>CM034001.1:11364264-11651252 GCA_019603395.1 Cyrtorhinus lividipennis
CCACCCCGGGTGCGCAGGACCCGGAGGAACGAGGGTGGAGGGTGGATTGTCGACTTTTCTACCATCCCCCAACATCCCTCCTCGCCCATGTTTACCTCTGCCGACAGGGAAAACCCGCCCACGCGTTTCCCACCCGACCCCCGACCACCCTTTTCCCTGGCCCTCAAGGACGCCGCCTTCCCATTCATCCACCGACCGCCGCCGAGGGAAACGGATCTCAAACTTGCTTCCCGAGGTGAGTCTTGTTATTTTTTTCTTCCTCCCCCCTCGACGGCACACAAATGTCCTCCCCCCCTCGACAGACCATTCTTATTCAGGATTTGACATGTTTCATGTGAAGCGACCATGCAACTGCTGTTCGTCCCCTGAACAAGAAGTATTCACCAGCTGGCATCATCATCCCACCCCTAACATATTGTTCGCTATTTTTGTTTGACTAAACATGTTTGACCTTCAATATTTTCAGTATAACACGAATTTGTGTACATTTCGTGACTGGCCCCTCTACGACATGAGTCACACCTGAAACATACTCACAATGCCTCCAACCTCTCGTAGGCTACACTCATTTGAAAACGTACGTAATAAGTTCCCATTTTTGACGACGTTCCTTTCTAATCACTAATTCAATGAGGTGCTTGCATTATATATTTTTCATTTAGTTGGTTATTCCTTGAATATTCAACCTGTTTTGTATACCTGAGGTCATGAGCGGTTTAACCATTTCCAATAGACCCCAAAACTGTTTTCTGGACGTTATGTAATGACTAGAACGAAAAGAGAAACCTCGGAACAGCAGTATGGGGACTCATTCCTATCGATGCAGCTTCCAAAATTAATTGGAAAGTGATCTGAAATCTCGAAAACACATTCGAAATGGGTAGATAAATTACCATTTTGACCCATAATCTCTTCCAAGAGGCGCCAATTGTTTCGCCATTGGATTCGGCGTCCAAAATTTAGGCGAAAATAATAACCCAGACGCCTAGATCGCCAAAAATATCGAAAATCCAATTTCCGAAATACTCATTTTGCCTCCCCTCCCATTACAGATTTTTAGAAATTTTTCCTACTATCAAAGCTGGAGTGGACGGCGGACGTACATTTTCTAATTTTGATTCAGACACCTTGAAACGACCAGGAAAAATGTTGAATCGGAGAGATTGACTTTCTGTTTGAAAACATTATTCCTGGAATAATCAACCAAAAATGAGTACCTACTTACCTATGTGTTCGGGTACCTGGTCATGCCGGTTATCATTTTCCACCAAATTTTGGACACTGAATCCATTGAGATGAGTTTCGGACCGGTCGGTGCACAGTGGGGGTGGGTACGGGTCAAAATGAGTATCTATCTTCTATTTCAAAAGTGGGTTTTTGATATTTCTGGTACCTAGGCGTGTGGGGTACAATTTTCCACTAAATTTGGACGCAAAATTGGTTGGAATGGGTCCAAGACACCCCACACCCACTGTTTTCCCAATTTTCCCCGTGCTATAAGTCCAAGAAATAACCAACACCTGTGATTTTTTCCTACGATCACGACAAATACGCAAATTATAAGCAATTGTTCGAAATATTTTCGCAAAACGTGGCAAATTCATGACAAGTTGCCGAATCTTAAAATGTTTCGCTGGATGGGAATCTGAAATCTAAGGTAATGTAGTGGGAAGGGGTGGCAACCCTCTACCAATCGAACATGGGAATGACACCAACCCTGTGATAAAGAGTTTGTGAAATCGGTAAATATGATGACCTGGAACCCACTTTTTCACTGACGTACCGACTGAGTCACCGCATTTGAACGGAACTTTTTGTTTAGGCGTCAATACCGGTGGGTTGATTTTCCTCGTAAAAATACCGAACCATCATATCTAATACGACGCGTATTCTTTCAAAATGAATTTCGGTTGGTTATTCCTTGATTAATTAAGCTATGTTTTCATTAAAAAAAAGTCAATCTCTCCGATTTGGCCCAACAACTTTTTGTGGGCGTTTCAAAGTGTCTAGATCAAAATTAGCAAATGTCCGTCCGCCGTCCATCGTCCACGCCGACTCTGGTAGTTGGAAATCTTCTAAAAATTTTAAATTTGAGTCAGGGGAGCCTTCCCGGCTCCAAATGGTTCTCGAAACTTTTAAAAGATCGGACTAAATTTGGGCGGGGTAGGGGTCAAAATGTGTATTTCGAAAAATGGTTCTTCGAGATTTTGGGCGATCTAGGCGTGTGGGGTATAATTTTCCACTAAATTTCGGACCCTGAATCGATTGGAATGGGTCCGAGACCCGCCACACCCACTCTTTTCCCGAATTTCCCTAGAGTCTCCATGCGACTGGTCCGAGGAATAACCAACCAATGTAAAAGTATTTGCAGCGTTTTTGTTCAATATTTTCAAAATAATAATTTTGGCTAGGTGCCCGAATATCTATCTTGGCAGTAGTGGAAAGACTCATTTTTCGAACTTCCTTTAGGAGCACCAAAGTTGTGACACGAACCACACCACGGATGACACACGGGGTGACCTCTATTTCAATCATAGCAGCAGTTAGACAGGTCGATTCCTTGTGGGATGCGTAAAAGTGATGCCAACATTCAGTTAGTTTCCAGAACACCAAAACGTGATATTGTTCAGTTGAGCCACCTTTTTCTAGACTAGTTGGAACATTTATATATTTTCCCTGGTTTCCTTTCCGACATGGTATTGGCCGAACCGAGCGGGTATCCAACGGTGACAAGGGCTCTCCGGCTCTTTGTAATGAAACGCCTCAGTCGGTTCCTCAAATATTGGGTTCGGCGTTCTCTCGTGTCAATCGAAGCTCTGCCAATTTTCTCACAGGATGTAAAGGTCGTCGTTACTTATGGCACCTTATTGCGTTGCCACTACATTTAAGGTTGTTCACCTCTTCGAAATTCGCGGGCGAATAGCTCATAGAAAGAAATATCCAAAAACGCTGCAAATTCTTTCACAGGGGTTAGTTATTCCTCGGACCAGGCGCGTTGAGAATCGTTTTCTCAACATGGTGAAAATGGGGGAAACAGTGGGTGTGGCGGGTCCCGGACCCATTCCAATCGATTCAGGGTCCAAAATGTAGTGGAAAATAATGCCCCACACGCCTAGGTACCAGAAATCTCGAAAACACACATTCAAAATTATCTAAATCGTAGATAGGCACCCATTTTGGTCCATAACCTCACCCGGAGGGCGTCAATCGTTCCCGAGCCCATTCCAATCGATTCAGGGTCCAAACTTTAGCGGAAAATGATACCCCACACGCCTAGGTAACAGAAATCTCGAATAAACATATTCAAAATAGGTAAATAGATAGGTACCCACTTTGTCCCATAGCCTCTTCCGGAGGGCGCCAATCATCCCGGGACCCGTCTCATTGGATTAGCGTCCAACATTTAGAAATGATATACACATCCCTGGATTGTCGAAAACCCATTTTCCAAAATACACATTTTGCCCCCTCCCCCTCCAACATTTTCTACTACCAAAATCGGCGTGGAAGGCGGACGGAAATTTGCTCATTTTGATCTAGACACCTTGGAACGTCTAGAAAAAAATTTTGAGCCGAATCGGAGAGATATACATTTTGCAAGATAGGATGATTATTCAAAGAATAACCAACTAAAAATGGCCAGAACTCGTATGATGGAACCATTCAGGTTCTTGCTCGGGATTCAGGTCTTCCCAAACATACCATTTGCTTGAAAAAAAGTCGATCGAGGCTGGAAACACGTAAACGATCAAGATGAGTCTGACAGAGGTATAGATATCGCGGATGAATTTGGGCCAACCTCTCACGAATACGACGAACCGTGGATAAATGGGACAATGCAGATAGAGCAGATGGTATTTTTCCCACGAGCCCGTTGAAGAACTAGGTCACTTACCAAGCGCCTCGACCCTTTTTCGCTGTTTGGGTTTATTTTCCTTCAGCAAGACACAGTAGGAGGATGTGGCGGATAACAGCGGGGGACTGTAAAGATAAGGAGTCGAGTTGATAGGGGGGGAAGGGCGAAAATCAGGAGCTTTCGAGGTTTTTAGGGAACATTCCCTATGGTCGGTTGAAACAACAGCTACAAGTTACTCGATATACTTTTTTTCTTTAAATTCACATGATGAGCCGCCTCAAATTCTCAGCGAATATTTTTACCACTTCTACCTCTAATTTCTAAGAGAGGTTCATTTTGTAAAGCCCGTTCCATAGAGACCCCTTCACACGTTTCAAGGCTATTGAGGGTTGTTTTAACCATTCAGCTACTGATGGAATGAATAACCTGGGCTTATAACGGTCTTCGTATGCCTTTTTTTTTGTTATTCCTCGAGTAGTCAACCTATGTTTTCATGCAAAACGTCAATCTCTCCGAATCGGCCCAAAAACAATTTCCGGGCGTTTCAAAGTGTCCAGATCAAAAGCATGGAGACTAATTTGAAAAATCTGCAAATTCTTACACACGGGTTGGTTATTCCTCGAATGGGGGAAACAGTGGGTGTGGCGGGTCTCAGACCCATTCCAATCGATTCAGGGTCCAAAATTTAGTGGAATATGATACCCCACACGTCTAGGCACCAGAAATCCTGACACATACAAAATGGGTGGATACATACCCATTTTGACCCATAACTTCTTCCGGTGGGTGCCAATCGTTCTGGGACACACATCATTGAATTCAGCGTCCAAAATTTAGTGGAAAATGATACCCCACACGCCTAGGTAGCAGAAATCCCGAAAACACATAATCAAATTGGATAATAAATACCCTATTTGACCCATGGCCCATTTGGCGCAAAGAAAGAAAAAGGGAAAACACGACTGGGATAGACTGTAATGGGCCACATGGCCTCAGGAACAGTCTAGCGCAGGTATATCAGGACGGCGTACGGCGTACGGCGGACGGACATTGACCTTTTTGATCAGGACATCATGAAACGTCCAGAAAAAAAATTTTGAGCCGAATCGGAGAGGTTGACCGTTATCATGAAAACATAGGTTGATTATTCAAGGAATAACCAACCAATATAATCAGCGTCCATAACTTCCTCCGGTGGGCGCCAATCGTTCCGGGAACCATTTCATTGGATTTAGCGTTCCAAATGTAGTGGGAAATGTCACCCCACTTGCCTAAGTCTCAAGAATCTCAAGAATCCATTTTTCAAAAACACATTTTGATGTCTTGATTTGATGATTTTGATGATGGTGTCGCCATTTGGATGAGCTTATCGGCCAAAATGGGTATCTGTCTACCCATTGTGATGGTAAGTTTTCGTGATATCCGGTACGCAGGCGTGTGGGAATATCATTTTCACCCTCTGTTTCCCTCATTTTCCCCATGTTGAAGAAATGAGTCTCTATGCACCTGGTCCAAGGAATAACCAAAACCCAGTGAAAGAAATTGCAGCGTTTTCCCATTGTTTTCAGAGTAAACTGATCATTTATGAATAATCAAAATTAAATTAAGAAACTTATTTTCTTCTTGAATACTATTTTTCCCGGTTTTGGGTTTTTGTGACCAGATGAATCATGGAAATCTCTTCTGTCTGTCATCAGTGACAAGAGTGACTTCACAGGTTTACGTTCTCAAGTCATTTGGGATCAAAAGTTAAGGAAACTTGAACATTTTCGTTCATGTAAATGAGTTACGTAAAAGTTGAAGTTACTCCTCTTGAAACTTCACTCATTTCGATGGTCTATTCTGAATTCAATAAAAACTCTTCCTTTATTTTGTATCGAATTGCTAGCGCCTCCCTCTCCTCCTTCCGCGCTATGTTATCCTCAGAAAATTGAACCAAAATTGGCAAAACTACGTTTGACTAATCTGCTTCGGGTATAACATTTCCAGAGAGTTGTAAAGGTCATTTTTGGAATGGAAAGAAAGGCCTCCTTTCGTCGAACAAGAAGTTTCCTGAGGTTGAATTACAGGGGCTCGTTTTTCTTCGAGATTATCATCGAATCGAGTTGGTCTTGGTTCAGACTCATTCCTCAAACCCCTCGAGGCCCTTGGGAGAACCCTAACACCTTATTTGCAATCTCCATCTACTTTCGACTCGAGGGAACTAATTAGTGGAAGGAACACAAAGGAGGATTTTCTTCGGAGGAAGTTCTCAATTTGCTCTCGGGATAACCAAACCTTTCCCTCCCCAAGGACGCACCCTCTGTCGGCGGGTTGGTGTGCTCCGGAGAATGAGATGATTGCGCCCAAGTTCAATTTCCTTTCCTTTATCAGACAAACGTCACGAATTGATCGTGAACCTTCCTGGCACCCATTGTTGCAGGTTAATCAACGTTGAGCGCCATCAGGAATTATGGTGGCATCTGCAGTGCTGGGTGCTGCTACTGGCACGGGTTTGGCGCTCTTGGTGGCAATGACGCTCGTAGTTTACCGGTACTACTCCTCAAGAAGGTAAGAGTGACAACTCTTATGTTAGTACAGCCGAGGTGTTCGATGTTTTTATTTATTCATTTATTTCTTTATTTGTTTAGTTACGGGCAAACCAAATTCACAAGGTTATGAAATAGAATTGAAAAACAGACAGCAGAATATATGAGCACAGTGGGAAAAATTCATCAACTGGAGTATGGGAGAAGTTGAAGCTGGGATTTGGAAACGTTGAAGAAATCAATATTGTGCGACGAGATGAACCCGCAGACCAAATAGTGATAGCAGAGGAGGGCAGTCAACTTGGCCAGAAAAGAGAAAGTGGAGAAAAATGACGACAGCACAATCAGCAGGCGAGAGAGATGAAAATGCGCTACAATCACCCGCCGACATCATCCCGCGGGAATCCCGCACAAAACGCCAAATGGCAACTGAACGAGCGGTAAACACGATCCAGTTGTTCAGTGTGGCATGATTAGAAGGGAGACCAAGTATTCAATGTGACGCTGGACAAGGGTCTGAAAAAGGGTGATTAGGGCAGAAGCTGATGTGAGTTTCTTGGTAGTCCGCTTGGGAAACCATTCAGATACGTGCCATTGAGAAGGGCACTCATTGCTTGACGAGAAGCCAGGGCGATATAGCTGGAAAATGACTGTCACGGAGGATCAAGAAGGACACCAAGGTCCTTGACAAAGGGCGAGCAGCTAAGAGTGACGGCGCCAATGGTGTGTGAGTGTAGTTTGGGAGCAGAAGAGCGATGGAGCGTGGACACAGCACTTCATAGGATTTAGAAGGAGACCAACCATAGAGCTCTGAGTATTGAAGGCGTTGAGAGAAGACTGCAGAGCATGACAATCTGGGAATTCACGAACCCTGCAGAAGATCATCGATGAAAATCAGAACTGAGCTCCTACAATGGCAGAGCTGATCCCACTAATTGCAAAAGGACAGAGAAAAGGGGCGAGATATGACCCCTGGGGGACGCTGGAAGAAGCAACAAATGGTGCCAAAACTGCACCACGGATTCTAACTGAGGAGAAACGGTCTGCAAGATAGGTGCGAATCCAGGAAAGATTGTTTGACATGCTCAGCAACACAATCAACTCTGAATAATATATTTTGGGTTAATGCGGGGAACATAAAAACTAGGAAATGGGCTTACATTATTTTTACTGAATAATAAATAACACATACATGTTGGATACGATTAATGGAACTAGCAAGGATGTTCGTATATCTTCACGCATACCGTCATTTCCCATCATACGAATCAACTTTCATATTCACTCATGGAAGATTTCGGATGTTTTTTTGTTTTTTTTTGTTTTTTTTTTTTTTTCAGGAACAGTCTTCAACTGTCTTTTGTTGTTTCAGATACGGTAAAGATTGGGGTGATGTGGAGCGGTTTGGAGCCGTTCAGTTGAACCGTCAAACTTCCGGAACCAGCGCTGGTAGCGGGAGACGTCGTCAAGAGCCAGGATTCACAGTGTCCAGCAAGAATGTGAGTACCGATAATATTTTGTCCGTAATCTCACTACAATTTGATAATTTATTTCATTTTTAACTCCCGTTGTTTTATTGAGAGCGTGTCGAGTTGAGCCTGACTCGTGTCATCCCTCATTTGTTAAAAGGTTATTTTCAGACTTTTCCCCCCATTCTTGTCAGCTCTGAGCTGTGCTAGAATTACTAAGTTAAAGAATTCATAATTTTGTTTTCAATAATTTATTTTAACCATCACACCGCAAGGTGATGCGGGATCACATGGACCACAAGTGGGATGTTCGCAGCAACCCAGGTATTTTTAATGCACATTTTGAGCTAATAAATTCATTATTGCATCTACACTATTTTTTCATACTCTAAAATTATCCTAATTCAACTCTCTTCAAAAGAGTTTTCCAGAAATAAAGTATCTTGAAGACAGTTTCGGGTGAGTATGAAGAACTATTCTTCGGGAACATCTATTTCTGTACAAAGAATGAAATAGGTACATCAAATAAGACTGCGTAACAATCACTAGGTTATACTTCAGAACTTCCATGAAACATCACAGAGCTCAAGATCACACAATCCCGTAGTCTAAGGTACCTAACAAATTTTGTAGATGTACAGCAAACGTCGAGGTTGGCTCACAAGTGACTGAGTGGAACACGTTTCAAATTGGTAAATGGGAGGGTAGTTCTTTTCGGTGACACTACCTAATGTATTAGAGGAACCTTGCTTTTACCCTACACATTTGGTGCAAAGGGCAAAAAGGTGGCTTCCAACTAAGATCTCACTGTCATGCCAACTGCTAACGTGATATGTAACATTAGGGGGCCTACTTTGATAGGGCATTGATAGGAGGGATGAGGAGAACTATAGTCCGAAGTATATGAGGATTCTCCGGATGTAGTTCACCTCAGCTCCTTTCAGAACATGCCCTTCCATCAAACGCACAACTCTCCAACCCCATTTACTATACATTCCTCATACCTCTCCCATGTAGATGCATGGTTCTCTTCTGCCCCTTGTAGTTGGATTCACAGAATACACTCGACAAAAGGTTCATTCAACAGCAAAGCCCCCCTTCCCCTACCTCAGCGATCCTAGTGGCTGTCCACCGTAAACTAATAAGCCTGTCAGCAGGTGCACGGTGCCTGTCAGCGTGACGGCACGTTTGTTCTTCAACTGTTTCAAAACCAATGTTTCGACTCGCAATCACAAGTTGTTCTGCTATATTAATGTTTTTGTTCGGAAATCTCTAGTTTTTAAGTCCTTCTAATGTTTCCTATGCTAATTTGACTACTACTGACTGTATTGTTATCAATCTGAACGACCGTCACATTAGAATGTCTGGGTAGGGAAATCACAAAAATTTTATCCGGTCAAATCAATCATCTACATTTTTTATAAATTTCTTTGTCATTATTTCTATAACAATCTCTATTATCTATATTTTTCTCATTTGGATATTTTTTTTTTTTTAAATTTTTAACTTAGGAATGTAGTTACTTGTTTTTGTCATAAGTCCCTACCCCTGCTGAATTCTGATCTGTTTATTATCTTTAACTGGTTGCAATACTATACACCTGCTGGTTTCCGTTGATGAAGTTCCTTGCCTTTTTCTCTTAAACTAACCTTTATGTCGCTGATTATATGTCTGTGGCAAGCATATACTTTAGTACTGAACGTTATGTACGGATTATCTGTTGACCTATCTGTTTTTGTAGGCATTGCAACTTTTTTGTGTTCCCATCGGTTCCTTAGAATGGTTATACGATGTAAGTGGTTAGTAGAATGGTTCTTTGTGATTAGTTAAACGAATAGAAAAAGGCAAGGAACTTCATCAACGGAAACCAGCAGGTGTTATAGTATTGCAACCAGTTACTAAATAAACAGATCAGAATTCAGCAGGGTAGGGACTTTATTGACAAAACAAGTAACTACATGTTCCCTAAAAATTTCAATTAAAAAAAAAAATTATTCCAAAATGAGAAAAATATAGAGATTGGATTGTTGAAATAATGACCAAAGAAATTTATAAAAATGTAGATGATTGATTGACCGGATATAAAATTTTTGTGATTTCCCCTACCCAGACATTCTAATGTGACGGTCCGTTCAGATTGATAACAATACAGTCAGTAGTAGTCAATATTAGCATAGGAAACAATTAGAGGACTTAAAAAACTAGAGATTTCCGAACAAAACATCTCACTTATAGCAGAACAACTTGTGATTGCGAGTCGAAACATTGGTTTTGAAACAGTTTTCGAAGAACAACGTTGCCGATCACGCTGACAGGCACCCGTGCACCTGCTGACAGGCTGTCCACATCACTACAAAACAGGGGTTGTTTTGTCTATGAAGTGAACCAACCCTGGTTAGAGTGACAATAACATCTTAGGTTTTTTCTCAATGTATTTTCTCCCTTATTATCACTAAACCATTTCTTTTTTTCTTAACTGCTGTTCTATAATATCAATTAATAAAAAAAAAAAAAAAAAAAAAAAAAAAAAAAAAAAAAAAAAAAAAAAAAAAAAAAAAGAGTACTTAAATCTTAAAACTTCCAGTTGATGTAGCAGGAACTGCTCAAATGTGCATGGAAAGTTGTATCATTCACTGCTGTTGCTGAACTGACCCAGAGCTGGAGCTTAAAAGTTTGCGATTTTCCACTTTGTAGGTCCTTTCAAAATCACCTGAGTGAAAGCGTCGGTCTTTGACAGTCTATAGGCGACTCTCGACGCTTTGAGGGTTTCCCGTCGAGCCAATTCTAACAGAAATTCACTCTTGACTGCCTATTTGGTCGAGACGTTGGTCAGAAACCCTTTGTAGTTCACAATCAAAGGGAGACTGTTGCCGAATTTCTCTGTTCGGTGTTCAACTCGATAACGACGATGAGAGCGCAACTGAAGTGTGATGGAACAAATGGATTTGGCGATGATGATTTTACATCTGTTAACACAAGATAACCAACCACATCGTTGTGTGTCATACCTAGTTTGTTGTGTCTCGATTGTTAATATTATTTATTAGTGTTCTTAATCATCTTCAACTTCAATTCGTTGACTCTTGCGCACTCTCTTTTTTTATTTAATTGGTTTTTTTCGCCATCTGTCAGCATGTTGAGAGCATAAAATAAAAGAATAGGTGTCAAGGTTAAAAAAACTAGATACTCTCTCCGATGTATCGAAACGTCGATGTTTGTTTAACATCGATGTTTCGTTCATCGATATCCGCCTTTAAAATGGGGCGGCTCGTGGCGGGACTCCAATGAAACGCCAGCGGGAATGTGGAGCCGACTGTGGATTCCCCGAGTTTCCCGGGAATTCCCCTTCCTCCGCTCCCGTTATTACGTCGGAAAGGGTGGAGGTGATTTTCTCAATCAATAACACTCTCGTGGTGTGTGGGAGGGGGGGGGGAGGACTCATGTCTACAGAATCGCGGTGAAACGACCTGTTTTTTTTTTTTTTTTTTTACCCCTCGACTACTTTTTGCGCGTTTTTCTAGCAAATCTCCTAACTGTCCTGCGTAAAGAACTATCCTTCCATCTTCTCACCTTCCTTGCTGGGCCAGCAGTCCGTGAAAAGAAGAAGAAATCCTTCACTGCAGCCAGTGTGCCCCGACGCCAGCCAGCTAGCCAGGTTTGAGGAGGTATCCACTCCTACACGTAGATCAGAACGTTTTGGACTTATGCATAACCAAAATTTTGACAAATTAGACCATCATCGCGAAATATATGTTTAAAAAAATCGCTCACACAATATCCTCATTAAACAACCGTATAAATGTTTAGACTTGCTCGAGTACTTATTTATTAAGTTTCCAATTTCAACAAAATCAGCTGCGAACATTATTCGTTTATGTGTTAACTCACATTAACAAAGCGAATTTCAAAAACCTCTTACTGAGGAATCCACTCCACAGTGTATTTAACGAAGAGTTTCCGCTGTTGTACTAGTTTGTTATCGTTCATTCTTGCCGTATTGCGGTGTGTTAGAGTGAGTGGTCTGATGGAGGTAAAAGACATATTCAAATTGTATGCAATGTACTCCATTACTGGAAAAACCTCGGACCACGCGCATGGAGACTCATTCCAATCGATTCAGCGTCCGAAATTTAGTGGAAATGATACCTTACACGGGTATCAGAAATATCAAAAACCCACCTTTGAAATGGGTAGATAGATACTCATTTTGACCCATTACCTCTTCCAGGGCTTCAATCGTTCCGAGACCCGTCTCAGTGGATTCAGCGTCCAAAATTTAGTCGAAAACAAACCCACGCCAAGTTCGCCGAAAATCTCGAAAAAATCATTTTTCGGATTACACATTTTGACTAACCCCCCCCCCCCTTAAAAAATATATATATTTGATCCGATTGGGCTGAAAGTTTTAAGGACCAACGTAAACCGGGAACGGACCTCTGACCCACTCTATCTACTGCCTACAAAATTTTGAAATCGTTCCTGTTTTAGCTCTCCAGTTTAGTCAAAAACCAGCTATGGTTAAAACGGGGTTTAAATCAAATTTCCTGCAGTCAGTAGTATATTTCGAACAGAGCGGATATTGGCGAGCTACTGATGTTGATGGTGTCCAGTTTTTAGCCGAGTTAGCCAAAATTACCTATTTTGAGCGCGTGATCATTTTCCGGACGAAGAAACTAGTTACTGTGTTCTAAGCCTCTCACAGTAACATCATAAACTTCGTAGCCCTCACTGAAGGAGGATGAAGAGGACGAAGAAGGTCTATTGACGACAGGGAATGGAAAGGAAGAGAGAAAATTGATTAACGACCCTTTACGACGAACATAACATCAATTTGCTTCCTTTCCGAACTCGAGATTGCTGCTCTCCCCTATTATGGAGTGGTGGTGAGAGGGTGGAGATGTAAACAGGAATTACTACCGCATTAAACCCTTTCTGCGCCTGCGTCTTCCCCTTGGTACCTGTTGAAATGGGAAGGTCCCGCCCAGTCGTGTCAGATCCATCAAGCGGAAGCTCAACTCAAAACAACAAAATTGCCACTTAGCACTCAGTGCCCATCAGAATTACTTCCCTCATTGAAATCATTAACTCCCCCCCAAGAATTAAATAAAACCGAAATCGCGATTCCGCTACACACTACTACGACGCTCCCCCGCCTTTTAATTCGCTCAATTATATTTCCATGGAAGGGAATAAGTTCAAACCTTGTATAATTTGGGCTGCTCACAAAGGGCTGCAAACATGGGCCAAAGTAGCGCTACCTGTCAATGTAAGTACATATTCACATTTCTTCATCGAGTTTACTTATTTTTCCCCTTTCACCTCCATCTATGTGTTTTGAACTCCACAATAAATATTCCAATGACCGACGACATCGATCTGGCATTCAACCTTAGAACGGAATCTTGGGTTGGAAACGAACCCACATTTTTAAAAGTATGATGAAAAAAAAAATATATATAAAATAAAATAAAAGAATAAAATCAATGTCAATATGTGATTTTTGAAAGATGGATTTTCGAGATTTTTGGTGACTTAAGGTGTCTGGGATGTCATTTTCGAATAAATTTAGGACGCTGAATCCAAAGTGACGGGTCCCGGGACGATTGACCCCACCGGAAGAAGTTACGGGTCAAAATGGGATCTTATCTACCCATTTCGACGTGTGTTTTCAATATTTCTGGTAACTAGGCGTGTGGGGTATCATTTTCCACTAAGTTTTGAACCCTGAATCGATTGTAATGAGTCCGGAACCCGCCACACCTACTGTTTTCCCTTTTCCCTCCATGTTTGACATTTTCGACGACTTAGGCGTGTTTCCACTAATTTTTGGACGCTGAATCGATTGGAATGAGTCTCTATGCTCCTGGTCCGAGGAATAACCAACCCCTGGGAAAAAAATGGCAGCATTTTTTATTGTAACTAAGGATGAAAGAGGGAGAAAAAATTGAAAAACCACGAATATAATTTAAAAAACTTTGCAAGTACATACCGACCATTCCTGCAAAACCTCGTAAGTCCAAATTTTCCCAAAAGTAAGGTTTTGAGGTTTTTTGATAAGAGTAAGGCTACTCAAAAAGTGTATTACACTTTTTTCTCTTGAAAACATTTGCTCATTGTGTCTTTTTGAAAAGTCATATGGGATTTATCAATTTCCAAATTAGAGAGTTTAAACAAGAACGAGAAAAAGAATTAAAACAAAATATATGGTATTATGGCCACACACAGCATTTGTGAGCTATGGTCCTTGCAGAATGCTTTTCCGCACTGGATTCACGGGAGTTACAAAGGGCACAACTGATTGATTATCAAGTAATCGAATAGGTTTCTATAATGAGGAAGATGTCTCTCAGCAGGGTTCTCGCGGTAAACTGAAATTATATTCGTCTGGTGTGGCATGGAGATGTTCTTCGTCTTTGCCCGACCTTGTGCAAAATGTTTAATGAGATCCATCCCCAGTTCAAAAAGTTCTACGCGAAAGGCTTAGACTCTCAATCGAAACCACGCAATTACAGAGAGACCTCATTTTCAAGTTGACGAGAACGCCCAAGGAAATTAATTTACGACCGTTTCATAGGCCTCTGGGAGTCACCATGGGGGAGCTCCTACGACATGACTTGTTGGGGATCGTATTTTGCACTCCTTTCGTCTCTACAAATATTAAAGGACCTAATTTTTTTTTGTAAATACATTTATTATTGAAAAAAATGAGATATACATCGTTTACAATTGACAATGCAACTCCCCACTAGAAGTAGACTTGTGCTGTGGGGAGGAGTTGCACACTCAACACTTCTTACACAACAGAAAAAATCTGCAAATTCTTACACACGGGTTGGTTATTCCTCGAATGGGGGAAACAGTGGGTGTGGCGGGTCCCAGACCCATTCCAATCGATTCAGGGTCCAAAATTTAGTGGAATATGATACCCCACACGCCTAGGCACCAGAAATCCTGACACACAACAAAATGGGTAGATACATACCCATTTTGACCCATAACTTCTTCCGGTGGGTGCCAATCATTCTGGGACACACATCATTGGATTCAGCGTCCCAAATTAGTGGAAACTATACCCCACACGCCTAGGTACCAGAAATCCCGAAAACATTTCAAAATGGGTAATATATACCCAATTTGACCCATAACTTCTTCCAGTGACGAGTCCGTTGTTCGGACAACTATCCTTACCCTTCAGAGCCGGTTCGAAGATTTTTGTCGGAACTCCTAGTCCGAGTTACAGTCGATGCTTTATCACTTATCAGAGGTTATCGGAAACTTTCGCGCCTTTGTGTTATCGTTGTTATTATTCCGGTTGTGTATTGCGTTGTGTATTAATTTTGTGCTGTTGTGTGAATTGTGAAATTCCGTCAAAATGACACATTCAGAAGAGGATTCGGATGAATACTGGGTCCAGTTCCAGTAATAGTAGTGGTCAAGAAAGGGTGATCACTCAGATTTCAAGTCTTCAGGCGAAGAGCTGAAATTCTTACAGCAGAGGTAGAGAGCTACGTTTTCCATTCCAGACATGTAGGTACGAGAAGCGTTCGGACGAGTAGAGTTCGAGCTAGTAGAGAGTTCCTACTTCCTATAAGATAAGGCCGAACATAACATTCTGGCATCTTCTCATCTGCGCATGCGCGTGTACTAAGTTCGGCTGACTATATCCCCTCCCTCCTCAGTTCTATCCCATTCTGTCCGATCCCGAACTTAAGCTGGGTTCATACTCATCCGTAACGTTTGTTGCGTGCGAGGAGATTTGCGCGCGTTGGCCCCGAAAATCATGGTGACCGTTCATACTACTGCGTGCGTGTCTGTGAGCTCAGCTTCTTCGACTTCGGGTTGGCTTATTACTATATTCTGTGCTTGAGGTGTTGACGGAAGTGTAAATAATTATTGTGCGAATACTTTGTTATATGTGGTGTTTTTTTCTTTTAATTCATTCGTTATGGTTTTTCGGGCAAACGAAGCAAGTGAGTACCAACCAACCTTCCAAGTCTTCATGTTATCAATGATTATTGCACCTCCACAATTTTCGAAGTTGTAATTCATGATTGATGCTGTGTAACTATTTAGAAAAAATTTGTGTTGGAGAAACACTTCTAACGGTCAATTTAATTATTATTATTATTTTAACTTTGTTTTCAGTCTTATTACCAATTGCTCCCAAACTCCCTGTGAATGAATTACAATGAGGTGCACATCCACTTACTCAAAGCTCCAAAATTACTGGAAATTATTTGTGCTGTTGCAGGTGAAGCAGCATCAGTTTGACTGCGTAGAGTAAAACAACTCAGGGCTAGATGCAATAAATATTTACTAAGTAGTACTTGACAATCATTTAATTTCCGAGAGAAAAAACTATTTATTTACAAATTATTTGTAGGAAAATTATCTATGAAAAATTGTTATTTAAGAAAAAATATGATTTTGTAATATTTTAATGATGAAGAAAAATTATTTATGTACAACTGGTCTTCACTCTATTTCTTCCCGTTGCAAGCGCAGTTAGTTAACTTGAAGGTACCTATCATGAGTCCACACAAGTTTTTAAATTTAATTTTTTAACGACGGTTAGACGAAGCTCATCACATTGACGAAGGAATTTCTTGGCCTCATCAATGCTCGGCGATACACTGCTCTTCATTTTCTCTCATCTCCTAGAATGTACAGATGTCGAATAAATATTTCTGTCGTTTCCTAATAAACAGTGTAACCTTTTCTATTCGTAAACTACATACTTTCATCGAGAGTGGCCTATTTCAGCCCACTATTCTTCTGTGGTCCAGCTCCTGTAGAGTTGGTGCCGCAAATCGACGACGCGGGATATCATCCGGCAAAACTTCTACACTACTATCTTATCACATATTGCAAATCACATAATACGAGTACTGAACACGAGTACACGACATCAATAGGAGAAACAGTTTTTATTCCATGACGACGTGAATTGGAACTGAAAATCTTTTGATAAAATGCTCCTATCACTCTTCTCTGGCTTCTTCTCCTCCCTAAAGTCACCTTTCTTCGTCTTCGATGTTGTCATCCATTTGTGCGCACGTTTCTGCGTTCGAAATCAAATCTTTTTGATCTCGAACGGAGGAATCCGTACGCGGCTCCGCCCACCGAATGGTCGATTCTGATTGGCTCTTCACCCAACGCGTATACCTGCGTAGTCCCTTACGGATGAGTATGAACCCGGCTTTATTCAGAACTGCCTTGTCAAAAGAAACCTATAAACTCTCAACCATGCGCAGTTTTTAAGATGATCAAGTACCTATTAGGCGCATGGCACACCAGGGGGTTGCGCTCCAACCTATCCCTCATTGTCGGATAATGGGAGGGAGAGGGGGCTACTATCTGACCTGAAGAACTCTTCGATACCGAAAAACAAGGGAGGAATTTCAGGGCAAGATAATTTCGGTTAATCAGGCCTTGTTCCACACTGAACAGCGAGAGACGAGTAATTGAGCATTTTCGCTCAAACTCTATTTCTTCTAAAATCTTCTTCACAACGATGTTGACAGGTTTTCAACGTAGCCAAAGAAGAGACAACGGTTCAACCGAACAGTCCACCAAAAAGCGAAAGCGTCGCACCGGCCCTCGAAGTCACTGGTGGCCTCCAGGCAACGTTGTGCAGGACACCTTCTCTCTCCTCGCATCCGTCTATAGATTCCAACATTTCCCGTCAGGTAGGGGATTCATCAGGATTCATGCACGTAGAAAAGGTTGACTGGCGCTGGCCAGGAATGTTGTGCGTGTCTTAGTGGGGCAGAATTGTCAGTGTAGATGGCACCATGAAATCTTTGGAGCGGTCAAAGACTTGGTGGGCCCTTGAAAAAAAAAAAAAAAATGAGCACGACTTACAAGCTGTGCCAGATGCTGGACTTGCCTTTCAGACTTGCGCTTAAATGTTGCAGAGCGCTATCCGAACCTTGAGTCCAGACGTGAGAACGGACCGACCACGTCCAGTGTCCCCATTGCTCCTGCCGCAGGATTCAATGACCTCTCTGACGACAATCGTAAGTTTCTCCGCCTAATTATTGAAGCATCTGTGGATATTTATCCTTGGCAATAACACTCACAAGAAACCTCTGTCTGAGCAGAACAGCCTCAGGGACGTGCCCAGCTCGCCACTTCCTCTGGGGACACTGCAACCAGCACTTTACACCCGACCTGAAGGCCCATTGGTTGTCCGGAGTGACAATTCAGCAGGGCGGATACACTTCACAGCCAAGTACGACTTGGATCGCTCCGACCTCCACGTACACTTGATTGAAGGTGGGTGCTCCATAGGCTTTACGTTAGGCTGCCACTAGAATATAGAGATCTTCTTGCCGATGGTGACTTGCTGATTGAAGTATTCACATCAATAGAGCGGCTTCTGAATTCAGTGCGTGTTTCATACCACGATCACGTCCGGCATTCCTCAGTTAATTATACAGATTTATCACTCTTTTGTAGGAGAAAAATTGGTCGAGGGTGAGTTTTCCGAGCCATACATCAGGCTGTCACTGGACCCTCCTGTAGACAACAGAGTTCGTCAAGTCCCCACATCGAAATCCAGCCCGCTTCTCGACCAGCACTTCAAATTTCCTGTCCCACACGAGAATTTAGACGGTTACACACTCGTCGTCCAGGTTTGTACTCCGTATTCATTTATATTTTCGAGCTGCTTCTCTCAGTCGACCACGAGATTTAGTGGTGATACCCCACTCGCCTAGGTAACTAAAACATAGGTGAGTAGGTCCCCACTTTTAATCGTGCCCACCTCCACTGGGCACCAATTGGTTCGGAGCCCGTCTCAATGGATTCAGCGTCAAAAAATTAGTGGAAAATGATACCCCACATGCCTAGATTGCCGTGTTGTCTTCCTATCTGTTAGTTTCCCAAAATACTCTGGGAAATCACTTCTGATCAGAACTCCACACGCCTAGATTGCCGTGTTGTCTTCCTATCTGTTAGTTTCGCTCCTGCCTGGACGTCGCATTTAGAGAGGCCCAGCGCTCACTCGTGGCTAAGGTGCCCAATCGGGCGGTCGTGCCCCTCCGACTGGGGGGCCCAAAATGTTGGAGCATACTTTTTGTAACCCTGTCGTGCAAGAGATTTCTCACTCAGTCCATCCTGGCTTTGTCCTGTGCTTGCTCTGAAGTGAACTCTGCGACCGTGCTGAAGTCGACCAAAGCTGTAATATTGTGTTCCCCATGAGATAAAGGACTCAAGTTAATAAGCCTCGCTGTGTACCTGCGGGACAGCGAGCCCCCTCCTGTTTTTCCTTCAACGTCGACGCCGTTTTTGTCAGCCGGTATTGTTGCACTTGCTCATTAATATTGTATTTCATGTCTCTTGTATTAATTGTGCTGCACAACATGCTCCACATGTTGTCTAATTTACTTGGTCGAATTACTTTGTCTTGTATAAATTCTAGCCCAGGTTGAGGCATATTTTTCTTTGTAACGAGTCCTTGTTTTCAATTATAATTCAGTTTGTATTAATGTATTTTATGTTCATCCTTGGTATCCCTAGTTGCTCAGTCGCAAGTCTTGGACTTACATCCCGTATCCCTCTCGCTAGGTCCCTTCCAAATTCTCCGAAGAAACCCGAATTAAATCATAGTAAAATTCAAACTCATTTTAATTCGAGAGAGGCTTACACTTACATACCTATATGTTTGGTACCTAGACTTGTGGGGTGTTATTTTCCACTATTTTGAAAACTAGGCGTGTTGGGTATCATTTTCCAACAAATTGTGGACGCTGAATCCATTTAGATGGGTCCCGGACCGATCGGTGACCACTGGAGGTGAGTATGGATCAAATGGTTTCCAACATACCTATTTCAAAAGTGGGTTTTTGAGATTTTTGGTACCTAGGCATGTGGAGAATCATTTTCCATCAAGTATCCGACGCTGAATCGAATAGACTGAGTCAGGGACACTCCTGCTCCAATGAATAACCTAACCATTAAGGATGAATTTGCAGTATTTTTGATAATATTCTCCTGGTGGACTCTGCCTTCCAACAGGTATTTGATTACGACCGGTATTCAAGGAATGATGTCATAGGCGAACTCAGGTTAGACTTGGCTGAAGTGGATACGACATCGGCCGTCGAAGTTTGGGCAGACATTGACAAAGTGAAGAAGGTAGAAACATGTCTGTTTCATATAATACGTACGTTGCAATCTCTACAACGAATCTGTTCACTAATGGTATTCCTTCCAGCCGAGAGAAGATCGCCAAGAGATTCTGGTCTCACTGAGCTATTTGCCTTCAGCTGAGAGGTTGACGGTGTGTTTGCTAAAAGCGAGAAACCTCTACTTGCCCCAGAATCGCGATACAATTGGTAAGGAATTCAGAAATCACATTCTCCCCCATTATTTTCTTGATTATTGAATTAATATTGATCTAACGTCGATGGTGCCTCAAGTCTCCCATTGAGGTAGATCATTGGTACTCCTACGGCAGAATCTGTTTCCGGAAGCTATAAAACTTTCTCCTTCACCAGATCCATTCGTCAAAGTGTACTTGCTGGCTAATGGAAAACGCATCAAGAAGAAGAAAACCGCCTGCCGAAAATCAACTTCAAATCCTGTGTGGAACGAAGCCATAACCTTCAACATCAGCTCGGTGAATTTAGCTTGCTCTTCAGTTGAGGTAAACGATTCTGTTGCATTTGAATTTCGCGCTTCTTCAGCAATCACAGCCAGATCCTACAATGTATACGCTGATTTTTTACATGATTCAGGTCTGCGTCATGGACCAAGGATCAGACATTCTCGGTGGGCCAATACCTGTTGGTTCCGTCCACGTTGGACCTGACACTGAAGCCAACGAGCACTGGCATCAAATGGCGTCTTCGCCTCGCAAAGCAGTTGCCATGTGGCATTCCCTCCGGTAGACGTACTCGTAAAACGTTTCAGAAGTTGCTGCAAACCAGAAAAATTTTGACTCATCAGGTCATTTTTAATCGCCTATCGAGTACCTAATCTCTGTGAATGACTAATGCGTTTAATTACTGAAGTCAACACTTGAGATGGAAAAAAAAAAATGTTCTCGTTTTAAATTTTTACAAAAGACAAACGTATATCTGCACGAGTATATTAAGCTCTGTCTCATGAGTTCGTCGATTTGATGTATATTTATCAAGAAATTGATGTTTGATAACATGAAAATTTCTTATACTGATGATGTTCTTGTTTGTTGAGTTTTTTTGGGTCTTGGAGGTAACTTCAAGTGATTGGACCTCTTTTTTGTGGTGGCGTCTGTATTGACGTTGATTGGCCGAGCAAAGACACCAAGAAGAAATTTGTATTAATCCGTCGGGATAAGAAGCGGCGTTTTTGAACAGGTTTAGAACATTGTCCAGTCAAGGTACACCTTTTCAGGTCAATATTTTAGTAAATTAAATAATTTATATCACCCCGTTGAAATCGTTATTTGGACTGCACTCTTCTATTTGTAGAGTCCTGGACAAATTTAATATTGTATCTGTTTGTTCAAAATCCCTATTCCTACCGTAATTTGAAATGGATATCAATCACATTAAATGGAATTTAGAGGGCTTTCATTAGGATTGAATCAGCAATGTGCTGTGCTGAGTGAACGGGTGAACGTAATATGTTGAATAATTTACATCGCTAGATGCCTGTTTAAAGCCTCATCTGCGCTAAGGTTTAATTGCTCCCCTCTTCATTATTTAATTGTACAATTTCATAGTACATTATACCAAGACAATACTGAAACAACTAATTTGTTGTCATATAATTATCAAATATTAGCGCTAAAGAAAAGGGAAAACTGTTGGAAAATTTGATCGAGGAGTGAGGTCCTTGCGATTCTCGGTCTGGGTAAGGAGAGGGGATAACTTTTCAGAATGTAAGTTGGAGGCTTTACATTCGTCAGGTGGGAACTTGCCTCATTCTATTGAGTGTGCTACCTTCCTTAATCATATCAGGTGTGAACCTCAATGAGATCAGCCCCACTGAAGCTATTGACACTTTTTTTGGTTCACCTAAACCCATAATACAGGCGCCATACACACATTCACATGAAGGAAATGTATGTATTATTTTTGTAGGGTTTCCTTCGTTTTAATGTCCTATCAATTGCAAGTTGCTGTAAGCATAGGTTAATTTTTTTACTTATGCTAAAATGTTTGAGATGGTTTGGATAAAGTGTAGCTTGACTGAAAAATGCCACAAAAATTTGATTTAGTCGATCTTCATATGTGTTGAGACTCAACAATGAGGGAAGACCAAGCAAATCTTGCAAAGTGGTCTCTCGCAGAACTTAGCTT
Source organism: Cyrtorhinus lividipennis (assembly GCA_019603395.1). Taxonomy (NCBI): domain Eukaryota; kingdom Metazoa; phylum Arthropoda; class Insecta; order Hemiptera; family Miridae; genus Cyrtorhinus; species Cyrtorhinus lividipennis. Next base: position 11,386,412 of record CM034001.1, read on the forward strand.
GGACTTTCTTTGCCCTCAATTTCTGAATGACGAAAAATGTCGTCGAGATGAAGCGATGTGGCTTTTAACTGGCGTCAAGAACGTGAAAACTATGAAGACACTATTGTCTCATTGCTGCAGTCTACCAGCAGCAGCAGTAGCAATTTCACCCAAATAAGTTTTGGACATCAAAATCGCAAGCGACGTTATTAACTACTACAAACAACTAGTTCCTTCTGTTTATGATGTAGATCAGGACCAGACTGAGCTGTCAAAAAGATCCATCAAGTCTTAGTACTATCTTAGCAATCAGACGAGGCGAAACGTGATGATTTTCCTCGTACGTACCTGAGTCCGTCATTGCATTGTAGCACCTTATGAGGTGATCCTATAAACAAAACCCACGATTCCTTGAATAATTGATTCCTGAATTTGTCATGTGATACATGTTTATATTGGAACCAATTTATCCTGAACACACAGGTCCATGTGATCTCGATACGCTTCAGATAGAAAACCCAAAGAAGAAAATCACTCTGAGCCACTCGTAGCAAAATATTTCTAACCATGGCCTAATTTAATGGTCTTATCGCTAACGTGAAATTAACATTTATGTGACGTGATGTAACGTGTGATCGATGTGATGCTTATTTCATAACCTTCATAAAATGAAGTTACCATTAGAGATTAAGGAAATGAATATTTTATCCACTTATGCGAATATTTGTATTGATGTATTAATTATTGTTACACTGCTGTAATATTTACTCTGTGTCGCTTATACCCGTGTTAGTGGATTTAAGGAAAAATGTCAAGGGGCTTACAGAAATGTAGAATATTGTATAAGTTTATTGCCGAGAAGGCATTTCGTTTTTATGACTAAAGAATAATAAGGTTGCTTGTGTACCTCAATAATATCAAATGAAATGAAGAAACGAAGCAAAAATTGCAGCAGTTTAATCAATTAGACTTTTTTGAAAAACAAAAAACCTATTTATTTATTATTTTTAATAGAGAAAGACGCATTAGTTAGCCTTCCATACATACCACCTTATTTATTTATTTTTTGTAAAAAGCCTTTTAATGTAGGTTTTCTAACTCAGATTGAGAATATTCCAAATCAAATTGAGATCTATCCAAATCAAATTGAGAAATTTTCAAGTCAAATTGAGATCTTTCCAAATCAAATTGAGGTATTTTCAAAACAAATTAAAAAATTTCATCTTCATTTTTTTCAAGAATGATATGAGTTTTAATTTGTTTAATTTACAATTTCTATGTTTAATTACAATTTCGGCGATTTTTCTCAACTTTTAAAAGTTTTAAAAATAAAAACTTTCAACTTTTAAAAATAAATTAGTCCTTTCCATCTTGCATTACTCATCTTTTTCGTCTCTTCTACAAAATATTATATCTGTGCCAAAAAAAATTCTGAGTTCTCAATTTGATTTGAAAAATTCTCAATCTGAAAGGGAAAACCTATATTTACGTTTCTAGCCTTCAAGTTTTTCTAATGTACCAGTTGGGTTCAGAATGTCATAAGGTCGATTGAAAATTTTTGTTTCATTTGAGCGCCAAATAAATTCTATTAAAAAATTAAGTGCTCAATTTCGTTATCTAAGCGACCGTTAACAAAAAGTTTACCACAGACAATGTCCCGCATGGTTAAACCTCATTCCTAGCTGTACCTCTAAAACTAACTCCAAAGACTGAAACACCATAAGAAAATGTCCGGCTTCACGAATCAATTAGTGCTCGTACTCCCCGATTTGGCGGTTGAATTGATCAAAATTATTGTCGCTTATAAGTCGTTAGTTAAGTAGATATCTATAAAATTTTGAAAACCAAATATGTAGTTGATAAATGAAGATATGATTAGGTATAGAATGCTTCGTTTGATTTTCATGTTCCGTTCATTGTTGTGAACATGTTTGATTGGAACATGTCCATGAAGTCGCGTGTACCTTTAGTATAGTGACTTGAATAATCAAATGCATATCTGTGTCTTTTAGGTATCAATCTCGTTTAAAATGGCCTAGAAGCCGTCTGCACACGGGAAATATACCCGATACGTTACGTTTGGACCAATGGTACAGTTTGAAGTGCATGACTCCGCGTTTGTGCAGTTCTCATTTGGTAATTTGTTTCAAAACTTCGCCCCCCCCCCCCCCCCCTACCACATGTACTCCAAGTTCTTGACTGCAATGCCCTGCAACATGTTAGCGGCCCCTTGTGACCTCTACGAGAACATTCCTTCACTCAAGTAAAGTTTTTTCTTGTTCCCGTTCCTTCTAAAGTCCACATATTGTATTTAGTAAATTAGTAACACGTGTTTGGTGTTATGTAACAATGTTCCTGTGTACGTGGACTCGTCGCGTTTTCCAAATTACTGAATTTACCAATATGCAGTGGTCTCAGGCATCATATAAAGTATGCTTCACCCAACAGAGTGTCCCAAAGGATCAAAACTGGCAGATCTTGGCCTGGATTGCTATCAATAATTGATGAAAAATGTATGGGAAACCCTAAGAAGAATTGAGGCACTGCGTTCAGAACTCGCTCTTTCCGAATCAAGCGATTTCGTAAAAAAAAAAAAAAAAAAAAAAAGCTGCAAATTCTTTTACAGGGGTTGGTTATTCCTCGAACCAGGCGCATGAAGACTCATTGAATGAATGAATGAATTGAAAGTTTATTCCTCGTATAGTTGCACAATACATTGCATCTAAAAAATTAACAAAAAACAAATAAATAAATAAATAAATAAAAACATTGGTTCTTTACAGAACAAACCAAGGTAGAATAAAGAAATGAAGGATAATATAAAATACAATACAGAAGTAAGGAATAAAGATTAAAATAAAGAACCGAACGCGGGTAGGAAATACCCCAACACCAAGAGACAAGCTCCGTGCGGTGTGGGGGAGTGTATAGCTGATCATAACATCAGCCCCATCAGCCCCATTTCTTCAACAAGGAGAAAATTGAAGAAACAGTAGGTGTAGCGGGTCTCTGACCCATTCCAATCGATTCAGGGTCCAAAATTTAGTGGAAAATGATACCCCAAACGCCTAGGTACCAGAAATCTCGAAAACATACTCGAAATGGGTAAATAAGTACCCATTTTTACCATAACCCATCCGGAGGGCGCCAATCGTTCCCGGACCCATTTCATTAGATTCAGCGTCCAAAATGTAGTGTAAAATGATACCCCACACACTTGGATCACCAAAAATCTCGAAAATCCATTTTCGAAGTACACATTTTGACCCCTACCTCGCCCAAATTTGGTCCGATCGGATTGAAAAGTTTCGAGGACCAACTACAACCGGGAGCAGACCCCTGACCCAAATTTCAGATTTTTAGAAGATTTTCTACTACCAAAGTCGGCGTGGACGGCGGACGGACATTTGACTTTTTTGATCCTGACACTTGGAAACGACCAGAAAAATTTTTTTGACCCTACATTTTGCATGAAAGTATAGGTGGATTAGTCAAGGAATAACCAACCCATAAAGATAATGTGGCCTCACTCCATCCTTATTAAGAATGTTCTCTCCTCTCCCACTACCCTCACAATTATACTTTCGTCGACCTTATACTTACTAGCCAAAACTAGATTATTTCTAATTCACAAGTGACTTGTTTGAATTGGCCAGAACAATAGATATGTAGAACAACGGAATTAACGTTATTTAACACATAAATGTATCTGATAACGAGCAGTGTCATATTGATGTGTAATACATAAGTATATATTTTGTAAATAATATTGAAAACAAACGCTGTTGTTGGCTGTGGACGGTGGTTCCAAAAATACTTCAAGTAATTTCATATATTTATCACGAATCATCAATTAAAATGTAACTGGCTGTCGATTGACTAAGGGTAAAACGTGTGAATATTGAATTAAAAACTTTAATATTGAAAATTCATATATATGCGTATAAATTACCAATTCCGTCAAACTTTAACTTTTTTTAGTAAAGAAAAATCGGGCATTTAAATAATTATGATATTTTGTAATGTGGAAGAAGAATAACGGCTGATATGAAAACGGAAAGAGCTTTTGTGAATAGAAAAATCGAGTAGTATAAAATATAACTTTATTATTGTTGAAAGAAAAGTGAAGGAAGAGAGTAAACAATTCGAGAAAGTACTTAATCAAAATCTAATTTTATTATCGTTGATGTTTGACAAGTCTGTTTAAACAAGTGTGTATTGTCTGCTTATCAGTGAAATAAGAGTCGTTCAAATTGTGTTTTTAATATTTGTCAAGCCTATGTCACCATTTTCAGATTAAAACCCACTGGCGTTTCATCAACTGGCTTCTAATAAAACAGATAATTGAGACGAGTGCTAATTTTGTTTCCCTCGTTCCCTTCAATTTCGTCACCAGTTCTGCGTTTAACCGAAAGTTCATAAAAGATCACATTTTTTTGTCTGATCGTGCAAAAAAGTTTACCTAAATCACAATTAGTTGTCACCCCCACCCAGTTGCAATGAGGTTAAGAGGATCAAGTAACAGTGAACGAACAACTTTGCCCTAGCAAATTTGTGCCCAAATTGTTTGAAAGCGATCCTGATCATTTCTTGGCATGCTATGGTTGGAGCGTGATATGACGGGCGAGTATAATATTCATCACGTTAATGGAAGCGTCTAGCTAGCCTAACATATTTGATGCAGTGAGCATTCACTTTTCAACACCTTATTGTCAAGCCAACTACTGCTCCAGAGGTGGGCATGGAATAAGTAGTTACTCCTACTTATTCCATGAGAGGTGGACAGCTGGAGAGAATAAGCAAGTGGTCAGGACTAGACCGTAAAGGGGGGAGGGGGGGATTATGATAGTGATGATGTCTTCGGTGTTTTCCCACTGCTCCAAAAATTTCATGTAATGCAGATAGGTCCACTAATCTAGTTGCATCGTCCAGGAGAACTACCCCCATACATTTTATGTTTTGGCCAACATCAATGTTCACATAAAAGAGCTTCAACGGGCTTTGAAATCATTTCAAATAGAAAAAAAAAATACAAACACTCATTTCATTTATTTATTACTCCAAATAAATTATTTAACACAGTTAATCCATTTTAACTAAAAACGTTCAGGTACAAAATGGACGCGGCTAAAACAATGTCACACATCACACGTTACACAACATGACACGTTGCATGTACAATATTTTTACACGCATTCCTGCAATTAGCCCTATGTACACTTAAAACGCAAAGAGCGGTGCGTTCAAAAACTCCAATCGGAAATCAGAATTCGACGTGACGCTCTTTGACGTTTTTTAATAGGCAGAATAAATTAGGACCTACTAGAAACACATGTGAAATTTACAAGAGTACATTTTTTTACTGAAAAATCTCAGTCCTATAAGTTAAGAGATAAAAACAAACAAACTATTGCATAAAATGTGGAGTCTAACAGAGGAATAAAATTTAAATGACTGAAAGTGAGAATTGCAAAGATACAATTACGTTGGCCTACAGTTTGATTGTTCATACTTTGGAGTCAAACTGGATTCAAAATTGTTTTAATCACGACGCAGAGTTGCCTAAAAGATAACTTCCTGTTGATTCATGTCTGGCACATTGGATGCCCATTCATGTAAGCTGTGTCTTAGTTGTTGAAGAAAACTTCCATAAAGCTAGGTCACCAACCAACTCATTAATTAATCTGAACTTTCTGAGACTCGTAAGTTACAAGCACTTCTTGCCCAAGCTTTGCCCGCATTTTGGGACCAAAGAGGCGATTTTCATAAAAGCCCACGGATTTTCTGTGGTTTAGGATAGCAATAAAGTTATCTACTCGACTTTTTTGGTATTTGTGACTTTGTGCTGCTATAAATTGCCAGGTTCATTAAGAACAAATGTTCATCTTAACTAGTATAAAGATCCCATAATGACTGTTCAGTCTAATTATGAAGATTCTTTCTGCTGTGTAACCAGCTTACATGAAACACAGGCAGAGCAGTGGCAGGCTCTAGGCTACTCTAACCAGAGGTTGTATGCTTACATCCAGGCTCATAGCCTCCTCCACAATTAGGCCATTTATACAGGATGCATCACTTCTGAAATCAATTTCCACAACATAGAGGCATCTCTTCAGTTTTTATCTAACCTAATTTTATCAATAACTTCTATACATGGAAAATCTCGTTTGGTTTCACGTTTTTGGTGGTGTAGTAGAATTTGGTGGAAAATTACATTTACCATGCAATTGGTCGAGTTTTTGAAGGATTTGTATGCATTCATCAGATTATTGAATACATTCACAAGATATGTATGCGTTGATTCATTATTGAACTAACTATTTTAATGTAAAATTAGAGGATTGTTTGCTCAAAGTCTTGAATTTGTATAGTTCTTGTGCTTGACTACGGATAAAGAACCAAAAGAGTTGGCTACCCTGCACTCAGTGCTTCCAATCAGCACGTTTTGATACCAGAAAGACCGCCACTGAGGGTTATCACCTTCCTTTTTTCAAATTCCTCTTCTCGTGGTACGACCCAAACAAGAAAGGAGACATCATGAAAACTATAGCGGCCAATACTGTTGTCACACCAAGGAAAATGCCTTGCACAGCGAGACCCGAGTAGGCGTCGATTGTTTTGACGTCTTCGGTGATGCCGTGGTACAGAAGAGCTTGAGTTCCGTTTGGCAACGGGCATGGCAGGTGAACAATGATGTCTTGACGCTGAACCTGTAGTAAATTTTAGGTTGTAAACAAAAGCTCAAATGAAAGAAATGAATTCAGCTTCATCTCTTGAATGGATGCTGTGTAATGCCTTTGACAGGTCAGAGTGAGCGACCAAACAAGAGTCCTATCAGTCATTAACAAGCTTGGTAGCAGAGATGTACAAAAACTTGTCAGCATTTTACGTTAATAAATGTGCACAGATAATAGCAAAAACTAAATTTAGGCAAAAAAAGAAAAAAAACAGTTGATAGTATTATCAATATCACTCGCCTGCTTGTTCCGGCACACTAGATGAGCATTTATAGTCTTCAACACGGCTGGAGAATAGTCCAGTACTACGAGAGAACGATACGCAGCTCCAACGGGAGCATAAGCTGAGATATACGACGGGATGAGGGAGTCAGCCGAGTGAATGGGATAGCCCGTCGTGGAAGACAGTACAATATGGACGAGCGTGTAGGCTATCAGAGTCCAACTTCTGCCGACGGGAGCGCAGCAACCGAGAAGCGTACAGCAATACTGGAGACCCAACAGGCAGAGAAGACTTACTCCTGTAGGGAAAAGTTTTAATTGTCACGACATGAAATAATGAAGGAACCTTGAATTGGTGAGCTAGTGTGGTGGCCCACCACTAAAGAAAGGGCAGAAACATGCACCTTTAAGAGATTCCACAGATGAAGAAGTGGCCAACTAATCAACAGGCAGTGGCCACCCTGATCTGAGCCAGTAAAGTAAAGTAAAGTAAAGTAAAGTAAACAAGGACTTTCACCTTGGATTTTCGTCCGACTACCTTGGTCAGGTGTCGCGGACGTCGTCAGCCGTCCTCCAAAGAGGATCGTAAATTGATCTGACGATTTCGCTCGTGGCTACTTATTGCCTCACCCCCTTAAGTGAAGAGGACGAATATGAGGGTCAAGACAAACAATTAAGTTGCTCTAGCCAGGATTCGAACCCTGGCCGCTCGGAGTACCACACCAATCCTTCGTCTATTCCACTAGACTACCGAGCTCCCCAGATCTGAGCCAGTAGAGTGGGGGGAAATGTTGAACCCTGTTCTCAAAATTGATTCGAAAGTTGTGTTGTACAAAAAGGTGCCCTGCCCTAGAAGGACTTGGAGAAGGCTACAGGTCATTACTCCAGATGAACTACTGGTCTGTGGAACCAACCTTTTTGCCCACAGAAGAGGCATCTACTACACTGGAGGACAGTGAGCCCTGGCCATATTTGTCTCTGAATGTGGTCAACCACTGGAAACCTCCATATCGAGCCCCCCCCCCCCCCCCCTTATTGAATGTAGATAGGTGAGGACTAAGAAACTCCTCTAACTCCTCTCCTTACTCACATCCTATATTTTGTTTACGATTGTTCAAGTTATTGTCCCATTGGGCCAGAATTCTTTTACTGTTTAATTCTTTTTTACTGATAGAGATTCTTTTGTTTGTTCAAAGTTGAGGAAATAGATGAATTAGATTCATTTAAACCCTTGTGGTTAATTTCAAATCTCAACGTCTTCTCCTGGAGCACAACAGTCTTGTTGGTTGAGATACAGAGGTAAGGTGTGGTTGGGTAACCACATAATCGCCAAAAATACTATTCCAGTAAAGTCAAATGTTTCTGGGCATTACAATAGTTCTGGTAAGTCTAAAACATGGAGGCACAAATCGTTCTGAACCAAATAAGCACGGAATACTATTTATTGAACATATCTTAAGTGCCCAAAACTTACAACAACGAAGATTCAACTATGCTCTAAATTTCACTTCATCATGTACGTATCTGTGTCTATGTTCAGTAGGAAGCTACATACCCAAGTAGTTGGCGAGGTTGTCGGAAAACATCTGATCGTACAGGCCGGACATGCAATAGGCGGGTATCAAATATGCCAGCCAAATCAAAGCCGACGGGATAAGTGAAAAGATGAGCTGAAACACATTTAAATTGGCAAATGAAAGGATGAGTGAAACCCGGTTTGTCTGAGTACCATCTCGTAGCTTCGCATTTTAATAAATTTGTGTATCATGAGACCCATGGAATAACAGATTTGTATCCACCAATATACAACGCCCAAAACAAACTTGGGAAAAAATTAAATTAAATTTAAAAAAAATTACCGACGAGAAAATGTACACAAAACGTGAGTACAGCTTTTGAGCAATGTCGCTCTCTGCAGCCCATCGCTCCGGCCCATGCGTCAGTGACGTGCCCAGCACGACAACCAGCGGCCAAGAAGTGACACACAGCATTGTGAAGTGATAACCCAGTCTGAAAGACAGTGAAAATTTACGGTCAACATGAGAATATGACTTATGTGGAGAAAATAAACTCTCATTTCTTCAACATGGAGAAAATGGGGGAAACAGTGGGTGAGGCGAGTCTCACACCCATTCCAATCGATTCAGGGTCCAAGATTTAGCGAAAAATGACACCCCACACGCCTAGGTACCAGAAATCTCGAAAAGATATATTCAAAATGGGTAGATAGATACCCATTTTGACCCATAACTTCTTCCGATGGGTGCCAATCTTTCTGGGACCCATTTCTACTAGACGGCGGACGAACATTGCTTTTTCCGCCTCCCTACCGGTTAGGTGGTGGGTGCGCTCAGGGCTGGACTAGATTTAATTTTTAGGGGAAGGAGGAATAACAAGTACTCTCTCCCCCCACCCCCACCCTCCCTAGTCCTTTAAAAATTATGTGATATGTGCCTGTGATAATTTTTTAGGCTAGGTATAGTTACATTTAGGTTTTTATCCAGGCAGGGGAGGAATATCCCCTTAGTACTCGCCCTACCTACAGCGTCTTAGCAAAGGACTCCTTCAGCAGGACTGCGGAGCACAAAGAAAATGGTGAAAAATGAACTGGAGTGGAGGACACAGGTGGGGAGTTTTCCTATTTAGGTACCCCTACAAAATGCCTGTAAGTTCAGTGATGCCCAGTAAAGCGGCGAGTAAGTGCCGCCACCACCACATTAAGCACTAAGTCCCAACAGCTCCACAGCCACCCCCACCCTAAAGCTCATTACATGCCAATGAAGGAAGATCGCAAGCACAAGAAGAGGCGCATTAGTACGGAAGTTTAGCAGAGCAAAACAGTGAACTAAAAGACCCCTTGCAAAACCCGACACCTCTACGAGGTCGACCCTGGGCTGCCAGAAGGGAGGCGAACGCCGGAAGAGGGTGGTGTACCTGATATACGGGGAATCCATAGAGCAGGGTGCCCCATGATCTAGCGCAGAAAAAACGACTAGGATAAACTGTAATGGGCTATGGAACAGTCTAGCGCAGGTGTATCAGGACGGACGGGCTTTAGCTCATTTTGATCAAGACACCTTGAAACGTCCAGAAAAAATTTTTTGGGCCGAATCGGAGAGATTAACTTTTTGCATGAAAACATAGGTTGGTTATTCAAGAAATAGCCAACCCAAACGCTGCATATTCTTACACAGAGGTTGGTTATTCTTCAGACCAGGCGCATGGAGACTAATTTAAAAAGAGATTCAGCGTTCATTACCTCTCACGTTGGGCGCCAATTGTTCCGGGACCCGTCTCATTGGATTCAGCGTCCAACATTTAGTGGAAAACGATACCCCCCCCCCCCCCCCCACACGCCAAAGTCGTCGAACATGGGGAAAATGTGGGAAACAGTGGGTGTAGCGGGTACCGGACCCATTCCTATCGATTCAGAATCCAACATTCAGTGGAAAATGATACCCCACACGCCAGAATAGCCAAAAATCTCAATAACCCATTTTTCAAAAAACACATTTTGACAAAGTTTTTGGACCGAATCGGAGAGGTTGACCTTTTGCATGAAAACATAGGTTGATTATTCAAGGAATAAACAACCAAAATTCAAAATTACAAGGTTATTGAGATTCGTGAGTAGGACGCGAGTAGTAGAACCCGTTTGTTACAGGGGTTCTTGGTGATGCCATCGGTAATAATTTAACGTAACACACTGAACACACGAGCTCTCGTCTTCTACTTTACCTTTCTTCCCTAACCAATTGGGGATCCGACGAAGGTATGTCCCAGAAGATGGCACCGATGATGACTGAAACTAAAGCTGCGACGATCACACGCAGTATCCACCGGGTGAAACTAACTGGCTGTGAGTAATAGCAGTCTTTGCTGAAAGTAAAATGGGTATTGGAGTAAGAACCAATGAAGGTAGACGAAGTTTATCTTATCTACCTGTGCGTCTATTACTACTATGAAAAGAGGTATCTGACTGTGTCTCTGTCATCGTAGATTTGAACAATTTTTGTTATCTAAATGTTAAGTGCCGCCCTGCTTACACCTTGTATTACATTATTACCCTTACACATTGTATTGCTCCCTTCCGCAACCAGCAAAGTGCCAGAGGAAAGGAAAAAAACAGGAGAGAAAGGTGAAGACTGAATCACCCTACACTTGGCGAGCAATCTTGCTTAAATCAAACAATTCTCAGCAACAAAATGTGATCCGTTTACATTTGACACAATTTGTTTAAAAATGAACTCTCTTATTGAACAATATTAAGCTGCTGATTGTGAGATCCTTCAGTCCGCCCTCAATGACTTCGTGGAGTGGTGTGGCGTCCATTGTCTGCAGCTTAACCCATTAAAGTGCTCGGTCAGTTCGTTTTCTCGCCTGCATGACCCTTTCATTTTCAACTACTCCATTCTTGGCACTTCTCTCCATCGCTTGCAAGTTACGCGTGATCTGGGGGTCTTGTTGGATCAACAGTTAAATTTTGGCGAACACATTGACGCAGTTACTGGCCGTGCTCGGAGGGTACTGGGTTTCATAAAGCGTAACACCCGTGAATTCAGTGATGTCAAGGCCATAACGACGCTGTATTGCTCGCTTGTCCGTCCTCTCCTGGAGTATTCGTCCGTCGTGTGGTCGCCATACTACGCCACCTACGCCCACCAGATTGAGACTGTACAGCACATCTTCCTTCGTTACGTTGCTTTCAAGATGGGTATCCCGTGGCATGATCTCGACTATGGCTCAATCCTACGTGTCTGCCGTCTTACCCCGTTGGTCAATCGTCGTGCTGTGGCCGATCAATGCTTCTTCCATAAGTTGATGAATGGAGTCATCGATTGTCCTCCTCTTCTGCAAATGATCTCCCTCAATGTGCCTCAATTTTTCTCTCGTTCGCACAATGTTTTCCTCGTTCCATTTGCACAGACAAATTACCTCAGGGACCGTCCGCTTCTCCGTCTTCCTCGTCAGGCTAATTTGATTTTGCAAGAGGCTGCCTGCGATCTCTTCTCGGACTCTCTGCAAGCTTACAGGGCGCGAGCTGTTGAAGTCCTCTCTGCCAAATAATTCTTAATGATAAATGTTTGCTATCCTGGCAGGTGTTGTACCCAGCCATTTTACCTTTGTTCTCATTTAATTTATATTTATATTCTTGTTAATTGGACCTTGGGTCCGTGCTATAAATAAATAAATAAATAAATATTTTGCCCATCCAACGCCCTTGACAAAAATCTTAGCCGCTAAGTTATTTGCTTACAGAAGGATCGTGAAGGCCTGAGAAATGGTCCAGGGCGTCTTGAATAAACTAGGTAGCGTGTACGGAGGAACGTCCGTTAGTGGTGGAACTCTCCGCCTGTACAGTGCGGCCAACTGGTCTACCCGTTGACTAGATTCAAGCATCGCCTCAGCTGACAGGTCGTCCAACGTTACCAAATCGACTGAAACAAGCGCGCAGATTAGGTAGGCGTGTAACAACATCATTTGACAAAGTGAGAGTCAGTAGTTGACATTGTTTATTTATATATTAAAGCCAAGATTCCTCAACGCTCTAGAGCAGATGTCACCCACATGAGAGTGGAATGTCAAACGCGAATCAAATGTAACTCCGAGGTCATTGAAAAATTCCACTCTGTTTCCCTTGCCCTCCAGACAATACCTTGAGGATGTATTGCTAGAGTGTCAGGAGATTCGTCTCTGTCGATCTTCCCCGTATGAATGATGTCCCACAACTGAAGGCATGACTCGACACGACATGCTTCTCCAAAACTTTGGGGATAGTGGACAACGAGCAGACCGGCCGATACTCATCGATTCTTGATTTATTCCCCTTCTTAGGTATTGGAGTTTTCCAAACAGCAGGGACTATACCTGAAGAAAGGGATCTATTAAACAGGAAAGACAACGGACGAGAAATAGCCTCTGCGCAGTGGTGAAGGAGAATCGGAGGAACTCCATCCGGCCCCATTTCCTTGTTAATGTCTAGGTAGAGCAATTCCTTCCTAACGCCCTTCGATTCACTTGCAGCACGAGTCCCAAGGTGCATCACCTGTGGCATGGACGAGCTATTGTGCAAATAGTTGAAGTGGTTCCAGAATACTTTTGGGTTTGACCTCAACGAATGTTGCACATCAATCGAATAGTCTCTATTGAGTGTTTGTGACAGGGATTTACAACGCTTACGAAGGTTTGCAAAAATGTCATAGTCACTTTAAAGGCCAATAAATTTGAAGCGTGCGTGTGCAAGATTCTTCGATTTGATTCATTTGATAGAATCGGCATAGAACCATTTGGAGAATGAGTAAAGAAACTCACTTTGCTTAGGGACGAAATCATTGATTGCCTGATTCAGGACAGCGTACAGCCTGTGGACTGTCTCGTCAAGTGGAAAAGAATCGCAAAAACTCCAATCAATTCTTGACAAAGACTCGCTCATATCCCTATAAATCCCTCTTTCAAATTGAAACTGAACCTTTGTTGTGGGTTGAGAGTGTGTGATGGAGATACACCATAAAAGCCGGGCGAGCAATATCAAGAGGTACAATGGGGTCAGAAGCTCGGACCACAACATTAGAAACGTTCGACAAACATAAGTCTAGAATATTACCATAAGGATTACACAAAATATTATATTATTTTAAATCTAGTTGTTTTACTTATTTGTTTTATTTAGTTACTATTAGTGTTTACTGGTGACACGTACGGTAATAGTCAGCAGGGTTCTTGTAGGCGGGCGCAGGGCATTGGACGGGTGTGAAATAATGCGCCAGTGACCTGGCAGGGCCATCATACATCGTGTCCGGCCCAGATATGATCAGCAGCCTCGATACCATCGTCAATATCTCGTACGTGGGCGGCTGCATACACATGACGACGATTCTTCCAGCCATCCCACCTGGAATTATCCGGTTTTAGTAAAGTAACAGCTAGAGTAAGAGCGACAGACGTACGAGTCTTACCAGTGGCACCGGCGGCCCAGTACCGGAGGAATTCAACGAAGAAGAACGTGTCGAAGATGTCCATAGGTTGAGTGACGTCATCCACGAGCAGAATTTGAGGGTCGGAAAGGAGTTGCAAAGCGACGAGGAGCCGGGAAACTTCGGATGGAGTCAATTCGGACACTCGCGTTTCGAGTACAGGGCTCAAACCAAGCTCTTCGGTGACTATGGACACCTGAAGAAGGAAGTAATAATGAGTCGCTTCTATCTAGAATGTTCGGCCATTCCTGGTCCATGGTACATACTAAAACTATCAGAAGTTGAGGATAGGTAGGTTTCCTACAGGGGGCCTACAGGTATGTACGTCACATTATTTTTTTACCGCTCATTGATTACATGAACTAGTCTGGTTTTTTAGAATTCACCGTATTAAAACACATCACAAAATTATCTGTAGATTTGAAAAATTCAAAAATTGCCATTTTATTTGTGTATTTAAAAACAAATTGTTTGTTAATTTAACCTAATTTGTTGTAAACTTTCACTTCACAAACAAAGCATGAGATGAATCAATACATACCTTATCTTAAAATGAAAATGCTTTCAATTGAGGTCGGAACTACATCGTCAGTACATACCTGGTCAGCCATGGACATCTTTCCTCTCGTACCGGGTGGCCTCCTCAGAGCGGCGTAATACCTGAGCGTAGCCGCAACCGACAGGTCCCCATGGAGCACTTGACCTTTCTGGACCATGGCGCAAGTCCTGCTCAGCTCACGTCGACCGACTTCCAACCCGTTGAGGGAGATCTGCCCGGAATACGCTTGCCGACCAGCGAGGGCCTCCAGTAGACACTTGCCAACCGCACCTGTGAAATGTGACTATCTTGAAAACTGATTAAAAACTGGCGCGACAGTTGGCCATGAAACTAAGTGTTATTTATGTGTAAGCCCCAGGCTTACTGGTCGGCAGCAAGGCTGGCGCCAATATCAGGGATCTATGAGCCCAGAGGAAAGTATATCTGATTTCCAGCCTCCAAAGAGCTGAAAGAGGGCATGTGCCAGGATGCCCATGCAGCATCTACCAGCGCACGTGTGTTCTGGCTTACTGCTTGCGTTGGAGCGCATGAGCGCACCACTCTCAATCGAGACGTCCAACCCATTGGAGCCATATGGAATCGTGTTGTGGAAAGTGCACATGTGCTCAAAGCAGGGATCTAAACACACTCAGTCCACCCTGGTTTTATCCAGTGCTCGTTCTAAAGTGAACTCTGTCACCATGCTGAAGTCAGTCGGAGCTGTTTAGGTAAAGGATTCAATTTAACCAAGCCTCACATACCTATGGGACAGCCTCCTCCAGCTCTCCCTTCGACATTGACGCCGTTTTTGTCAGCCGGTATCGTATTTCATGTAAAATTATGCCCTCTTGTTTATTCCTTTCCCAACATAGGTTGTCTATATTTATATAACTTTGTCTTGTTGTCACAAGACAAGATGTCGGCAGGTCTAAAAACTCCTGTTAGTTTGTTTAGGCTTAGGCCATGTTAAGGCGCGTTAATTCATTGTCATTTATTATGTTGTGTCGCTCTTAATAATAATTAATTCTGCTTCAATGTACTTGATTCTCATCCTTGGGTATCCCTAACTAAAGCTCAGTGATAAGTCTTTGACTTACATCCCATATCCTCTCGCAAAGTTAATTCATAATTCTTCAAAGAAACCCAAGTTTAATAAATTCTAATACATTTAAATTCGAAAGGGGCTTACATATGAACCAGTTCAATGGGTACAACCAGCAGAACCAATGGAATACTCACAATTGGTGCACATAATTGATAATATTTCTCCGGCCTTCACCTCTGTAGATAAGCTGTTTATCATTGGTTCACCTTTACTATTCCGTATGTTCAAGTTACGAATCTGTAAAAACAAAACATTGCAGGCTGAAATGAAGGTTTGTCTGACATAAATGAATACAATAGTTAATCATCTTTATAGAAAATTTACTCAGCCAATATTACAGATACTTAAAATTTGTAGAGAATTCTAAGGTTGGATTAAGCCACTAGAGATGCTCGATGGGGTTGCCCGGAAGGAAGACCTCGCATCAGGGCAGACCAGGACTTGAATTTTTAAATGAAAGACTTATGGGTTCGCTGTTAATCAAGGTATCTCACTTTCATGTAGGGCTTTGTCAAAGTAGGCTCATACTCAATATGAAAAGGTATCAACATTATCCAAGTAGGATATTGGAATGTTTGTGAAGGGTTAATTCTGATTTAAACTATGTACATACTTCAATTGTTATTATTACCGACTATTTTCATGAGTGTATTCGTTCATTGATATTAATATTCACGAGTACTCCAACGCATAGGTTGAGTTCAGTAATTTCTCACTAATTTAAAATCACTGCAATATCTTTTACACGCGTTGGTTATTCCTTGGACCAGGCACATTTCTTCAACATCGGGAAAATGGTGGAAACAGTGGGTGTGGCTGGTCGCGAACCCATTCCAATCGATTCAGGGTCCTAAATTTAGTGGGAAATGATACCCCACACACCTAGGTACCAGAAATCTCGAAAACTGACATTCGAAATGGGTAGATAGGCACCCATTCGACCCGTAACCACATTCAGAGGGCACCAATCGATCCCGGACCCATTTCATTGAATTCAGCGTCCAAAATTTAGTCGAAAATGATACCCCACATGCCTGAATTGCCAAAAATAAAAAAAACTAAATTTTTCGAAATAAAAATTTCGACCCTCACCCCACCCAAGATTTTCTGATCGGACTGAAAAGTTTCGAGGACCAACTGAAGCCGGGAACGGACCCCTGACCGGAATTTCAGATTTTTAGAAAATTATCTACTACCAAAAACGGCGTGGGCGGTGGACGGCGTACCATGGATGGACATTTGCTCATTTTGATGTAGACACCATGAATCGCCCAGAAAAAATTTTTGGGCCGAATTGGAGAGGTTGACCTTTTGCATGAAAACATAGGTTGATTATTCAAAAGGAATAATTAACCAAGAACGTAGTGTATCACAGCAGCGAATGTTATCGCATAATGAATGAAATTAACTTGAGGGAAACGCTAAATAGGAAAGTTTGTTTAAAAAGAGTTTTTATAGGTTGTAATTATGACAGGCGCGGATTCAAGGGGGGTCACGGGGGTCATAACCCCCCCCCCCCCCCCAACCAGGTAGAATTTTGAAATTTTGAGATGAACTAAATTTTTTTAAACCAAAAATCTAACAAAATGAAGAAATTGACTAGAGCAATTGAAAAGACTTTATTGTTAAGAGATTGAAAAAGTGGAAAATTTGGATCATTTTGTTTGTTTGGTTATTATTATTTTTTTTTTTTTTTAGCTTTTGATTTTACCCTGTGACTCCCTCCGAAAAATATTTCTAGATCCGTGCCTGAATTATGATGGCTGATACACCATCTAGACGGTTTAGTTTAATTTATGAGAAACTTACCTGCAAATAAGGGTAAAGGCCTGAATACTGCTGTGGGTGGAGCATCGAGAAAGAGAACGGCTCCGGCGTCGGTAACACAGGCTGAGCTGGCACTGCCGAAGCTCTTCGCATCCTCCTGAGTAATAGACAAGAAAGTCAGAATATCATCTGTCGCCGGGACGAACTGGTAGGAATGGAACTTGCGACGAGATGGAAAGCATCCATTAATGAAGCCTCTCGGAGGACTTGACGTTCTCAAATGGGCTTTCTCCTCCGAATGAGATGAACGTCACGTTAAGCGCGGAGCGTTTAACTTTTTTATTAGGTAATTTGCAATTCTTGAACCTTGATGAACAAGTGGCAGGTTCCTACGATAAACTGAGGTTTCATCATGATTGAGAAACTGACCAAGAAAAACTTTCGATACTAACACACCAAGAAGGGGGAAATTCATTCACAGGAATTGGTTATTCCTCGGACAGGAGCATGAAGACTCATTCTAATCGATTCAGCGACCAATATTTAGTGGAAAATGATAACCCACAAACGCCTAGGTACCAGAAATCTCGAAAACCCACTTTCGAAATAGGTAAATAGATACCCATTTTGACCCATAACATCTTTCGGAGGGCGCCAATCGTCCCGGGACCCGTCTCATTGGATTCAGCGTCCAAAATAGTGGAAAAAGGTACCCCACACGCCTTGATGGTCAAAAATCTCGGAAATCCATTTTTCGAAAAACACATTTTGACTCCTATCCTCCCCCAAATATAATATTTTCGAACTCGCCCCTCTTGGCTCCTACCTGTGCTTTAATGTGCTTCTACTCCCCCCCACTCCAAATTTGGTCCAATCGGACTGAAGAGTTTCGAGGACAAACTACAGTCAAAGACTCAAATTTCAGATTTTTAGAAAATTTTCTACAACCAAAGTCGGCGTAAACGGCGGACGGAGTCAAATTTTGACTTTTTTGATCCAGGCACTTTGAGATTGACCTTTTGCATAAAAACAAAGGTTGATTATTCAAGGAATAAACTAAACCAACCAAAACTCACCCCGATTGGTGCTGCGGGTGGTGCCTCAGATGCTGCTGAGACCCCACGTGGGGATGATGCTGAGGGTGAGGCGGCCTAGGGAGGAGTGACTGAGCGAGGTACTCAGTATGCCGCAGGTCATGCAATGACCGCCGATGAGCTGCAGCCGCTTGCCGCATAAGCGTCTCTGTGTTCAACAGGTCAGCGTGTGAGTAGCTCTTCCCACTACGACCGAGCGTCGTTGTCTGAAACGAAAATTATAAAGAAAAAGCTTTAATTTCACGAGTTACCCTTACAATAATTGTTAGGTCCATTGTCGAAGAAGACAATAAAGTTACTGCGATTCGTACCCCTTTTGATTTTATTCAAGTGGTAAAATTCTTGAATGTACCTGCCAAATTTTATCAAAAGTATTTTTTTTTTTTAAATATAGTTACAAATAATGTCATCCATAATTCAGTTGAAGCTGAACATGGCTAAAAAAAAAAAGGCCAAATTTGATTTAATACACATATTTGTTGAGTCTCCTTCATTAATTTTTTTTTTTTTTTTTAATTCGAAAACATTTTACATACGGGATGGTGGTAGTGGAGATTGGAGAAATCCACTTCGCTCGTCGACCTTCCCGGCCGAGACTTCCTGTGCTGCTGCTGCTGCTGCAGATGATGGTGATGATGCGAAGCACGACCCCCTCCGGGATCGACTCCTTCGTTGGACGAATTGTACCCGCTCGAATTGCCGCCCCCTTCGTTGGGCGGGAAAACTCTTGGCAGACCGAATTTGAGGTAAGTGTACATATTGGCGCCCAATGGCGACCTGTAACAAAGAAGGGCAACCACAACATGAAAATACGAGTTGTGCAGTTCAACTTCAATAATACTCTATAATCATATCATTCGACCCATCTAACTAATTTATGAGCTTATACTAGATCTAGAGTATTCTCACCTGAGACTGCGAACATTCTCAACATTTCAATAGAATAAATTAATGTTTTGGACAAAAACATATGAATAAAGCTTTTTAATGATATATGAAATACATTCTCCATTTTACAAAAACGTACTTGCATCAAAAAGTACATGTACTTGTATTATAAGGATATAATCTATATAATAATATATATATATATAATATATATATTCTATACTTAGTCTTGGCGCAATCCTGAGGATATTCAAATACTCGTAAACCAAAAAATCCAATTATCAGCTAGTAATAGAAAACTTTCCTAAAAAACTCAAATTTTGGTCAGAGACCCGTTTCCGGCTCTAGCTGGTCCTCGAAACTACTCAGCTCGATCGGAATCAATGGCGAGAGGGGGGTTGGGGGTCAAAATTTTTTTTTTTTTTTTTGTAAAATGGATTTTTGAGATTTTCGGCCATTAAGGCGTGTAGGGAATCATTTTCCACTAAATTTTGGACGCTGAATCCAATGAAGTGGGTCCCAGAACGATTGGCGCACTCTGGAGGAGTTTATGGGTCAAAATGGGTATCTATATATGGGTATCTATATTTTCGAGATTTCTGGTACCTAGACCTGTGGGGTATCATTTTCCACTGAACATTGGACGCTGAATCGATTGAAATGAGTCTCCATGCGCTTGGTCCGAGGAATAACCAATCCTGAGAAAGAATTTGCAGGTTTTTCATCTGGGGGCAAAAATTCGCATATCACCTAAAATCATGTAACTTTTTTTCTCATGATTTTCACGTGCAGCCGGTGGTTGAGGATGTGTAACTTAATTCTGCTATTTTCCATCCCAAGGAGTTCTTAGTTCACCACACGTTGGTGAGCTCTCAATTTATTGACCATGGAGCGGATCCCTGATGAGAATACATCAGCACGGGAAAGTGGGTATTGAGTATTTACAATTATAGACATCAACTCGATCGGGAATCACACAAAAATACCTTATATTCCCAAAGTTGAACCTTTTAAAGAGAAGACAACCATGTCACAAGGTATCTGATTGTGCAGTCCACTTGCTAGAATCCGTTCACGAGTTAGAAAAAGTTCGCCTTACGATTTAGACACTAGTGAAAATGATACGTCATCCATATTTATATGTTGTAGAGTCCACATGGATGTTCTACTCAGTTTACTGAAGACAGCTTACAGTCTTTCCGAGCCAACTACTTCAAGTCGCCTCCCAAAGTTCGCTATTCTTTCCAATAATTCATAACTTGAAAATCATCAATCGTTGAGTAAATGGACCAGGAGCTTGGAGACCCATTTCAATTGATTCAGCGTCTAAAGTTTAGTGGAAAATGATACCCCACACACCTAGAAACCAGAAATCTCAAAAACCCACATTCAAAATGGTGGATGGATACCCATTTTGACCCATAACCTCTTCCGGAGGGCACCAGTCATCTCGGGATCCTTCTCATTGGATTCAGCGTCCAAAAGTTAGTGGAAAATTATACTCCACGCGCCTAGGTATCAGAAATCTCGAATGCACACTTTCGAAATGTGTAGAAACCCATTTTGTCTCATCCACCAGCCACCTCGTCTGCATGGAAGGCGTACGGCGGATGGACATTTGCTAATTTTGATTAGACACATTGAAACGTCCAGAAAATAATTTTGGGCCGAATCGGAGAGCTTGACTTTTTGGATGAAAACAGGTTAATTATTCAAGGAATAACCAACCAAAATCACTGGTCAGGAAAAATCGGCTAATAAAAATTGATTTCCATGGAAAATTGAAAACTGACTGGCATTCCTAGTTCAATCAACGACGTTACATGGCTCAAAACCAGACGGGAAGCATGTAGCATAGAAGAGATTCTGAATTCGTATGAACATTTTTCCACAACAATATGTACCGGACCTGGAAAGGTCGTTGTCTAGATGGCCTAAATAATCTAGATCTAATTAATCTAGATAATCTATCTAAAATAATAATACATCTGTTTTAATTTCAAATTTTACTCTATAACTGCACGGTTCTTGGATCGCCGACAGCAGTCCATGGTGATCTGGTGCAGTTTGTTGATCGGTTGAATGGTCTCGCTCAAATTTGGCGGAGTTCCTAACTACAATAAACCGACGAGGACACGATTATCGAAAGTGGTTCTCTGAATACGAGTTGTACTAACCAATTTAACCCCAACTGGAAACTAGTTTGGTGAACATCACGTCACAATTGCCCATCAAAACTAGGGCAACAAAAATTTAATTTTCGCAAGCAAACAAACAAAAATAAATAAATATGTAAAAATTACCCTGATAGGCCCCCTCCTATAATGGTAGTCATCTAACACTATAGGAGCTTGATATTTCTAAACAAAAGGAGAGGAAGAAGCTGATTGGGGTTAAATTTATACGAGGAAGAAGCTGATGAGAACCATAGCAGAATGATACTTGCGATAGACTTGTAAGAAACCCAAAAAGTGATAACTTAATTTGTTAGCCTAGATTGGCCAAAGTTATCATAAAGCATCACAAATTCCTAGATGTGAAACATCACAGTGGAAGAGCGAAATTTCCACGGGCGCGCACGGTGGCTGGAAAATGACTGAGTGGAAGCTGGCGACCTGGAATCCATTGGAGGCCTGCCCATCGAGAAGGTATTGTCCCTCGAACAAACGCCCCGACGACCCCCCCCCCCCCCCCCCCATGGAATAAGTGTCCCGAATAGCGGGCTTCAAACGTCATCCATCCATCCATAGTGCGAAGATCGTGCCGCGCTCATTTTGGAAAGTCCCTTTTGTAAGAAATGGAGAACGAATGGAGTATTGATGGATGGGTGACCGGGAGAGAGGCCAATTTCAAACGGCCATGGGTATCTAAAAAGGGAGGAGAAGATGGGCATCGGTTAAACCTTGACTGTGTACAGCGATGTCTGGCGAGCGGTGAACGAAAGTTTTACCATTAATCATCCAGTCGATTGCTATTGCATCTTATATCTACCCATTTCCACTTGATCGATGTTCCCCCACCTTTCAGAAACATTCTTCACTTATTTTTTTCAGGACGTATTTTTGCATACACTCGTAAAATGGGAGCCACGCCGTTTCATCATTCAATCTGGCTTACAGTTTAACTGCCCGATATACATTTTCCAGCTTGAAATCCATTCAGGGTGGATTTTAGTTGGTTATTCCTTGAATAATCAACCTATATTTTCATGCAATTCAAATTTTTTTTCTGGGCGCAAGGTGTCTAGATCAAAAAAGTCATCAGTCCATCCGCCATACGCCAACCCTGCCCACGCCGACTTTGGTGGTGGAAAATTTTCTAAAAATCGGACATTTTGGTCAGGGTTTATTTCCAGCTCTAGTTGGTCATCGAAAGTATTCATCCCGATCGGACCAAATGGGGAAAGGGGTCAAAATGTGTATGTATTTCGAAAAATGGATTTTCGAGATTTTTGGCGATCTACGCGTGTGGAGTATTTATATTCCACTAAATTTGGGACGCTGAATCCAATGAAATTGGTTCCGGAACGATCGACACCCACCGGAAGATGTTACGGGTCAAAATGAGTATCTATCTACCCATTTTGAATGTGTGTTTCCGAGATTCCTGGTACTTAAGCTTGGTTCACATGGACGCGGTTTTTCTGTTGGTCCATTGGGGGCAAACACGTTCGGCCATCTGATTGGCTCCATGGGTCTATCACAGCTGCCGCAGGTGAACTTTTGAAGCAGTATGTATACATCAAATTATTTTGATATTTGCCGCAGTCACGCATGCGCAGTGTGTCTCGGCGTAGCTCTCCCAGCTGTTTTTGTCGTCACATGTTATATAATTTTTGTTATCTCCGATTTGCCACCAATCAGCTCCACGAACGCGCTTGCCGCACCGCATCCATGTGAACACCCACACTCAAAACATATTTACCCCAGCATTCTACCGCAACGGAGAAACCGCATCCATGTGAACTCAGCTTTAGGCGTGCAGGGTATCATTTTCCGCTAAATTTTTGCCCCTGAATCGATTGGAATGGGTCCGGGACCCACGACACTCACTGTTTCCCCCATTTTCCCCATACTGAAGAAATTAGTCTCCATGCGCCTGGTCCGAGGAATAACCAACCCGCATGAAAGAATTTGCAGCGTTTTCTCATCGAAATTATCACAAAGTTGTTGCGGGTCTACAGGCTCGCGAGCAATGAGCAATGTGTTGATTTCGACGAGCTCGTGCCTTTTGACTTTGTGGACACGGTCATCTGTTTTCAACGGGTTGATTGGAACTCGTTCTGAATTAGGCTCGTAGCTTCTCATCACCTCACCGCTCTAATGTGAGCGGACACGCGTTCACCGCAAAAAATTCAGACTCCTGGCCGATTTACGAGCGGTCAGTAGCCACCATCAGCCCAACTTCGTTGAACGAACGGGATCCGGTTGAGGCACGAGTAATAGGCGGCTTCCTCGATCTTGAATGAGTAACTTGGTTGGTTATTACTCGACGATTACGGCCGGAAGGTACTGAGAAAGCGGCCCTTCTAGGCCTGGTTGCCCCATACAGAAAATTCGTTGATTAGTATGATCAGACCCCAAAGACTCAATCAAGCTACTTTCGAGGTGACGGTAAACCTCCAAGATGTATGCGCTTACACGGCATTAAGTATATTTGCTCCTCCTATAATCAATCCTGTACATGTACTACCCAAGCATTAAGGCTGTAATGAAAGCCACATCAGAAGTCCAAGCTGCCGAAATTATAAATGAAAAAGTTCCCACAACTCTCGGTCCCGGATTACGTCCTTTCTATGTTGGCCCACCAAGAAAAAACAATCACCCGGGCTACTTTTCTCTCACCGCACAAATCTCCTTTCTATGTATAATAATTTTAGCGACGAATCTACGCTTGTATGTGACTTGTGACCACAAAAGACCAACAAAACCTGCGTTTCTTCGAGGGAATAGCCCAGCCAGCCCAAGGTGGGCACATCATAGGTTTCAAAGGACTTTTTGGGCTACTAACGTTTTGATTTGAGGAGAGTACATACTAATGCACACCTTCGCATTCTCTCTGACAGCCAGGCGTCGATTAAGGCACTCACAGCACCCAACATCTCATCTACGGTGGTGAAGGACTGTGAACAGACTCTTTGTGCACTAGCAGCCCGCACTACAGTGTCGCTTGAATAGGTGGCGGGGCACAGGGCAATTGAGGACAACGAAAAAGCCTATGAGCTTGCCAGGAGGGGCTCCAAAACACCCTTCGTGGGCCCAGAGCCGGCTGCAGGTTTGCGTAAAAGCTCCTTCAGAGCTCCCATCAAGGTGTGGACGTACAAGAAACACACCGACAGATGGCGGAATATTGAGGGACATGTTTACAGTAAGAGTAAGGTGGCAAAACCCCATCCATCACTCATCAAGGACCTACTCAGACTCAAACGCGGCGTCCTAAAAGCGATAGTTGGCATACTAACCGGCTTCGCTCCTCTGCGTTTTCATCTGAGTGACACAATCAACAGCTCTATGCAGATTCTGTGAGGAAGCAGAAGAAACTGCTACTCACATAATCTTTGAGTGTCCAGCACTCACATCCCGCAGATACACCCTCTTTGGAACACAAACCCCAATAAGAACCATACCCTGCAAAAAGTTAGTCCACAACCTAACAACCCTCATCAGGGGACTTGGGCTGTTTATGGACTGAAAGAATGGGACACCTAGGAGAGGCACAACAAGCCACCAGGCTTCCGCGCTTAGGGCCCCCTATAACCCCTCCTCTAGGTGTCTGTTACAATTTACCAACGTTTTAATTTTCTTGTGGTTCAGCTCCTTCAAGATGTTTTAATGAAGGAGAATCATAGAGAAATTCAGATATGAGTTGGAGGGGAGTCGCTGAGTCTATCTGTTACTAGTATAAGACAAGGTTCCGGTGCGCCCCTCCCATTGCCTATTGTCCATTACACACCCCAAAACACCTTTGGTACTGATGTATTTTACTGGTTATTTTGCTGTAGGTAAGTTTTGGGTTGAATTCCATAACTCTCGAGGCGTCTGATCGTACGGGTGGCGTTTGGGCCAAACTGGCAAAATTCAGTAGCCTCAGAACTCTCGCTCACAATATTAGTCCAGCAGGGGCACCTTAACAACGTCGCTATAGGGTATTCCAATAGGGTAACAATAAATTCAAAACTAAGAGTTCCAAGATCCAAGTTCATCCTATTAAGATAGGAGCGTCCTGTTGTACTGTTTGGGTCCTTCCTGTCGGACAGAACTTATAGGTATCCCTGAATTTCCCTGATTACTATTAATCATAGTTTGGGGTGTGAATCCGTCATAAAATTAAAGTTGTACAGTTTTGTATTGCAAGCGACTTACTTGGGGCCGTATCGCGGGTGGTTCAGGATGGACTGAACAGTGGATTCGCGAAGCTGGAAGTTGCCATAAGGGAGGGGAGATTTTTCGCTGGATCCCAACGCTGAATCGGTAAAATCGGAGTTGAGATTTTGCCTGGAATTAGTCGACCACGAAATTAATTCATACGTCTGAGAAAGTAAAATTGCAAATCTGAAAAATTAAAATCAACGATCAATTTTTGCTGAAAAGTCGATATTTTTCACTAATAGATGTTTCACGATTAAAGTAGTAAGAAGAAACAAGAAGACAACAAGAATAATTTTAGACGGTTTCAAAACAAAATTAAAAAGCATGGGGGAAAAAAACTTTAATACATTTTTAGTGAAAATAAGGCGGTTGGGTCGCTTTGGAAAGTGGTACGCTCACAAGGAATCAGGAAACAAAAGAATAAAATAGAACAACATAATTTTCCCTGTGATGAAAAGTCGACCCTTGAACCGAAGCAGGAAGTCATAGATTATTACAAAAAATTGCTAGAAACTAGGCTAATTGGGGATGACTTTAAATTTGGCGAAATGGCTGAAGAGGAAATATCAATAGCCCCTAAGCGAGTCACCTCAAATTTCGCCAGATTTATAAATGAAAAGATGTTATCAATCAATATGTAACACGTTCTTCAATAAAATTTCCAAAGTTTATTGGAATGAATTGATAGCGAAACCGTTTGTGATAATCCGATACACGATCTTTATCGTGAACAAGTTTCTCTGTAGGGCTCAAGAGAAAGCTAGTCATTAATGTCCATTTAAAATACCAATCCAACAGAAACGACGGCTAGGTAGAATTCGCTTTTGATTAGGATGGACCTCAAGTCCTATAGAAGCTGTCAAGGTTTGCTTGTCACTCCAAGTACATACTAAAAACTGTATCAACTGCACATGCTCAAAACCCAGCCGTTAGCATAGTGTCTATTGTTGTAGGACACTACTGGACACTCCAATGAAGGCATCCTAAAAAATGAGTGGCTCAAAAATTAGGACAACTTTTTCTCGAGGTTGTCACTAGATTTCATATAAATATTATATTTACCTATATAAAGGCCGTACGTATTTCTAGTCCTTTAACAAAGGTCGACTCGTAACAGTAGGTTGAGATGGAAACATTCAAGGCTTAGATCAGTTCGCAAGGGCCTTTGCCAGACACAATCAGAACCGCTCACCTGTAAATTGACCAAGCGTGGAGGTCTTCAGACGTTGACGGGACCATACCACGGGAGGGCGGTGGCAGGCGTTCGTCTCCGGCTATCGAGTATCTTCTCTGCTCCATTTCCCAGGCCTCTGGCATCCTCCCACCTGAAAACAATGGACACGACTCATTCGACACGAGAACTCCCAAGTGAAAAGAAACTGTGCAGACAGGTAGTACGTGGTACGGAAGAATTCGAGAGGAATTTTTACGGAAGCGGGATGAAAGAATGGGGTGAACAGCCAGTCATACCTGCACCTGCTCTTCAGCGTCAAAAGATTGAGATGGCTATAAAGCAGCTTGAACCTCCGAATGATGAGCGCTTCAAGCATACTTCAGCCAACCCTTCAATGCTTTGATCAAAACTCTCTCATCGAAGTCAAAGATGAGAAGTGGAACAGCGTGTTTGGCGACCGTGTCATGGAATTTCCCCTACTGAGTGGAGAGGAGAGCGCAGGTGGCAAACATGTGTCAATCCAAAAACCTCCCCATTCTGGATCCTACAATTAGTATAATTACAGAGATTTTTCAACATTGCGCTTATGGCTGTTGTTGATGTGGGAGCAAATGGCCGAGTGTCAGAAGTTGGTTAAAGATCACTTTTTTTTGCGCATGTTGTCTGAGTACCAGCTTAACAAGAATGATCATCGAGAGTTACCTGACACTCCAGACAATATGTGGCTGACCAAGGTACCCCGCAAGGCGGGGCCCTGCCACCACTGCTCTGGTGTCTAGTACCCAACGAACTCATTAACAGCAGTCTGTAAGCAACCACGCGCAATGTTTCGCTGATGACAGGACAGCTATAATAAAGATTGATGAACAAAATCCTCACCTCACACATCACAGAATTAAAACATGTTTCTAAGCCATAGAAGCTCAGTCTAGTAAAGGCCTATACAACAACCCCAGTAAAATTAACATTGTATGTTTCACTAGGAAACAGAACACACCAAGAATTAGCAACCTTCCAAGGCCAGTTCCTGATTTTAGGGATTGTATTTATCAACACACCTGACTACATTCAATTAGAAGGGAGGGCTCGATATTATTTACCGTTTAAATGAGGCAAATAGGATTCCAGTGGTCAAGTACAGACAAATCATGGCCAGGGCTCGCTGTTGTTCTCCAGTGTAGCAGGTGTTTCTTCCACAGCTTAGCATCCCGATCAGCTATAGCTGGGCACAAAATCCACAACAACTGTCCTTAGGATCACTCCTATGCTTGTTGAGTTCAAGACACAGACCCAACGTTCTCAGAGTACTTTCTTACACCAGCAAACTGCCTTATACAGATGCTCCTCTGAGACGACTCAGGCTCTTTTCCACGCTCCTGCAATTTGTTCCCCACATTGCCCCTCTCTACTGGTTCAGATCAGAGCCGCCAACGCCTGATTGGTTGGCCACTTCTTGTCATCATCTATGGAATGTTAGGGGTGGGTGTTTCGGCCCCTTCTTCTTTGGTGAGCCACAGAATGCTTGCTACAAGCGTCAAACGTTTTTACGCTATGAACCACGTTTGATTCAAGCAATTTCCTCAAGCATTTGAAAAAGCTGCTTGATAGAACTAAGGCTTAAGAAAGTTATACATTTATCCTGACCAATGGAAAAACTCCAGAAGATCTTGGCCCAAAGACCCAAAGTTGCATCTGGACATTCTATAGTCCATCGATAGCAAACAATGTTGGATAGGCGCAAGGTCTGGCATTTCGGTTGGTTTCTCTATGCCATAGACTCGGCGTGTAATAGTCTCCTCATTTCTGCTAAACAGCTTCCACTTCCAACCCATCATAGCTGGTAACAGTAACAATGGGTGTAACTTTTTTGTTGTCGGTCCGAATCAGAATCAGAGTAGGTATAATTTACAATAGCTTCGAGGTAGATGAGATCGCCAAGTCATCAACATTCTTTGTCATGGAACGACTAGCGAGAAAACCGCCAGTTTTTGGCTCTCTCGTGGATAATTCGAGTTCATCGCGTTGTTCTTTGCAGCACGTTCCCGATACTCGCCCGCTCTACTTAACTTTTTACCCATGATTACATACCTACTGAAGACGGGCCTTGGGGTCTCGACAATCACCACACGGAATACCTCAAACTTCGTTTAGACAGAGAGCAAGTAGGTACATACCCGCATTCTTGTGGTTTCCATCAAAAGAAAAAAAAAAGAAAAAACATAAATCATGTAAATACTTAAATTCCTTATATCCAAAATGGACAATCAACTACTTTTTTCAACCATTCCTTCAAAAAAAATCTTTTTCTGACCATAGTTACAAGCTTTTGGTGACCCGGGGCTCATCTGAATGGATTCAGCGTCATGAACTTAGTAGAAAATGACACCCTGAACGCCTCGATCCCCAAAAATCATGAAAACCCATTTTAGATCTATTTGCACCATACACTGCCGGAGATTGAGCTACATTAGAGCGCAGGCAGGAGCCAAGTGGAGCGAGTACAAAAATATTAATATAATTATTTTAAAAGCATTTTTAAGTTTTTTTTTTTTTTTTTTTTTTTTTTTTTTTTTTTTATTTATTTATTTATTTTTTTCTTATGCAAAGGTTGCAGGAAGGTCAATCTCTTCTTAACACCCTTTTTTTTCTCGATACGTTTCATAATATTCAGATAAAAAAAGGCAGTTCACGCAGTTGTTGGTGGTATGAAATTTTCTAAAAATCTTGTGATCAAATGGATTTTCAAGGTTTTTGAGTTGGCACCTAGGCGTGTCGGTTATCATTTTCTACTAATTTTTGGGCGCTGAATATATTCAAATGAGCTTCCATACTGCTCGTCCGAGGAATAACGAACCCCTGTAATTAGGCATAGCATTTTCACAACAGATATTCTAAGGAATATTCGACAAAACGACCTCTTCCCAGGATTTGAAATATTTTTGGGACAAATAGTTTTTTCCGTGGGTTGCTCGATAATTTATTGGTGCCAGTATTTGTACAGTAAACTACAAAATATTGAAAATAATCACTGTTATTATTAAATATTATCAATTGTTAAGGACCTCCGGGTCAGTTTTGGTGGGTTATTCCTTGAATAATCAACCATGTTTTTTTCAAGTATTTTAATTATTATTCTTTTTTAGTTAAATAAGTAATAAGTAAGTACCTACTACATCCGATATGACTGTTTCTGGACGGTGATGAGGATATGAAAGTAGCAACTGAAAACGAATAGATCCAGTACGTTGAGTCTTGTGAATGGGATAACCAAACCGAGTCCTTCGTTGGAGGAGGGGGGGTGGCTTTTGGTTTTTTGCCCAGGAGGCTACAGACCATTACTCTCACTGATCGGTGAACCGTGAGGTCATCCGTCCATTTCCCTCTGGCCTCGTCCTCAGGACCTTCTCTTCGGTGATTGTTGGAGAAAACAAATGCTGTCGGCTCTCAGGACTTATTGGAATGACATTTCCTTGTTGTTCACATTTGAATACCAAAGTAAAGCAAAGAATTTCTCGGTATTGGGTTATTTGACAGTGTTGGAATCATTACATGTTGATCGGACTTCGCATTGAACGAAAAAAAGTTGACGTTTTTCTCCACACATTTTACCTTTTCAAATCATTAAAAAATGTAGAAGATTGGGTTTTTGATCGACCATGTTTTGTGATGAGTCAAAGCTTGGTATATCCGCTTTGTCTGTTGGGATAACCCCAGTGGGAGTTGCTCGATGAAGAGTACTCAGTAGGGGCCTGAGCTTTCAGCGGCTGAAGCATCCCAATTCGAGCAATTCCTCACCACAGTCATACCTAGGATGAAAGCCAGACAAAAAAATTTTTTTTGAGAAAAAGGCGCTCGACTCCAGTAATTTCCCGTTATATGCGGCCTTGGACAACAACCCCAGCTACCTAAAATCAAAGTGCGCAAGGTTGTGAGGATGATGGCGAAAGCACACTGCGACCAGCTCAGGCTTAATGCAAAGCTGTGAAATCAGGGGAAGGAGGGAGCTCTCAGCTCTATGTGTAATCTGTCTGTGGAGGAGACTAGCCATCACTTCCTTAAACAAAAAAATACTTGCTTTGGATTACTGGAGTCTTTTAAAGACATTTTTGGACATTTTATTCGCGAAGTAATTATGAGGCAAACACATAAATCACACGGGTTGGTTATTCCTCGGACCTGGCGCATGGAGACTCATTTAAATTGATTCAGCGTCCATAACCTCTCCCGGTGGGCGCCAATCATTCCGGGACCCGCCTCATTGAGACCAGCGTCCGAAATTTAGTGGAAAATGATACCTCGATCCCAAGAAGTCGAAAATGTCGAACATAGGGAAATTGAGGAAACAGTGGGCGTGGCGGGTACCGGACCCATTCCAATCGATTCAGGGTCCAAAATTTAGTGGAAAATGATACCCCGCACGCCTGGGTATCAGAAATCTCGAAAACACACATTCGAAATAGGTAGACAGGCACTCATTTTGACCCATAACCTCTTCCAGAGGGCGCCAATTGTTCTCGGACCCATTTTATTGGATTCAGCGTCCAAAGTTTAGTGGAAAATGATACCTTGCTTGCCTACATCGCCAAAAATCTCGAATAAAAACCTTCATTCAAAAAATATGTTGAAAAGTAAATTGCAATTAATAATTTGCTTATTACTAATAGGGTTAAAATATACTATGTAGTAGATATACCGTACTAGCAGAAAAAAATGTCGAGTTCGACTTAAGTCCAATAAACTTCATGTTGATTTGGAGTTATTAAAAAAGTACATATTGACTCTCTCAAGCGAATATTGTTATATAAATAGTATTAAATCGTAAATGCATCAATTTAATGGATAAGCATGGAACATGATACAGTGGATTGTCGTGGGTATGAATTCATGACCGAATAAGTTATTCAGTTATACCGTAGGCCTCCGCGAATGGCAAAGGTCTGGGACCTGGAAGCTCCTCCCACCAGCGCCAGCACCCACGGCTATTCTGCTCATTGAATGCCACGATGTCGACGAATATGATTGATCTCCTCCCAGGCCGTTGGCTGAGGAAAGCAGCGTCATCTTGCGCAACCGCACTCAACCGCTCTGAATACAAAATGAGCCTGATGAGTCGGGGATTTGAACGCATGTGTGAAGCAATCCGACCAGTCGTTTCTTTCGTTTCATTCGAGACCGCCGAGCCAGTTACGAGCCCACGTGATGGAAATTCTTAGATATCTCTTCCGACTGAAATCATCAACTGATTTGATGTCCCTATCAGTTTCGAACCCTTCGAACGTTCTTCAATGAGATGGACACGATGATCGCCGCCTCTATCGGCACACTGTCCCCTCGCGGGTTGGTAACTGTTGTATCGGGACACTTACAGAGAAACAGTTCCCTAGAAAACATAAAGTCAAAAAATATATTCAAATTGAATGGGGTCCGCGAGCGATTAAAAAAAATCCCGAGAGCTGATGGCCCTTTTTGTCTAAATGTACCGTCAAGAGGCGAAAAGTTTTTTTTATGTAATAACCCATTGATGATCAGTATTCGAGATACTTGACATTAGGTGTAAATTCAAAATGTACGTAGTGAAGAGTGATATCCCCAGCATTGAATCAATTGAGACAGTATTTAAATAGAATTGCCGCCAAGTGGAAGGTGATAAATGGGGCGCATTACTAAAATCCTCGGACCCATTTCAACTCGCCCCGAAGACCAATTTCATCAACATGGGGAAATGGGGGAAACCGTGGGTGTGGCGGGTCCCAGACCCATTCCAATCGATTCAGGGTCCAAAATTTAGTGGAATATGATACCCCACACGCCTAGGCACCAGAAATCCTGACATACAAAATGGGTGGATACATACCCATTTTGACCCATAACTTCATCCAGTGGGTGCCAATCGTTCCGGGACCCATTTCATTCGATTCAGCGCTTAAAATTTAATGGAAAATAATACCCCACATGCCTAGGTTGCTAAAATCATGAAAATCTACTTTTCGAAGAACACATTTTGAATCCCCCCCCCCCCTCCACAATTTTGTCCAATCGGGTTGAAAAGGTTCGAGGACCAACTAGTGACAGGAAACGGGTCCCTGACCAAAATTTCAGATTTTAGAACATTTTTACGACCAAAGTCTGCGTGGACGGCGGACGGACATTTGCTAATTTTGATGTAGACACCTTGAAACGTCCAGAAAAAAATTTTGAGCCGAATCGGAGAGATTGACTTTTTGCATGAAAACATTGGTTGATTATTCAAGGAATAACCAACCAAAAGGGATTATTACAAATGGATGTCATTTTTCCAATAGCAAGTCTTGATTAATCAGAACTTAGATAGGTAGTATCTATTACTACTACTTGTAAAGATCAATTTGTTGTAAGTAGGAATCTTGCAGCCGATGGTGAATCAATCGGACACCGTTCCATCTCCGAAGGTAGCTTTGGGCGTGAGGACTACCTGGATGGGTGACCGCTGGGCCAGCAGTCAACGTATTTTATCGCGCGGAGATTGCGGAGCCATGAGCGGAATGATGAGAACAATCGTCCCATTGGAGGGCAGCTGACCACGTACACGACACCGTAAAACATTTGTAGTTTGACGTGAAGCCCGACGCCTGCTAGATTTATTTACTGTTCGATGTAGAATAAATTACCTCATCGTTAAGGATATTGATGAAGTCTTCAATATGTGCCGATAACTCGGAGAATAGAAAGTAAACCTACCCTACACCACGTTCAATCCTCGCTGGCTCCTTTTTCTAGAAAGTTAGGAATTTTTATTAAATCAGCACGTGTAACACCTAAAGGCTTTCTCACTTCCTGACGAGGAACAAGCTTCACAAACCCAGCGATGCTCTAGATCAAGTCCCCAGCCTGTTTGGCAGGTCGTACAACGGTTCCATTCTCGCATCTCTCCACTCGCCCAGTGAGCCGCATCTACACACCGGCTCCCATTCCAGGAGTGTCGAAAATCATCCATCCTTACGATTTCCATTTCGTTGTTCGTTACATGAGAATACGACTGCTGAATTTTTTTTTTTTTTAATTAATTTATTTATTTTTATTTTTTGGCTTGATTTTGCTTTTGGTTGGTCATTTCTTGAATAATCAACCTTTGTTTTCATGCAAAAAGTCAATCTCTCCGATTCGGTCCAAAACCTCTTTCTGGAAGTTTCAAGGTGTCTAGATCAAAATAAGCGTCCGCCATACGCCGTCCACGCCAACTTTGGTAGTAGAAATTATTCTAAAAATCTGAAATTTTGGTCAGGGGTCCGTTCAAGGCTCAAGTTGGTCCTCGAAACTTTTCAAACCGGATCGGACCAAATTTGGGCGCAGTAGGGGTCAAAATGTGAATTTCGAGAAATGGATTTTCGAGATTTTTTGCAATTTAGGTGTATGGGGAATCATTTTCCACTGAATTCTGGACGCTGAATCCAATGGAAAGGGTCCCAGAACGATTAGCACCCACTTGGAAGAGGTAATAAGTCAAAATGGTACATATTACCCATTTTGAATATGTGTTTTCGAGATTTCAGGTACCTTGGCGTGTGGAGTATTGTTTTCCCCTAGATTTTGGACGCTGAATCGATTGGGGTAAGCCTCAAGAATTCGCAGTGTTTCGATTTCAGAGACGGACGGATTATACACCAACTTTTGAACGCTGAATCCAATGAGACGGGTCCCGGAACGATTGGTGCCCTCTGGATGAGGCTATGGGTCAAAATGGTGTGTCTATTTACCCATTTCGAATGTGTGTTTCCAGATTTCTGGTGCCTAGGCGTGTGGGGTATTATTTTCCTCTAATATTTTGGAATATGATCGATTGGAATGGGTCCGGGACCCGTCACACCCACCGTTTCCCCCATTTACCTACCCCCATGTTGATGAATGAGTCTCAATGCGCCGTTCCGAAGAATACCAACACCGTGTAAGAATTTGCAGCGTTTTTTTTTCTCCCTGTTTCTATGGTCATGATGAAGAAAAATCGCTAAGAAGGAATGAGGGAGACGGGGGGGGTCATTATTTGATTAAGCGAAAATGAATCCTCACATCCTCAGTACATATGGGAAGAACCTTGTACTTCCCAACGATGAGATCGGTCCTCTCCCCACGAGTATTCTTTGCTATAACTACACGAACCGAGGTTATTCCTAAACAAGTCTGTATGAAGCCTCTGAAGTGAATTAAGTCTTTATTGTTACAGGGCCTGATTCCATTTTCAAAGAAAACACATTTTTTCACTAACTTCTGAATATGAGAAACGTGGGGCATTCTCGTGAATTGTAAATTGTCAAAGAATTCTTCCTAACGGTCTGCGTGACGGGCATTGAAACTGTTTCGTGGAAATCACGATTGGAATGTTGAATGCACTCAAAATCTCCCCTTCGTCATTCGCCCTTTACGCCACACCGTTTCTTGCGCATGCAAGCGTGATTTCCTCCCTAATTCTGATCGTTTTTATAGATAAAAACATCGTTGTTTTCGGTAAGGAAACTGCCAATGTAGCCAGTTCAGGGCACTGAATCTCGCTAGTTAACGCAATTAGTTTCAACTCGAGGCTGACGCCAACCGTCGAATTATTTTGAACTTGGCGCTCCGGCAGGTTTTCTGTCACGGCAAGAAAATCATGTTTACGTTTTGACGCAATATTCATCCACTTTCCACTCTTTGTGTTGATTTCATCTTAACGTTTCATTGAAAGCATGACCGTTCCAAGGGAAAATCTTGTTAAAAGAGGCCATTGAGAATTTTTATTGACTTCGAAATGAGGAGTTGAGGTTGGCTGAGCGCATGAAGTTGCTACTAGCCTCTTTGCCCACAAGCTGACGAAACACGAGTCCATCAAGTTGTGGAGTGATGGGACAATGAATGCTGGCCTTAACCACGAGGTAGGTATATTGGTTCTTCCTCGGACCACGGGCATGGGGGAACTAGGGGGAAACACAGAGGATTCAGCGCCAAAAATTTAGTTGGAGATCATCCCCCCCCTCGACTAGCTCGCCAAAAATATCGAAAATCCTTTTTTTAAAAAACACATGTTTTACCACCGTGAAATTTGTATGCCCCAGCTTTTATATTCTTGTAACTTCTATTAACGCTATTATTTTGGACAGCGTAGACGAATTTGAGACTTTAAACTGTTCACAAACAATTCAACAGATGGGAAGCGTCTATACCTCCCTACTTAGTTTCTGTAATCCATTCAATTAGATTCCTTAACTCATTCTCCATGTATTTTTCTGTAAACTACTACGTATGTATATAAATTTACGTCAACCCCTCCCCAAGCACGAGGCATCCTCACATGGGGAGTAACATTCCAATGATTGTACTACATGTAATATCTAAATAAACAAATGGATAAAAAAAAAATAATGGAGGAGTTATTTCAACCCGAAAAAAATCTCGGTGTAAAAATTACGCGGGGAAACACATTTTTATCTGTCTCCGAGGAACTTTTTGGCAGAACTGTACTGTGTATTAGATTTTAAGCGCACAACCCAGAGGGAAGTAAACACACAGTTAATTTCCAAAAGTATGGTGACATTGATGGCAGGGTGACGTCATTGCGACGAGCGGTGGGCAACCAGGCCACCGAGGTTGCCCAGATGAGCTACGGTAAGACGGTCATTTCACGGGTGCTGCTGCTATGGTATTTATTTACCCGACCAAGCCACGTCATCAGGCATCTCTCCGTTATCCTTGTTCCGCCTGGGTCAACGCTCTCGTAATCTCAGAATAAAAATGTCTTCCTCCTCCGAGCGGCTTGCACAATAAAACCCGCGAACCGCTCTATTTTCAAGTCGCGTTGCAATTTCTCAGCGGCCTTTTGTAAGGGGGACACGGATTTTTGGGATGGGGAATAATTCATCGAATACTTCTGCAAAACGTGACTGGTAGACGTAATTGATCATCCTAGATCAATTAGGGCAGTCTATCCATCGCTGGGGAGTCAATACGAAACGGTACCTTCGGACAAATATCCGAAGTTCATCGTCATATTCATGTCGAGGAAGGTACGGTATGGTTTATCATACTGGTGAGTAAGTGTGACTTTCAGATCACAAAGGAATTAACGCTGCAAATTCCTTCACTGGGGTTGGTGGGGTGTTAATACTCGGGCCAGGCGCACGGAGACTCATTTCAATCGATTCAGCGTCCGCGAAGTTTAGTGGAAAATTGATACCCACCCCCACACGCCTAGACCACGAAATCTCAAAAACCCACATTCAAAATAGGTCAGTGGATACCATTTCAAACCGATTACCTTTTCGGTGGGCACCAATCGTTCAAGCTCGTTCATTAGATTCGAAATTTAGAGTCCAAAATTAATTCGAAAATTGTACCCACACGCCAAGATACCAGAAATAATCGAGAACATACATTCGAAATGGGTAGATAGGTATCCATTCTGACCATAACCCTTCCAGTGGGTGCCAATCGTTCCTGGACTCATTATATTGGATCTAGCGTCCATAATTTAGTGAAAAACTCGCCAAAACCCTCCAAAAACCTATTACATATTCAAAATACACCTTACACCCCTAACCCCCCCCCCCCCCCTGAAATTTGGTCCGATCGGGCTGAAAAGTTTTGATGACCAACTAGAGCCGGAAACGGGTTCCTGACCAAAATTTCAGATTTTGGTTGGTTATTCCTTGAATAATCAACCTATGTTTTCATGATAATGGTCAACCTCTCCGATTCGGCTCAAAATTTTTTTCTGGACATTTCATGATGTCCTGATCAGAAAAGGTCAATGTCCGTCCGCCGTACGCCGTCCATTGTCCACGCCGTTTTTGGTAGTGGAAAATTTTCTAAAAATCTGAAATTTGGGTCAGGGGTCTGTTCCCAGCCGAGATGGGTCCTCGAAACTTTTCAGCCCGATCGGACCAAATTTGGAGGGGGTAGGGGTCAAAATGTGTTTTTTGAATAATGGATTTTCGAGATTTTGGGTGATTTAGGCGAGTGGGGTGTCATTTTACACTAAATTTTGGACGCTGAATCCAATAAAATGGGTCCCAGAACAATTGGCACCCACTGGAAGAAGTAATGGGTCAATTGGGTATTATTACCCATTTTGAATATGTGTTTTCGGATTCCGGCTACCTAGTGCGAGTAGGGTGTCATTTTCCACTAAATTTTGGACGCTGAATCCAATAAAATGGTCCCAGAACAATTGGCACCCACTGGAAGAAGTTATGGGTCGAATGGGTATTTATTACCCAATTTGATTATGTGTTTTCGGGATTTCTGCTACCTAGGCGTGTGGGGTAATCATTTTTCACTAAATTTTGGAACGCTAAATTCAATGAGTGTGGTCCCAGAACGATTGCACCCACCGGAAGAAGTTATGGGTCAAAATGGGTATGTATCCACCCATTTTGTATGTTTCAGGATTTCTGGTGTCCTAGACGTGTGGGGTATCATATTCCACTAAATTTGGACCCTGAATCGATTGGAAATGGGTCTGGGACCCGCCACACCCACTGTTCCCCCATTCGAGGAATAACCAACCCGTGTGTAAGAATTTGCAGATTTTTTAGAAAAGTTTCTAACTACTACCAAAATCGGCGTGGACATTTTCTTAATTTTGATCTAGACACCTTGAAACGTCCAGAAGAGAAGTTTTGAGCCGAATCGGAGAGATTGACTTTTTACATGAAAACAGGTTGTTTATTCAAAAATAACCAACCAACAAGGCAACCTCATTGAGTTTCCACTAACTATGGCGGTTCCGTTCAAATCATTACGCCCGATACTCGGTAGTTGACCAGGCGTTCCGCGGGTCTCGAGTTGCGGACTTTGTTTAACTGTTCCTGTAATTATTACCTTCGCTCACTCGTCAGTGACCTAACGGTAGGGGAAGCCCGTGCAAGGGATTCTTTCCAGTCGTCCATCTGCGATATTGTCCCAAGAAGAAGGTTGGCATTCGGAGAAAGTCCTACAGTTACTTCTGAATGGCACTGGCTTTTAGACCACATGAAACAGCTGGTTCGTGTAACTACAAATACGACACATTACATACCGTTGCTACATTCTCAGGAATTTACTATGAACATGAGAAGGGGCACTACAGTTCAGTTACGTAGGTTCTTATGGCGGAACGGTGTTCTGCAAAACCAACTTCACTGCCACTTGTGGTGGTTCAGAGCTACAGGTAACACAATTGTCTCTCTGTTACGGGTCGCTCTGAGTCCTTCATTCCTGTCAAGTTGTAATGTTTAGGTCGTAGATTGTATTTCTTTGGCCTCAAATTCTCGTTAGGCAGGAGTCAACAAAGAATCTCTGCTATTTTCCGATGGTGATCATGGGACACATACATAGTAGAAACTATGTATTTTACAGTTACCAGCAAAGAGCCGACAGAGTTACGGAGACGATTGCAGTTGGTTATTCCTTGAATAATCAACGTATGTATTTATGCAAAAAGTCAATCTCTTTGATCCGGCCCAAAAATGTTTTCTGGACGATCTAAGGTTCGTCCGCCATACGCGCCGATTTTCTAGACAATTTTCTAAAAATCTGGAATTCGGGACAGGGACCCGATTCCGGCCTTAGTTGGTCCTCAAAACTTTTCAGCATGGTCTGACTAAATTTGGGGGAGGTAGGGGTCAAAATGTGTACTTCGAAAAATGGATTATCGAGATTTTTGGCGATCTGGGCGTGTGGGGTATCATTTTCGACTAACTTTTGGACGCTGAATCCAATGAAATGGGTACCGGGACAATTGGCGTCCATTAGAAGAGGTTATGGGTCAAAATGGGTATCTATCTATCTATTTCGAGTGTGTGTTTTCGAGATTCCTGGAACCTAAGCGTGTGGAGTATTGTTTTCCCCTAGATTTTGGACGCTGAATCGATTGGGGTAAGCCCCATGAATTCGCAGCGTTTTGATTTTCAGAAACGGACGGATCTTTGGTAAACAATAATTATGGGCGAAAGAAACGCTAAAGAAAAGCGCTTGCAAATTCATTCACACGGGTGGTTGCCTCGGGACCAGGTGCATGAAGACTCATTTCTTCAACATAGAGAAAATGGGGAAAACAGTGGCCATGGTGGGCCGAACCCATTCCAATCGATTAGGGTCCGAAATTTAGAGGAAAATGATACCCCGCACGCTTAGGTACAAAGAAATCTAGAAAACACATATTCAAAATGGGTAGGTAGATACCCATTCTGACCCATTACCTCATCCAGAGGGCTTCAACCGTTCTGGGACCCATTTCATCGGATTCAGCGTCCAATACTTCAGTGGAAAAATAATACCCCACATGGCCTACTTCATCACCAGAAATCTCAAAAATCCAGTTTCAAAATACACATTTGACCCCTACCCCGCCCAAATTTGGTTCGAGAGTCGGGCTGAAAAGTTTCTAGGACCAACTAGAGCCGAGAACGGACCCCTGTGGACCCATGTTGGTCTAGACACTTTGAAAAGTCCAGAAAACAATTTCGGGCTGAATCGGAGAGATTGACTTTTTGTATGAAAACAAAAACATATTCGAGGAATATCCAACCAAATGAACATACGCCAACTGCAATAAATTCCAGTCAATTCAGAGTCCAAAGTTTAGTTGAGATGAAACACTGCCCTCGGTGTCCAAAATGCTCGAAACTCCAATTAAGAATACCTCATTTTGATCGCAAACTAGGGAAATTATTGCCAAAGTGGGTCCACGAGTCTAATTTCTAATTTTTTAAATAATTTTTTGGATTGGACATTGGACTTTGAATATACACATTGAAACGTGAACGTTTGGGGAGAAAATGAATATTGTCAGCACGACTGCAGGGCTGTAATGTTCCGAAAAGAACAATAAACTAAAATTAAAGTTGTATATGGAAACTTTTGTCGAAATGCGTCATTAGCGATATAGGGACAATACTGACTGAGTCATCGAACAGCTTGGTAAGTACGCACATACCTAATTGCGCCCACACCCTCAAGGATTGTGTACAGGGAGGACCCAGAGAAGTGGAAACTGAGCTCATTTCGACTAATGTTCCGATGATGCGTGTGTAATGAGCCCCAGAATGTCGAGAGTATCAAACAATAACCTCGTAACGCAAAGAACGTGCGCCCAATACCAAACGCGCAAAACAATAGGAGGCAGTGGCCGCACACGTGAAAGCGACGGCAACAAACTCGAGCTTGGAACACGACAATGCTACGGCTCATCACGGATTCCGTCGCTGTTTTGACAATCGAAGGTCCTATTCAATCGTCGAACCCTCCCGTGAAATTTGTCTTTTGATACGCGGACGGTTGACCTTGTGAGGGCTCTCGAGTATGGGGTATCAGGAAACAAGCCCAACAGCAGGGGAATAGCATTTCGCCGGGTGATTATAGGATCCGAGGACAGACGAGACACCCACCTGTGGGTGGACCCCTATAGTCATCGAGAGTGGGTTTCTAAGTAAACTCGTCTATTGTATTTAAGGTGTAATCAGGGGCGTATACAGCTCAGCAATAAGTACACATTTGAATAATGGGGCTAAATCCAAGTATATGGACCGTTGTCGCGTTATCAACTGATAGCAATGATATCGCGCATACGGTCGATAATCGATAGTTTTTGTTGTTGCTTCCTTTTTGTCACCTAACCGTGAACCATTCCCTGTGTTTCAAGGATCCTGATACTGGGGCCCACACAAATGCTATCGAGGGAACATGGTCCGCTATCAAGCGTGGAATTCCCTCCAGATCTGTCACTACTCATTTCGATTCGTACCTCTCCGAATATATTTGGAGGAGAACGAAAAGTGAAAGTGATGATCTGATGAGGGAATTTCTAAAGGATGTGGCCAATGTATATTGGCCAGATGGCGGGAGTGAGAGGCTTAGTGAAGCTTAGTGAAGTCAATTTCCA
Organism: Cyrtorhinus lividipennis; assembly: GCA_019603395.1. Lineage (NCBI taxonomy): Eukaryota > Metazoa > Arthropoda > Insecta > Hemiptera > Miridae > Cyrtorhinus > Cyrtorhinus lividipennis. The sequence continues at coordinate 11,428,124 of CM034001.1, forward strand.
AGTCCAAGTCATTTTTTCATTACGTTCACTTCTTCCGAAAATTATTCAAGTCCAAGTCATTTTTTCATTACGTTCACTTTTTCCGAAAATTATTCGATTTACATTTTACGCCAAAAGCACGAGGTAAGTTTATTTCAATTTATTTATTTTATTTAGTTTTAGTTTATTTCAATTTAGTTTTTCCCTTTTTTTTATAAAGACAAATATGGCCGACAGGGATAAATATTTCGTGTATAATATATCGATAGTGCATATCGACTGAGCGTACTACCGATATCAGCTGATAACGCGACAATGGTCCATATTCTTGGCTTTTACCGAATAATGGATATTATCAAAATGTATCGATGACCTTCGGAAACTCAACCCATTATGCGTTATAATGCGTCTTTCGGCCCAAAAATTTCAATCTTGAGAAGCCATTTTGGTTGGTTATTCCTTGAATAATCAACCTATGTTTTCATGCAAATGGTCAACCTCTCCGATTCGGCTCAAAAATTTTTTCTGGACGTTTCATGATGTCCTGATCAAAAAAGGTCAATGTCCGTCCGCCGTACGCCGTACGCCGTCCGCCGTCCACGCCGTTTTTGGTAGTAGAAAATTTTCTAAAAATCTGAAATTTGGGTCAGGGGTCTGTTCCCGGCCTAGGACGGTCCTCCAAGCTTTTCAGCCCGATCGGACCAAATTTGGGCGGGGTAGGGGTCAAAATGTGTTTTTTGAAAAATGAATTTTCGAGATTTTGGGCGATCTAGGCGAGTGGGGTATTTTTCCACTAAATTTTGGACGCTGAATCCAATGAAATGGGTCCCAGAACGATCGGCAGCCACTGGAAGAAGTTATGGCCAAATTGGGTATAGATTACCCATTTTGAATATGCGTTTTCGAGATTTCCGGTACCTGGGCGGGTGGGGTATCATTTTCTACTAAATTCTGGATCCTGAATCGATTGGAATAGGTCTGGGACCCGCCGCACCCACTGTTTCCCCATTTCCCCCATGTTGAAGAAATGAGTCTCCATGCGCCTGGTCCGAGGAATAACCAACCCCTGTGTAAGAATTTGCAGCGTTTTGGTTGGTTATTCCTTGAATAATCAACCTATGTTTTTTTAACGTTATCGTACGCAAACATTTTGAAATAGGAAAATTTTCTAAAATCTGAAATTTGGGTGAGGAACGCGTTTCCGGCTTCAATTGGTCCTCGAAACTTTTCAGCCCGACCGGACTAAATTTGGAGGAGATAGGGGTCAAAATTTGTTTTCAAAAAATGGGTTTTCGAGATTTTCGGTGATTTAGGAGTGTGGAGTATCAATTTCGACTAACTTTTGGACGCTGAATCCAATGAAATGGGTACCAGAACGATTGGCACCCACTGGACCAAGTTATGGGTCAAAATGGGTAACTATTTCAAAAAGCATAGATGCTTCCCATCTGTTGAATTGTTTGAACAGTTCAAAGTCCCAAATTTGTATACGCTGCCCAAAATAATAGCGTTAATAGAATAGAATAAAAGAGCTGGGGCATACGAATTTTACCGGGGTGAGCCCCAGCTGGTGCTCCCCGTGCAGAGATGCTCGACATACAGCTGATACATACGAAAATTTCTCTCAAACATTACATTGAAATTGCTTACCTTTGATGAAGAAACAATCTCTTCGTCAGCTGTGCGGACAACTCTCCTGAAAATAAGGAATTGATAGGTTTATTGATAGAAAATGATGATTAAAAAACGTATTGGTATGAGAATGTAATGAGTAGTTCAAAGGCGTGAAGCTAGTCACAGAGAGCGATTTTAACTCTCATTCGCCTTCTGCAATGTAATACCTACTTAATTATTATTATTATTGTAATTTTGTTGGTTATTCCTTGAATAATCAACCTATGGTTTTCATGGCAAATGGTCAACCTCTCCGATTCGGCTCAAAATTTTTTTCTGGACGTTTCAATGATGTCCTGATCAAAAAGGTCAATGTCCGTCCGCCGTACGCCGTACGCCGTCTCGCCGTCCGCCGTCCACGCCGTTTTTTGGTAGTAGAAATTTTCTGAAAATCTGAAATTTGGATCAGGGGTCTGTTTCCCGTGCCTAGGACGGTCCTCCAAGCTTTTCAGCCCGATCGGACCAATTTGGGCGGGGTAGGGGTCAAAATGTGTTTTTTTGAAAAATGGATTTTCGAGATTTTGGGCGATTTAGGCGAGTGGGGTATCATTTTCCATCCCCTAAATTTTGACGCTGAATCCAAGGAATGGGGTCCCAGAACGATCGGCGCCCACTGGAAGAAGTTATGGGTCAAATTGGGTATATATTACCCATTTTGAATATGTGTTTTTGAGATTTCTGGAACCTAGGCGTGTGGGGTAGCCATTTTCCGCTAATCTTGGAAGCTGAATCCAATGGAGTGGGTCTCAGGACGATTGGCACCCACTGGAAGAAGTAATGGTCAATTGTGTATATATTACTCATTTTAAATATGTGTTTTCGAGATTTCTGGAACCTGGGCTGTTGGGGTATCATGTTTCCACTAAATTTTGGAATCCTGAATCGATTGGAATGGGTCTGGGACCGCCGCACCACTTTTTTCCCCATTTCCCCATGTTGAAGAAATGAGTCTCCATGCGCCTGGTCCAAGGAATAACCAACCCCTGTGTTTTGAATAGGTGTTTTTGAGATTTCTGGAACCTAGGCGGGTGGGGTATCAATTTCCACGAAATCTTGGAAGCTTGAATCCAATGAAGTGGGTCCTCAGGACGATTGGCACCAATGGAAGAAGTTATGGGTCAAATAGGGTATATATTACTCATTTTGAATATGTGTTTATGAGATTTCTGGTACCTGGGCGTGTGGGGTATCATTTTCCACTAATCATGGACACTGAATCGATTGGAATGGGTCTGAGACCGTTTTCCCCATTTCCCCCATGTTTTTAAATCAGTTTCCATGCGCCTGGTCCGAGGAATAACCAACCCCTGTGTAAGAATTTGCAGCGTTTTTTCTTTATTGGTTGGTTATTTCTTGAATAATAAATTAACCTATGTTTGCATACAACATTTTTTCTGGGCTTTCAAAACTCTTCGCCCGATTAGACTAATGGGGAGGGGGGGGTGTCAAAATGTGTATTTTGAAAAATGATTTTTTGAGATTTTCGGCGATCTAGGCGTGTGAGGTGTCATTTTCAACTAAATTTTGGACGATGAATCCAATGAGACGGGTCCTGGAACGATTGGCGGAGGAGGTAATGGATGCTGAATCGATTGAAATGTGTCTCCATGCGCCTGGTCCAGGACAACCAACCCCTGTGATTTTACCGGACGTCCAAAATCGGTTGTGTACAACTAGCCTCGGCAAACCAGCAGCAATACACGGTTGGGGACCAGCTCAGTAGTGCCTTTCCAGGAACGCATAGTGGCGCTTATATTCACACAGCCCTGGGAGTTTCCTCGGAAGTGACTAGTGACCAGGTTTCCAGGACACAAGGGTCTATGACGGAAGCACGCTTTTAGCTCCTCGAGACTGAGTGAAGATTGTGTTTGTGGAACTGCCTTCTATTAAAACGCCGCTCTTTCCTAGCAGCTTTGAAAAGCGTTTTGACCAGTCAAACGACCGCGTACAAGCTGCTGTTAACCGTTGGGCTCTACATACAACTTCCTTTGGTTTCATGATAATTTACAGTGAATTAGAATCAATGTGGATTAAATTTAGAACGATTGTCGTAGACGGCGGTCTCGTTCTCGCGGGGTCGATATTCCGTTCGTCGGTGGGGGCGTTTTTGATGCCGTCCTCAATAAACTTACTTTGTGCGGGGGTTAACCGTGATCAACAAGGCGGTTCCCCCAGGGTGAGGCCCTTCCATTGCACCGAGGTTGGGATGACCCCTGTGAATATTCTCAAAGTGGGAATATCTCGGGCACACAATTTTTGATAGTCGGGATTGCGTGCGCGCTCTCCCGTTTACAAAATAAGCTGTCGCAATACACGTTCGTGTGTCTTGACTTCTCATATCATTGTGATGTAATTGACCACTTATCGTAATTCTAAAATAAAATAAATGATTGATACTTGAAAAAATATTCAGTGTCGATTCTAATTTTACTGATTATTTAGATGAGACTCCAAAATAATTGAGCAAAAGGTTTATGATATCGGATCGAATACCGATTCTGTTAATATACCGTCCCTATTATAGGTATCAAATATTAGTATCTCTTATCATCTTGAAAAGACGAAATTCCCGACCATGGGTCCATCCCAATCGATTCAGTGTCCAAAATTTAGTGGAAAAATGATTATTATATCCCACACGCCTAGGTAGGTACCAGAAATCCTGAAAACATATTCAAAATGGGTAGATAGGTAGATACACATTTTTACACAATGTGTATCTTAACCTCTGTGTATATCATAAACCTCTCCTGTTGGGTGCCAATCGTTGGACTCATTTCATTAGATTCAGCGTCCAAAATTTAGTGGTAAAAGCATACCACCCACACGCCTAGATCGCCGAAAACATAATGGTCGAAATGAGTAGGTAGGCACCCATTTTGACCCATAACCTCATCCAGAAGGCACCCCAATCGTTCCCGGACCCATTTCATTGGATTCAGCGCCCAAATTTAGTGGAAAATTATATCCACACGCCTAGGTACCAGAAATCCTGAAAAACATATTCAAAATGGGTAGATAGATACACATTTTTACACATAACCTCTCCTGTTGGGAGCCAATCGTTGTAGGACCCATTTCATTAGATTCAGCGTCCAAAATTTAGTGGAAAATGATACCCTACTTGACTAGATCACCAAAAAATCCATTTTCGGAATACACATTTGGCCCCTACCCGCCTTACGGACCTTACCTAATAATTATGCGGAAGTCATGGCTAGATTCATGGCAAAGGTCCTTGATATGGATGGCCCGCGCTACCCGAACACAGTGCCTACTAGCCCTCATTGCGAGGACAAAAACCCAAAAAATGACCGTCGGTTTTCAATGGTGAGTGACTAGTGGCTGACAAAATGCACAGGGAAAAGAGCTGCCTGTAGAGAGACGAAATTTCTGCTGTGATCGCCTCAATCCCGGCTGTGCTTGACCGCCAGGCTTCATTTGCTTGATCTCGAACCTAGTCCAGCCTATTGGTCTGCTTTCAGCGAGGCCTACACCCCCGGCCCGGTGCCGCAAGAGTACTTATACCTGCAGACCCTTTCAGCCAGAAATGACTCCTCGCGCTATGTCTCCAAAGGAAACATGCCCAGACTGCACCCTCCGCCAAGACCCAAGACCAGACCCCTCTTCCATGTCCTCTTCAGTTTGCCTGCTGTATAAATCGCAAAGAAGAAGCGGTTTGCCCATCTCCTCCACCCCAAATATGCCATTCCAATCATCCGCACGCCAAATGAACTCGACTGAAGAGAATTTTAATTGCGTTAATGCTGCGCTAAACACGAAACGTCTTTGAACACGTCTCTGAAAGTCTTTTCGAATAGCAAGTAATTCATTCCTTTTACTCTCGTCATGTATGAATATCTGCTTTATTGTTATTTTTTTCCAATTTATGAAGAGTACCATTATCTTGCAATATCATTATTTCTTAAGCATTCTCACTTCCTATGGAAAAATTTAGCCTCACAATGCAAATAATTAGATATTTAAGATGCAATATTCGCTGTCAACTCATGCTTATATCATTTGACAATAAAGGCCTTTTGAATTGAAATAATAATTATTATGGTTTAGAAAGGTCGGCCATCAACACAGCGTTCTGTCTCCCTTCTCACCAGTTGGCAGCACAGAATACACAGGATTTGCAAACTTTAGCAAAATTCAAATCAAAACAAAGTTGTTGCTACTATTTGCGTGTACCGACGACGCCCGAGAAATTTGAAATACGTCTCCCTATCGTCCACTGGAGATGGGCAACCCCTCGCACCGCCGCAAAAATCCGCCTGGGGGCGATTGAAGAATCTAATGAGGCCTGCCACGCCTGCAGTAGACGCATGGAAATGCCCGCCTTAGGCCGGCCATCCACGTAAACGATTTTACCCTTCGATTCATCGTACGATAAGAAAAAAAAGATCTGACGACAAATCGAAGCGTGTATGTGAGCAAATCGTACGATCTTTAAGAACTGTGCAGGTAATCGGGAATCGAATGAAAATTTCATTCCGACGGACTGTGACAGTCAACGAAACGAAGCGTGTGTTGCCGGGCAGTGGCGTCGACCGTTCGATATCGTTTGGTTGGTTATTCCTTGAATAATCAACCTATGTTTTCATGCAAATGGTCAACCTCTCCGATTCGGCTCAAAATTGTATTCTGGACGTTTCATGGTGCTAGATCAAAAAAGATCAATGTCCGTCCGCCGTCCGCCGTCCACCGTACGCCGTCGCTGTCCACGCCGTTTTTGGTAGTAGACAAATTTCTAAAATCTGAAATTTGGGTCAGGGGTCCTGTAACCGGCCTGGGACGGTCCTCCAAGCTTTTCAGCCCGATCGGACCAAATTTGGGCGGGGTAGGGGTCAAATGTGTTTTTTGAAAAAATGGATTTTCGAGATTTTGGGCGATCTAGGCGAGTGGGGTATCATTTTCCACTAAATTTTGGACGCTGAATCAAATTAAATGGGTCTCAGGACGATTGGCACCCACTGGAAGAAGTTCAATAGGGTCAAATTGGGTATATATTACCCATTTTGAATATGTGATTTTGAGATTTCAGGAACCTAGACGTCTGGGGTATCATTTTCCGCTAAATCTTGGAAGCTGAATCCAATGAAGTGGGTCCCAGAACGATTGGCACCCACTGGAAGAGGTTATGGGTGAAAATGGGTACCTATTACCCATATTGAATATGTGTTTTCGGGATTTCTGGTACCTGGGCGTGTGGGGTATCTTTTTCCAAAAAAATTTGGACCCTGAATCGATTGGAATGGTTCCGGGACCCGCCGCATCCACTGTTTCCCCCATTTCCCCCATGTTTTTAAATAAGTTTCCATGCGCCTGGTCTGACGAATAACAACCCCTGTGTAAGAATTTGCAGCATTTGAATATGTGTTTTTGAGATTTTCTGGAACCTAGGCGTGTGGGGTATCAATTTCCACTAAATCATGGACACTGAATCGATTGGAATGGGTGTGGGACCCGTCGCACCCACCGTTTTCCCCATTTTTTGATTCTGAAGGAGAATGGACGCTACATCGTTCACGATATCGAAGGTGGGAAATCGCATGAGTTCACCGATATGTGTATCTCAAATAACTGTGCAGTTCAAACCTCAACGGTTTATCGTACGTCGAGCTTATGGAACGATAAATCGTTACGTGGATGGCCGGCCCTTATGCGATGAGCACACACAACACATCATACATATCCGTGATAGGATGGCATCATCACTCTCCGAGTTTCGTAGCTCCCGGTGACATCCGTGATAAATTTTTCTTTGCCATCATAATCCGGAACTAAACTCATTTTCAATGCATCCTCATCCGCTCAAATTTCTTATCTACTGACGGCCACGGTACGCAACTGATTTGTGGTCATTTGTACGAGTACTCCCCTACACATTTGTACCAGTTCTCCCCTTTACTTTTGTATCAGTACTCCCGGAAAAAATAGGACACTAAAAGTATGTAATCTAACGTAATGCATAATACGATATAATTGTTACTACTACTAGATATGCAGCACACGGTCACTGTACTTCCACTAAATTATTGCACTAAAAAGTATAGTGAGGTCGGCAATCAATAGACAGGTACTAGGCAGCCCGTAGTGAGCATCGTTCCTTCCACCTCCACATCCAAAAGTTGAACACAGTTGTTGTGTACACCACACACTTCAATAACTTTATTTTCTATAGTTTTAATATAAGCCTCACAATTACTTCTTTTTTTTTTTACTGCACGTCCAACGCCCGGTCCCGTCTTTCAAAAATTTGTGGAAAACATACTTAAAATTGTATTTAAATATTACATTGTTCCCCTCTCGACTCCCACCACAAGCTACAACGTCTGCTTCACTCATCGCCACAGTTCATAAGCAACTTGCTGTTGTTTATGAGAGCTCGCGGGAGAACTCGTACTCTCGACCGATAAGGAACGAGCGGGAGGACTGTTACAACTGGACTTTCATTCAGGGGATACGCTGGGAGTACTCGTGCGCCGTTGACTTGATTTGTTTGGATAGTGCAAGACAAAAAGGACGCTGTAGCAGCGTTGACTGCTGACTTAAAGAGGCATACACTCGTCTTGCCATTCATTGTTATATTTCTACGGGACAGCGCGAACGCAGTCCCGACTAACAAAAATTATGTGCCCGAGATATCTACATTTGAGATATTCGCAGGGGTCAACCCTTTCGAAGTGCAATGAAAGGGCCTCGCCCTGGGGGAACCGCCTTGTTGATCACGGTAAACCCCCACACCAGGTAAGTATGATTATAAGGGATTTTCCTAGCGCAGTGTCTAAACGACGGCGCGTTTGTTGTTGCGAGAACCAGCCGACCCCCCTCGAGTTAATTGTTGTCCTGCTCACTAGGTAGCAGTGTTAGGAGAGACATCCCCATCGCCACATTCCTACTCAGCATACCGGGCACGAAGTACGTGCGTATTATGCGGAATTTACCAAATAGCGAATGTTCCGCGAACACCTACTCTCATCGCTCGCCATGGATAACACAAAAACGCTGCAAATTCTTACACACGGGTTAGTTATTCCTCGAACCAGTCGTATGGAGACTCATTTCCTCAACATGGGGGAAATGGGGACAAGAGTGGATGCGGCGGGTCCCGGAACCATTCCAATCGATTCAGGGTCCAAAATTTAGTGGAAAATGATACCCCACACGCCCAGGTACCGGAAATCTCGAAAACGCATATTCAAAATGGGTTATATATACCCAATTTGACCCAGAACTTTTTCCAGTGGATGCCGATCGTTCTGAGACCCATTTTATTGGATTCAGCTTCCAAGATTTAGCGGAAAATGATACCCCACACGCCTAGGTTCCAGAAATCTCAAAAACACATATTCAAAATGGGTACTATATACCCAATTTGACCCATAACTTCTTCCAGTGGGTGCCGATCGTTCTGGGACCCATTTCATTTGATTCAGCGTCCAAAATTTAGTCGAAAATGATACCCCACACGCCCAGGTACCGGAAATCTCGAAAACGCATATTCAAAATGGGTTTATATACCCAATTTGACCCAGAACTTTTTCCAGTGGATGCCGATCGTTCTGAGACCCATTTTATTGGATTCAGCTTCCAAGATTTAGCGGAAAATGATACCCCACACGCCTAGGTTCCAGAAATCTCAAAAACACATATTCAAAATGGGTAATATATACCCAATTTGACCCATAACTTCTTCCAGTGGGTGCCGATCGTTCTGGGACCCATTTCATTTGATTCAGCGTCCAAAATTTAGTCGAAAATGATACCCCACACGCCTAGATCGCCAAAAATCTCGAAAATCCATTTTTCAAAAAACACATTTTGGCCCCTACCCCGCCCAAATTTGGTCCGATCGGGCTGAAAAGCTTGGAGGACCGTCCTAGGCCGGGAACAGACCCTTGACCCAAATTTCAGATTTTTAGAAAATTTTATACTACCAAAAACGGCGTGGACGGCGTACGGCGGGGACGGCGTACGGCGGACGGACATTGACCTTTTTTGATCTAGACATCCATGAAACGTCCAGAAAAAATTTTTTAGCCGAATCGGAGAGGTTGACCATTTGCATGAAAACATAGGTTGATTATTCAAGGAATAACCAACCAAAATGCAATGGGCGAATGTCGGTGCGTTGCAGGATAAACAGCCTAGCGCCCAGAATGATGCCATGAATGAATTAATCTTCGACTTAAGCTCACTCACTGAATATTTCTGCAGGAATTGTGACTAACTATTCAATTCAGAGTTGGTCACTTATCAGTATGAATTATTCAAAGTTTGAGTGACTGCCAAAATTCCAAATTTTACTGAATAATTTCAATTTTTTCTTATTATTTGGTTGCATACAAGTGCTAGTGTTGTCATGTGTTGTTTGCCTTGTACTGGTTATGATCTCTGCAGTACACGACTCAGCCGGGTGTTCACAAAAGACTTGAACACTTATTAACGGCTCTACCAAATTAAATTTTATAGATTTAGACTATATGAACCGATTATCTGACACTCAAACATAATATTAACTACGTTGAAAATCAGTAATTACGCATAGAATGAAAAAAAAAATTGAATGAAGAACATTTTTAAACAATGGAATTCTACGTAATCCTGCACATCGGCATCATATTCTAGCAAGTCAAGCAGCACAGCTAGATTTTTGCCGAAAGCTGGGGCAAATACTACAGCTTGATTTATGTTGGAAGTCGAGGCTGCTGCCAAATGCTCGTTTTCATTAGAAAACTTCGTTGAAAAACACAACATTCTTTGAATAATCGACCCATGTTTTCAAAGAAAAAGGAAAAATTTCTAAAAATCTGAAATTTCGGTTAGGGACCCATTTGCGGCAGCCCGATCAGACCAAATTTGGGGAAGAGATGGGGTCAAAATGTGTTGTTTGAAAAATGAATTTTCGAGATTTTTGGCGATCAAGGCGAGTGGGGTATAATTTTCGACTAAATTTAGGACGCTGAATCTAATGAGACGGGTCCTGGGACAATTGGCACCCACCCGAATAGGTCATGGGTCAAAATGGGTATCTATCTACCCATTTCGAATGTGGGTTTTCAAAATTCCTGGTACCTAGGCGTGTGGGGTATCATTTTCGACTAAATTTTGGACGCTGAATCCAATGATACGGGTCTCGGACCTACTCGCGCCCACTGGATGAGGTTATGTGTCAAAATGGGTATCAACCCGTTTCGAATGTATGTTTTCGAGATTCCTGGTACCTAGGGGTGTGGGGTATCATTTTCGACTAAATTTTGGACGCTGAATCAATTGGAATGAGTCCGGGACACTCCACACAACTTATTTTCCCCAAACTCAGCAGTAATTTCCAAAGTATATAAGTGACGGATTCTTGCTCCATGGAATAATCAACCATTGAGGAATATTTTGCAGCGCTTTTACATTTAAGGAAGGATTTTCTCGAAAACCAAAAGGCAACGAGCGCTCAGAATGCTTGGCGGCGTGTCAAGAAAGAGCTTGCGTATTCATAGGATTCGAGGGCAACGAACCTCTTCACGACCTTAACCGAAGCGGAGCACTGAGCTGAGAAAAAGCAGGCAATCGAGGAATCGGTGTTAAAAGGTGGAAAAATCACGGAGTCGCGCTACTCCAAATGGATCGTGCACGACTTGAGTCTTGTCACTATTAGGAAAATTCTACGAGACGGAACACGCCGGCAACCATGACAAAATACCTATCATTCCCATATTTTATATCGATGGTTCTCAAACAGATCGAAACTGGATAGAATAGCATATTCTCGAGGCACGTCACCACAGAAAAACTTCCAAAACAATCTCAAATGTAGAAGAATTGCGTTATTGATTACAACATTCACTTATGTTACTGAAGAAGTATTGAGTGCAGTTTGACTGTACAAAACAAACCTCACATTTCACCATGATGAACAAAATAAGAGAATCCAAAATCAGTACCCACGTAGGTACCTACCCACCTTCTCAATGACTGCTGACACAGCTGTCGACCAGGACTCAATTTAGTAAAATAATACTCTTCCCTGTAAGCAAATACACGTTTCACTGAATTATAATTGTCAGTTCCACCGCAGATGTGATGAAAATTACTTCCTAATACTCGTAGTTACAGACAGCCTTTTTCTGTTCAGAACGACGATTCAAAACGCTGCAATTCATTCACAGGGTTGATTCCTTGGTCTAGGAGCACGGAGACCAACTCCAATGGATTCCCCACACGCCTAAATACCAGAAATCTCGAAAACACATTCAAATGGGTAGATAAGATACCCATTAATAGACAACTAACAATTAACTAGACAACAATTAACTAGACCCATTAAATAGACCCATAACCTCTTCCGGTGGGCACCAATCGTCCCGCAACCAGTCTCATGGAGTCAGCATCCGAAATTTAGTCGGAAATTATACCCCACCTTGATCGCCAATAATCATGATAATTCATTTTTCAAAAAACACATTTTGACCCCAGCTTTTCCCCAAATTTGGTCCGATCGGGCTGAAAAGTTTTGAGGACCAACTAGAGCCGGAAACGGGTCCCTGAGCCGAATTTCAGATTTTTAGAGAATTTTCTACTACCAAAATCGCCGTGGACGGCGTACGGCGGACGAACATTTTTGCTAACTTTGATGGTGACACCATGAAATGTCCAGAAAATTATTCCAAAATGAATTTTGAGCCGAATCGGAGAAATTGATTTTTTCATGAAAACATAAGTTGATTGTTCAAGGAATAACCAACCAAAATGTATTCATTATTAAATTTAGGAGGTAAGCATAGTGAAGGAATAGGCGCCATCCCTTCTCAATGGAATATGAAATCGTTTTCAGTTTCTTCAAGGAACTAGACCTGTGTTCTGGTTCCAGGTTCACTTATGTCGCTGATCCGTTCAAGTTATCTTTAGGCAGTTGGAGTAACTAGAGAATTTAGCTTTGTAGATTAACCTGTGACGTGTTATACCCGTAGGTGAGTATGTTTCGCCTCATTTATCTGTAAGAATAATTTAATGATGTGGTGATTGGAATGGTCACCTTTTGATTTCGTAGTAATGAATGCTTCTAAGAGAGAATCTTCTATTGTGTGTATGCGTTAATAAGTTAAGCAGAATACTACACTCGATTCAACGACGGTTGTGTTTCAACGAAGGACAAGGTGTTCCTTCCTACCTTGCGTTTGGTAGCGGAATTTATGTGTGTATTCCTTTCTTAAAATCAAGGATCTAAATCCATTGTCGGTCAGAATGTTCGTAATGTCCAACCAAGTGACGCATCTGGCATTTCAGTGACCTTATTACGTTTTTATTTTCTGAATTCTATTGAACTGGGAGCGGTGAGACATTTTCAAGAAAGGCTTTACGAAGACCAGGGTGTCGAGACACTTGACATAAGGGGCAAAGTTGCCTTGTAATAGCGATGATTTCCAAATGCCATTTTAAGTAGGTACCGACAACAGATTTCAAATGTCAAGGATGCGGAAAGAGCGGAGTGGTGAGGCGATTACTGTAGGAATAGCCTCCGTGGCCATCAAATGAAATTGAAGTGTACTCAACTTATTTTTATAAGATGTGACTAACGACAACAAAGTAATTAGGAAATTAGTTGATAAAAACGCTGCAAATTCTTTCACACGGGTTGGTTATTCCTCGGGCCAGGCGCATGGAACCGCATTCCTTCAACATGGGGAAAACAGTGGGTGTGGAGTGTCTCAGACCCTTTCCAATCAATTCAGGGTCCCAAATTTAGTGGAAAATGATACCCCACACGCCTAGGTACAAGAAATCTCGAAAACACTTATTCAAAATGGGTAGATAAATACCCATTTTTACCCATAACTTCATCCGATGGGTGCCAATCGTTCTGGGACCCATTTCATTGGGTTTAGCGTCCAAAATTTAGTGGAAAAAATTACCCAACACGCCTAAATGGCCAAAAATCTCAAAAATCCATTATTCGAAATACACATTTCTACCTCTAACCCGCCCAAATTTGGTCCAATCAGGCTAAAAAGTTTTGAGGGCCAACTTAAGTCGGTAATGGACCCCTGACCCAAATTTCAGATTTTTAGAAAATTGTCTACAACCAATGTCGGCATGGATGGACATTTTTTGCTTATATAGATCTAGACACCTCGAAACGTCCAGAAAAATTTTTTGTGCTGAATTAGAGAGATTGACTTTTTGCATGATTATTCAAGGAATAACCAACCAAAAGTATGTCCGACTAAGGAATTGACATCTTTGATTCCCTTCCATCATTGCATGAAATAATGCCAAAAGTTCGCTCAGACTTCACAGGAGTACATACATACTTTGCCTTTGGTACTTATCGCCGATCCAATGGCTACCACCAAACGAGCCTATTAGGTTATTGTGTTGGGGTATTTTTTCCACGTAATTTCGCAAGGTAAATCAATACCGAATAACGGATATGGGTCAAATTGAATTCCGCCTTGCCCTTTTTTGGCTCCTTGAGATGGCAACGGACCCCCAAGGATGAACATGGTTATCCTATTTTCCACGATTCCTCCGACGGACTGTTCAGTCCTCTCGACTGCCACACTATGGGGGGCCATAATCCACGTCACTGACCTCAGCCAACGCCAACGAACAATTTCATCACAGATTCGTTTCAACGAAGGTTCCAGACTTTCGTGGCGGGATATGATCGGTGATCTCGTCTGATGCCCATCGTGTCGCGATCACGTCCCGTATTGCCTTCTAACCACCGGTACAGGGGTACCCTTGAGCTGACTGATCCACAATCCTTCACCTATATGGCAGCCGTAGCTGTTCTACCGGTGGACTAGTACCGTTTTTCCCGAGGTGATTCATTGGACAAAGCATCGTCCCACAGAACTGACCGTCACTAAGCGGTAGATGGCCTTATTCGTTTCTTATTGCTTCAGCATTCTCTTCTTTTCCACGCTGGTCTCTAAGCTCTCAAGGATCCCGTACCTAATATTAGTCTCTCACCATTGCTTTCCTGATTTGATGCCATTGTACACTTACCACATTGCTGAATCCTCATGTTATTGTCTTGTGGATTTGAGAGTTACGAAAACGTGGAAAATATATATATGAACCACATTATTCATTTTCAAAACAAAGATCGTTACAATTCCCTAAACATTCTCATTTTGCTTAACATTATTCATAACAATGTAACACCTAATGGAACCTCCGACCAGGAGCATGGAGACTCATTTCTTCAACATGGTGAAAATGAGGGAAACAGTAGGTGTGGCGGGTCTCGGACCGATTACAATCGACTCCCAAATTTGGTGGTAAATGATACCCCACACGCCTAGGTACCAGAAATATCAAGAACACACATTCGAAATGGGTAGATACCCATAGCATTTTCCGGTGTGTGCCCAGACCCAATTTCAGATTTTTAGGAAATGATCTACTACCAATGTCGGCGTGGACGGCGGATGGCAGACGGACATTTGACTTTTGGTTGGTTATTCCTTGAATAATCAACGTATGTTTTCATGCAAAAAGTCAATCTCTCCGATTCGACCCAACAATTTTTTCTGGACGTTTCAAGATGTCTATATCAAAATTAGCAAATGCACGTCCGCCGTTCACGCCGATTTAGGTAGTAGAAAATTTTCCAAAAATCTGAATTCTGGTCAGAGACCCGTCTCCGGCTCTAGTTGGTACTCAAAACTTTTCAGCCCGATCGGATCAAATTTAGACGGAGTAGGGGTCAAAAATTTTTGGTATTTCGAAAAATGAATTTTCGAGATTTTAGGCAATCTAGGCGTGTGGGGTATCAATTTCCACTAAATTTTGGACGCTAGATACAATGAAATTGGTCCCTGAACAATTGGCACACATCCGAAGAAGTTATGGGTCAAAATGGGTACCTCCCTATCCATTTCGAATTTTTCGAGATTACCTTTTTGCATGGAAACATTTATTCAAGGAATTATTTATTCAAGGAATAACCAACCAAAAAACTACATTATTTACTCACAATAATGACAGAAAAATATGTCTGAGAGTAGAAACCCAAATGAGTTGCTTTGGTTTTCCCACAAAAGACCTTTCACAAGAGTACAGTGATGTCACCTTTTAGCGGTGGTGAGTCATTGCCTTTGAATGTAGTCGGACCTTGTTCTCATGCTAGGATTTTTGCTTTTTTGCCAATCAATGGGAAACGAACACGCCAGCATGCAATTCACCGGAGCAGTCTAATAAAATGTGGTTGAACTAAGACAAAGTAGTGGAAACTCGATGGGTGTTTTGAAAATGGCATATCAAAGGACCAAGCCGTGATGATGTCATATTCAACTTATTTTGGTAGGTTATTCTTTGAATAATCAACCTAGGTTTCATGCAATAATCCAATCTCACCGATTTGGCCCAAAATTCATTTTGGAAATTTTTTCTGGACGTTTCAAAGTGTCTAGATCAAAATTAGCGAATGACCGTCCACGCAGATTCTGGTAGAAGAAAAATTTGAAAAAATCTGAAATTTAGGTTAGCGACCCGTTTTCAGCTCTAGTTGGTCCTCGAAATATTTCAGCCCGATCGGACCAAACTTGGACGAGGTAGAGGTCAAAATGAGTTTTTTGAAAAGGGGATTTGAGGTTTTCGGCAATCTAGGCGTATAGGGTATCATTTTCCAGTGCATTTTGGACGTCGAATTCAATGAGACGGGTCCTGGGACTGGGAATGTGTGTTTTCGATATTTCTGGTACCTAGGCGTGTGGGTTATTATTTTTCACTAAACTTTGGACGCTGAATCGATTGAAATGAGTCTTCATACGCCTGGTCCGAGGAATAACCAACAACCAACCCCAGAGATAGAATTTGCTGCGTTTTAGACACTGAATCGATTAAGATTTTTCCCAGACCAATTATCTAATCTAAAGAACACCGAGAATGATTCAAAATTGTAGAATCACTGGCGGCGTTTTTATTTTTCATGATGTAAAGATCATTTACTCTCAGTAACGTTCTTTTCCAGCTATAAACAAACTTACGTTCTACCAGTAACGCGAGAGAATAATTTAAACTGTCGTGTCCCTATACCATTTCCCAGACAATGAATGTACCATTTAATTATTATGTTTCAATTCAAAACCGCCATCGCGTTCCACTAGCCCCAATTCTTACGCCGTCATTTGCAACAATGCGCACACCCACCGCGCAGGTCGCTATCACTATCGCCAGATCGTGTGCTTCCTCGCCCGCGGAGGGGTCTAGTTGCACAAGGGGCGCGGTAAAGGTTAAGCCTCTGACCGTTCCAATTTCGTAATTCTGCCTCACAATTGCTTTTTAATGACCAAGAAGGTCTAGGTGGTGTATTTGGTGTTCCCGTTGTACCTACCTATAAAAATGAGAAAAAGGATGGGTACAACAAAGCATACTCGTACTATTCCGTCTGGCACCGCTCATAACATCCTTCTAATTATCCTTTTGGCTGGCCGTCCACTGGACGCGAATTCGCGCGAAGAGGCGAATTCGCAAGTTTTCGCCTCTACGCCTCTTCGCGCGTCGAAACCCCGTCCACTGCACGCGAATTCCTGTCAGTTACGCCCGTCCTATCAGCTGTTTTGGGTCGAAAGACAGATGAGGTACATTGTTTAGTGAAGTAGTATGGGGACTACACATGTGGGCTAGGTAAAAGGGTGCGGCAGGTATAGATTTCCATGACCGGGTTCGCCTGTTCGCGCGTTCGGAAACAAACTGGTTTGGTTCTCTTCGCCTTCGCCAGACTTCGCGCGTTCACAGCGCTTGCAGTGGACGGGGTCCTATACGAATGCTAGTGTTTGAACTCTTTGCGCGAATTCGCGTACTTCGCCTCTTCGCGCGAATTCGCGTCTAGTGGACGGCCAGCCTTTCGCTTCAGACTGGCTTGACTGGTTATATGTTTCATAAAAAAAGTCTGGTGAATTCAAGTCGCTTTTACGTGCTTAGCAACAGAAATTCACATTTCATTGGCTGCAAATGTCATTTTTGTTTGGTTATTCCTTGTCTAATCAACCTACGTATATTTTCATGCAAAAAGTCAATCTCTCCGATTCGGCCCAAAATTTGTTTCTGGACGTTTCAAAGTGTATAGATCAAAAAAGTCAAATAGTGTCCGTCCGCCGTACGCCGATTTGGTATTAAAACATTTTCTAAAAATCTGAAATTTGGGTCAGGGCTCTAGTTGGTCCTCGAAACTTTTCAGCCCGATTTGACCAAATTTGGACGGGGTAGGGGTCAAAAGTGTTTTTCGAAAAATGGATTTTCGGAGATCTAGGCGTGTGGAGTATTATTTTCCACTAAATTCTGGACGCAGATCCAATGAAATGGGTCCTAGAAGCATTGGCACCCACCGGAAGAAGTAATGGGTCAAAATGGGTATATATCTACCTATTTTGAATGTGCGTTATCGAGATTTCTGGTTCCTGGGCGTGTGGGGTATCATATTCCACTAAATTGTGGGCTCTAAATCGATTGGAATAGGTCCTGGGACGAGCGGTGCCCTCTGGATGAGGTGATGGGTCAAAATGGGTACCTATCTACCCATTTCAAATGTGTTTTCGAGATTTCTGGTACGTAGGCGAGTGGGGTATAATTTTCCACCAAATTTTGGACCCTGAATCGATTGGAATGGGTCCGGGACCCGCCACTCCCACTGTTTCTTTCATTTTCCCCATGTTGAAGAAATGAGTCACCATGCTCCTGGCCCGAGGAATAACCAACCCCTGTGGAAGAACTTGCAGCGTTTTTGGCTGTATAAAAACACCTAAGTTGCGGATAAAATAGAGCCCCAATCAATTTCGGAGAAATACAAATACTGAAACTCTGTTTACAAAATAGCTTGCTACAGAACAAATTGTTGTTTTGGCCTGTGATAGATAGCGGTCAACCATCTGAAATCGGTTTCCTCCGAGGTTTAGCTCGCCATAGTCAACAGAGTTTATTCGCATAACGGTAATAATCTGCAGGAATATACTCTAACGCAATACAGAGGATGAGGAACCCAATGAGCGATACTCGACTAGTCCTGTTCTCGAGTTGCCCGATGATCAGAACAGGTTAAGAAACAGTTTCAAAATACCTGAATTTCCTTTAGCGGTTCCGGTTCGTATTCCGCTCTCGTATTGGTCTGTAATAAGCAACGCACCAATGGCGGTAGGAAATGTTCGTTCTCAAATATATAGCAAGTATTATATATATTATTTTTTCAACAACTATTATACCACAACTATTATATAACAGCAAGTATTATATAAATTATTTTTTCAACAACGCAGCAAATTCTTCATCAGGAATTTGAATGTGTTTTCGAGATTTCTGGTACCTCGGCGTGTGGGGTATCATTTTCCACTAAATTTTGGACCCTGAATCGATTGGAATGAGTCACCATGCGCCTGGTCCGAGGAATAACCAAACCCCATGATTATTACTACAACAAATAGATTCGTCTTTCACAGAAAAATTATCATCTTCGACGTTTTGAGAGTTTTCTATCGATGAGAAGGATTCAACGAGGAAAGTGAGATTTTAGGACCTAGTTATTCGCCTCGATATCGGTCTATCTCATAACGGCTTTATCATTCCATTGTTCAGACTGGTGTTCCCCTACTAATCTGTTTTCCAGGTTTCCTTCCTTCTCTACCGGAAAGTAATTGGCTCTTTAGTTCCCTCGAGTTCTCCAGATCATCAGGACGAAGAAAGGGGGGTCCGTAGAAGATTCGATGAAGACGCTCTAGTTTCCTGTTCTGATTTAAATCACGGAGTAGTAAACGGGTTGACCGTGTCTGGCTCGACTTATCGGCGAGTTGACAGCACAGCTTCTGAGGATGTCAGTTATCATTGATGGGGGTTGTCGAGGGTGCAAATGCATATCATTGGTTCTAAGTTGTTTTTCTCGTCTTCCTCAGCTTTTCTCCAACTTTGAATACATTACTCGTATGACAACTTGGTATGAGTTCAGCGTTGGCTGGTTATTCCTTCAATAACCAACCTATTATTCACGGAATAATAGTTTTAATAATAAGATTAGCATATGGCTCAAAGTGTGTTCTTAGAAAAATGCATTTTTGAAATTTTTGGCGATTGAAAATGTTAATTTTTCACTAAATTTTGGACTCTGAATTCAGATGGGTCCCGGACCGAATGGTGCCTTATAATGGTGAATATGGGACCAAATGAGTATTTACCTACCTATTTTGAATGTGAGTTTTCGAGATTTTTGTGATCCTAGGCGTGTGTGGTATTTTTCTGCTTACTTTTTGAATGCTCACTTGATTCAAACTGGATCCAGACAGATTGCCACACACTGAAGGACCTTACTTATGAACAAATAGACCCAACATGAGTACGTTTCCCCAAATGAACAAGAAACACGTAGAATAAGTGTAAAATAAAATCCAGGTGTACCATTTTCATCTAAAATTATGTTTCTGTTAGGGCTTTGATTCCAATTAGAAGCGAATATTATAGAATATTCATCGTACGCACCCTCATCCCCAGAACTGCGCCCTGATACTCTGCCACAAGCTGCGATACAAAATTAAAACCGCATTTTTCCCCAAACGGACACAGAAGGATGTACATTCAACTATATCGACCAAATGCAAATACCGAGCGATTCTTTCGTATACACATTCTACCTAAGTGTATCCATTCATTATGTGAAAACAACGCTTGCCGTAGGTAAGAGTGGCTATCTGAAGCCATTCGATACTGAATAGATCTTCAAACTATTTGCTCTTCGTCTATCTATTTTCGATTGATTATACGATTGTATTATAGGGGAATCAATTTGGTTTCAATAGACGATAAGAATTGATTGAGATACGCCATGTGCTGTTCATACCTACGCCCTCATGTGCCCCCGCCTTATTTAAAATGTTATCATTCATACAGTGTAAGTTCATTTAGTAACAGGAAAACTTATTGCTGGGGTCTCAACAAAGAGGAGGTCAAAAGACAATTTTTAAAATAGTTTACATTTAATCATTTGGAGGAGGTAGGTAAAATTAGAATAGGGGTGTCTCCGTATAGTGTTACGGCTTTTTTAAATGTTAGAGCAGATATTTAATATGGTTAATGAAGCAATCAAATTTGCCAGAATGGATCACTCGAATCGGAAACTACGGCGGGAAAATTACCGGCACGTTTTAGGGTGAATGGCTAATCTTAAATTTCCAATAGGCGATGAAAGGCTACACGTGAATATACAGAGAAGATACTGGGGAAAAAAAGAAAAATATATGACAGTTGCTCGAGTGGCCTCACCTTCCTTTGGTATTTCCTCCGCGATGTCATCATCACAAAATCACTGGACACTATGAGGGCATTTGCCAACAAATTGCCAAATGGGGACAGAACCCGATCGATTCAGAATTTATGTTGGTACGTCACTCGGCGAATAATTCTGAGCACTATTAAGGAATGACCACAGTAATATTTACGATGGTTTTGCACCGAATAGATGAGAGCGTGGTTGACTCGATCTGTCGAAGACCTGTGGCCTCACTGAGGTACAGTTAGCGGACCGTAACCGGCCAGGCACCTGGAGCCTGTAGCTGGTGGTTGACTCCCCACCTTCTTCCTGTTGCTCTCCACGGGGTCGTTTGCATATCCACTGCCGGCAAAGTTCCTAAAAAGCGGAATTTCTCTGGTGATCCGAGAGTTGGCAGGCAGGTGCCGTACAAAAGCTTTTAGTTGACTCCTCACACAGTTGGGAGCGGCAGCAACAACGACTTCAAATGACATAAAACGATGAATGAATGTTTATCGAGAGCTTCCAAGATATTTCTATATGAATAAAAGAAAATTACGTTAATAAGGGAACAAACTGTACAATGACAACAGCGCAAGGACGTGGTATGGTGTGATATGCTAGATTGACAACATAGGACGCGGCAAAATGTTTTCTACCTGTACCTACTCCTATGCCATCTATACCTATAATGTACATCAATCAATTGTCTATCACCAGAAAGCATAAATTGATTTCCGTCTACTGCAGAGTTTTAGAAAACCTTTCAATAGGGAGTACATCTTGAGAATACAACACCAACAAAAATATTCTTTGCAGCTACCAGGGTTGAACTGATATCTACAAAAAACGAGACATCTTTAATGAGCACAATGGATGAGTCAGGCGTTTGGGTTTTCACACCAGAGATCCTTCCCCCGCCGTCAAAACCATTATGGATGTTGTCAGACGACCAATGCACTTCATTATGCCTCCCAGAAACTCGCAATAACGCTATGTTTATCTCAGAGCAGCCAATTCCATGGTAAGTTAATAGAGAGTTTTAATTAAGTTGATAGCAAACCTTTTTATATTCATGACAATGGTGGCAACAGCCCCTAAGTGAATACATTTCTGGTTGCATGTTGATAATCCTCCCTAGTAGAGCTCAAATAGACACATATTGTCAGCAGGTCAGATGTGTCGCTCGAGCAGAATTTCTGCAATTTTCGGTTTGTCAACATGTGGCAATTGTCTACAATGAACAGTCCTCAGATGATACAGAGCGGACTGCAAGCAGTCGATGCCTGGCTTGAAGACCATAAGGACCAAGTTAATCACAGCTATCAACAGGCTTTACCAACACTGGTGGATCATCAAGGCTACCAAACAACTTCTTCGCTACCAAACCACCTACCCATGCAAATAGAGTTTGTTGGGCATTCTGCTCCACAAGTAGAACAAAACTCACTTCCATACAAGAAAAGAGCAACAGGTGACGACATTGGGATTTCCACCAGTAATAAAAAAAGCAGGGAAGTACGACAAGACTATTCATGCAGCCATATTGGGTGGACAGAAACTAAGCCTGTGTATATTGAAGATGCCTCCCAGTTGGAAAATACGCAAAGCCCACTGTTACAGTTGTTTCAACACAAAGAACCAGATGAAAACGAAAGAGAAGAAATAGCGCAATTGTTGAAGACTATGAACAACATTGTGAGAGGGAATAAAGAACACTTGCAATCAACGGTGGGGAAGCCATATTATCTAAACAAACAGAACACATTACAAGCAGACCAAACCTACCAAGAAAACCAGAATGTTCTTAATAATATTAACAAAATGGTCAGCTCCAACGCTCACAATTTTCAACCCATCACAAATTTAGCCAAGTCTGCAGTTCCTCTTCAGGCTCTGAAGGAGGATGCTGCTTATAGTGAGATTGTTTATTTAGATGAAAGTGGTGATGCAGCTAACAACTCGGCCAAAAATAGCCAGAGCTCCCTTTCACAATTATTCTCGACGCAAGAATTCAACCAAGAAAAGTATGTGGAATTTGTGACATCGTGTGGCGCTTCACCAGACAACGTTCTTGATGATATGGAAAATGTGGCTCCAGGTGCAAATGTAAAGAATAAAAATGAAATCAAAAACCCAAATCCTCTAAGCTCTACAAATGGCGAGTTAACTGACAGGCACAAGACAACAATTGCAATTACAGAGATGACAAATGCTCAGCCATTTGTTATCAGAGGAACAGAACCACGAATGTTTGATACTTCTATAGATCGCAAGGAAGATCAACCATGGAAAGACGAATTAAAGCAAGGCATCATTGAACCTACAACAGGAATATCCAATTGGGATGATGTTCATTTAGATGAAATACCAATGGTGGTCAGCCCTTACTTCCCCAATTTAAACAATTACCCTGTTCAGGAAGATAGAAGGACCAGTTTGAGCAGTCAAACCGTACATGGTGAAGAGGCTGCCCTTAAAAGTGAGGAAGTTCACCAATTTACAGAGAACGTAACTATTAATGAAGTTGAGCCTGACGAGTACCAAGTCTGCAAAGATTTCTTCTCAGTATGTTCCCCCAAAGCTTTGAAAATTCAGAATAAAGCTAAAAGTGGGCCGCATAAAGGAAAAAAGATAAAAAATTCTGAAATCACTAGGTATTTTCCTGTGGTTAAAATTCCCAATGCCACAATCAAACATTCTGAAAAATTGTGCAATGTAAGCATTACTCAGCAAGAGTATGAGAGAAGTAAGAGCATCTTCAAATTTGAAGATTTACCTAAAACTAACAAGAGAAAGATGGCCAATTTCTATATTCCAAATGAAGGCATTTCACAAAAAAATGATGTTGAGACTCTAGAGATTAGAAGATCCAATGATGCCATGGGTTATACTGGGAATGGAAGAAAAGATTTGACTGACTTGGTCTCAGGGTGCATGAACACACCAAAAATAATGAGCAACGCAGCTAGGGAAAGAGGATCACCTGCTACACAATGTTGTGAGGTAAAAAGAATGTTTTATAACTTGAATCAATAGCCTGCTCTCAACCCCCCCCCCCCTAGCCTGCTACCTATGTGCTTATGCTCTCAACTCTGGGCCAGCACTTTGATTGGACAGCTCACAAATGCCAAAATCAATTGTCTTACTCAACTTCATGAGTGTCTTCAGCACAACTTTTCAATACATCACAAATGTTTTCAGCCCTATCAACCCCTGGAGCAGTTCTCCAAGAGAAAGGGTCGTCGAGAAATTGCAGACAAAATTGACATAATCCAGTTGGAAGAGGAGACGGTTGAAGAAGTAGCCTCAATGTTGGAATCAAGTGGAGAACTTACTGAGATTGGCTTCACAATTTGTTATGGGTAAGATAACAACATGGAGTAGGTACGTTTGGGATGAATGAGTCAATCATCAATTACTAACATTTTTAGCAGAAAATATTCAAGTTTGAATAAATTTGAAACCGCACTGAGAACCCAAATTGAACCAGCTGGCATAATGTCAAGAGTGGAATTTGTCACGGGAAAAATCTTGTATATCCACCAAAATATGAAGGGGCTTCAAGGGGAGAACAGCAAGTGAGTAAGCATTGATTGTTGATTGATTGTGGTGCAGCAGGTAGATGCTAATGCTGCATCTGAATCTTACTCACCTCCTGTCCGCTTTAACAAGCATGGACAGCAGATTTGTAGCATGGCCCAACATGCAGATGCAAATATACTGCAAGAGCTTTGCAGATTGTTGTTATTTATGATGAAGTGAGTAGCAGCCAACTCAATAACAATTCCCAAGCAAAAAGGATGCAGGCTTCATTCTTGACCTACTTTCCTCATCCTAGCAAAGAATTAGAGATGTTTCCTAATCCCTCAATTGACTTTACAGGTTATTCATGCTCAGTCTGCTCGAGTCAAAGTGTCAAAAAGTGTGTTTTAGAGCTAAATCCCTTGTACAACTTGTCCTGAATATTTTGCAAGACCCAAATACTAGAAGTGAGTTACTATGATGTGCTCAAGTATGGAATTAAAGCTATGGGGTTAGGTCCATTAGGTAATGTCGATATGTAAGGCAGAGAGTTCGTCTTACCTAGCAAGTTTGGTGTGGTGGGCGAGCGCTTTCGATGTGAAGACGTCATTGTCAAGCCAAATACAGTATTTGGCACGGACTCTCTGCCTTACATGCTCAAGTATGGGTTAAAACCCTTTTCTTATCAAAGAAATACAGTTCCCACAAGTCCCCCCCCCCTCCATCCCTCTCTTAAAACCGTTCAAATGGGAGTAAAAAAATGTTCTTTTGAATCTTCTTTTTCTTTGCGCAACTGCGCAAATATGATAAATAAGATCCTTGTACAAAAAAAACAAACATTTGTTTTGTTTACTTCTATTTGAACGATTATACGAGAGGGGGGAGGGGGACAACTTGTGGGACATCCTGACTAAGCATTTTATTTCTCTTTCAGTGTTGTACGAATGGCGCCTACTTGATCCCATGGTAGCTACTTGGCTAATTGACCCTGATAATCCACCGAATTCATTTGAGCAGATCTTGAAGCGGTGGAATTTAGAGGTAAATTCCGTCAATGCCATGGTCTTTGATAGTTTTATCTTGCGTTGAGAATAACGCTCATTTGATATATTTTCATAGATTTCCAAGAGGGAAACACCCAGTGGTTGGATGGAGACCCTAAGTGACCATTTAGAGGCTCAAAGCAACGTGATGGAGAAGCTTGAAAGAGAAATGGTGACATTGGGATTGTGGGATGTGTTTTTCAATATGGAAACCCCATTGATACCCATACTTGCAGGTAATTTTTGTGCTTGATGAAAAACGGGGTGAGATCCATTGATAAAACCTCAACAGACTGTTAAGGTTACGCACGAACCACAAATGAATATACGAAATTCTTTCAAAATGATTGATTGATTGATTGATTGAAATTGTTTATTTTACCATCAGGGAAGATTAGGGCCATGAGGCCCTCTCTTCCATCTTCCCTGACAAAAATCAACATTTACATCCTCCTTTAGTCATGTTATTAAATGTAACAGTATGATAATGTAACAACTTCTTATTTATGAAATCAAATCAATACCACTTCTTGAAATAAATAATTCAACATAAATGGTTCACTTCTCATCTGATCACTTTCTAATCAAGTTTTATATACCTCTCAACAGAAATCGGTCAAAAACATTCATCACTTGGCACTAGGTATAACTATCTAATAACATTTTTTTATAAGCTTCCCGAAAGGCCCCAATTTGAAGGTTCAGGTCGAACAAATCTGCGTTTTCGTTGTGTAGCCTCACTCCCTGCACTAAAAACGACCTGCCCAACAGTTCTGTACGATGTCCAGGCACGACCAACACCCTTCCCTTGCTTCTTGTGTCCCGCCGGCCTAGGAACTCCCACCGCTCACTGAGATATCGGGGGCGCCGCGTCTTCAAGATCTTGAACACCAATACTGCCATGTGGAGTCTTCTCCGGTCCCGGATCTTCAGCCATTGTAGTCGGTGATAATGAGGAGTCACGTGATCATCCAGACGCAGGCGTAGGGCAAATCTCAAAGCTGCATTCTGAGCTCTCTGCAGGCGGTCCAGTTCTCCACTGTTGACATCGCTAAGAGCTGCTGTGGCGTAATCAAATATGGGCATTATGAGGCTCTGCACCAACTGGAGACGCACATGTTGCGGAAAATCGACTGCGACTCTCCGGAGCTGATAGATGGCCCTGAAAGCAGCGCTACAAGTCGCAGACACCTGCATGTTCCAGGAGAGTGTGTCCTGCACCATGATCCCTAAGCACCTGAACTGCTCTACGTAGTCGATCGGGACATTCTGGCACATTATTTGTGGAACTCGGCTTCGTGCAATTTTTGCCAACATTTTAGGGTACCCGCATACCATGGCTTTTGTTTTTGATAGGTTGATCTCCATGCCGTATCGACTACACCATCTTGCAACCTCCGCCAAATCACCGCTTAGTACTCCGATGGTATCAGCCACCTGCTCGACTCCACATACTCGGTAGAACTGCAGGTCATCCGCATATGCCATGTGTTTAGTTCCCTCGGCGAAGACCCGGGAGAGCGACCCAATGTAGAGGACAAAACACAGGGCCGACAACACCGATCCCTGCGGCGTGCCAACATCAAGTGGCCTCCAGGAAGACAGCTCACCATTGTTCCCTTTTACTGCTACGTACCGCCCACACAGATACGAATGGAACCATGCTAGCAGATTTCCAGAGATGCCGATCGATTCCAAAACGCCAACCATAATGTCCTTCCGAATCCGATCAAAAGCTGCCGAGAAGTCAACCATGACCATGATGGTCACCTTTCTCTCGTCCATGGCGGCGCGCACATCATCTAACACCCCAATCAACGCCGTCTCTGTACCAAAACCAGCGCGATAGGCCGATTGTCTCGGATCCAGGACCTGCTGCGACTCAACGTGATCGCTCAACTGTTGGTACACGATTTTGTCCAGAATTTTTCCCATTGCACACAGCAGAGAGATGCCCCGAAAATCGCGAGCCGACGACGGATGCTTAATCTTCGGTAAGGGCTTCACGATTGCTCTCTTCCACAAGTCGGGGTAAATGCCCGATTGCAACGAAGTGTTGAAAACGTGCGTCAAAACCGGCAGGACGGCATCTGCCAACGCATGCAGAACCTCGATCGACACTCCATCAGCACCAACAGCCTTTGACTTGACACTGAACATGGCCTTCCTCACTGTCTCCTCGGACAGTTCTGGTATCGTCAATGAACCGCATGACAAAGCTGCATCGACGGGGGCGGGGCTGGGATCAACAACAACAGGCTCATTTGTGAAGCGACAAAAATGCTCGCCTAAGTCTTCAAGGGACACACTCAACCCAGACTCGATGTTCCCGCCACTAATTCCAAGATTGCGCATTATTTTCCAAAAATCCTTTGTGTCTTTAGTAGTCTTAAATAATTCGTGAAAATATTTGATTTTCGCATTTCGGAGGGTTTGTTGTACTCTATTTCTCAATCTTTTATAAGTGTTATGCACCTCTCGACTTTTAGTGCGGATGAATTTTTTGTATTCGCCATCACGTTTCCTCATCAAATCCTTCAGATCTCGGGAAATCCAAGGGGCTGGTTGGTGTCGCGGTTTAATTCTGATGAGAGGGCAATGCTTGTCATACACCGCTAGGAGGGTTCGAGTGAGGATGTCTACCTTATTGTTCAAATCTGGTTCATTGTAGACGTCTT
Source organism: Cyrtorhinus lividipennis (assembly GCA_019603395.1). Taxonomy (NCBI): domain Eukaryota; kingdom Metazoa; phylum Arthropoda; class Insecta; order Hemiptera; family Miridae; genus Cyrtorhinus; species Cyrtorhinus lividipennis. Next base: position 11,456,263 of record CM034001.1, read on the forward strand.
CCCAGCCAGCAGAAAACGCATCAGCCAAGAAAGCCTGCTTGTCCAAATTCGTTTTATCTCTAATGATAACGGTTCTACGCTCAGCCCTGCCCGACCCTAGTTCAAGGAACAATAAATTAGGTCATGCCTCGACAGAGCACAAGCTGGAAACTGAGCATACCGGCTCACGACGTCGATGTCATTGACTATTATCAAGTCTAGAAGAGTGCTGGAGTTCGCCGAGTGGTGCGTCGCCGCAAACGGAAGAAATCGTAGGCCCAGAGAATCCAAAATTCTGCGCAGCTGACGACTGTAGGCATTGATGGTCAATAAATCGGAGTTGAAGTCACCTAAAATAACCACGTGGCTGTAGACCGCTAAAAACTTGGAGACCTCATCAAAGACCTCTTGAATTTTCCCAACTTTAGGAGGGCGGTAGACTACTCCCACCACCAACTTGGCGCATCTATGTTCCAATTCCACAAATATGAATTCTGGGCTTTTAGAATAGGTCGGAGAAGAGGTACTCAAAACCCGAAAGTTTAGCTTCTCATGAACCAACAAGGCTACCCCTCCTCTTCCATGCCCGACTCGATCGTTTCGGACCCAATTATACTCCTGCACTTTAACCGACAGCGATGTGATACTCGGCTTTAGGAAGGTCTCTGAAATCGCCAAAATGTCAAAAATTCCACCTTCTACGATTGCCCTGATGTCGTCGAGATGAGCGACAACGGATTCGGCGTTTACATGAGCGAGGTTGACATTTTTTCTAACAGTGCCCATCTGGGCGCGAATAGTGCTGTTAATCGTAGTCATGGAGATCTGAAAGGAGCAAGGAGCTATTTAAATAGAAAACCAGAAAACCCAGATCCCTCGACGTCAGATTTGCCTGTTTCCTTGATGCACGCATCAAGGAATCCTTGTCAGTTTTCCGGACAAATGAGACAAAAATTGAGCCGGGGGAGGGTGACTCGGGGTGGGGAGGACGGCGCCTGAAGCAGTTGTTGATGAAATCACGCGGAATGTCAACACATAAGGCGGAGCCGATGGCCCCGATAACATCCACAATATTTTCATCTTCCTTCCTAGGGACACCGCTAATCTCGATACAATTAGCGAGAGCAGATTGTTCATTATCGTAAACCGTACACTCCAGCTCGGTTATCCGTCCTTCAAGGCCACGAAATTTGCCTGTCAATTCTTGATAGGCCTCCGAGAAAGCGCTTATCTCCGTTCCGAGGCTCTCGATCTTTTCGGTGTTTTTGACGATGTCATCCGAGTACCGATTGAGGTGCAATTTAAGGTCCCGAATCTCTTTATTATTATCCGCGATTTGTCTCCGCATCTCCTCATTCGCAGACCTGACATCGGACTTTAGGTCTTTGATAGCCTCTAGAACTTGAGCCATACTCACATCTGACTGCATGGTGGGTGTAGTGGGGGAAGATGACCCCGCCTCATCAACAGATAAAGATCTCCGGCGCCCCTTAATACACAACAAGCACGTGAAAGGCTTTTTATGATCTGCCAGGAATTTATAATCACCTTTTTCAAGTTTTTCGCACGGGAGATGAAAAACACCGGCACACACGACGCACGAGACGCTAAAGGCGTTATACCCGAAGCCTTTTCCGCACGATTTACACTTAATTTTATCTGGTTTATCACACTTAACCACAGACTGAGGACGGATAGATGTTGACTCCATGAAGGACTGACGTATACTGGGAGAATACATAGAATGAGGATACATATAAAAGGGATCAACTTATAGTAGTCACTATTCAAGTTCTCTTAATCCTATATCACACTTGCTGCTTGAATCAATCCATTTCTGCACTTATGGCTGAGAACCCAGCAACGACATTTGGGTTTCACGGACCCAGCAACGACATAAGGGTTTCACGGACATTGTTAAAAGGTTCCTCAAAGAAACCTCGTATCCAACCAGCCTATCCCATTCCCGGTATGCCAGGGAATGGTAGCAAGATCAACCAAGTGATGCATGCCTTTTTCTACAATTTCAATTGGTTTCTTTAACTTGATTTTGCCCAAAATCTACGCAGTTTGCACGCACAAATATTCAGGGAGTCCATACAAAATTACTAGTTCTTCGATCAATTGGAACGTCCATTATTACTCTTTTTCAAATTAATTTATAGCAACTTATTTCTACTAAATCAACATTATTGATCCTTCTAATTCTTCACAGGTATGGAATCAAGGAATATTCAAGTGAACTACATTCAGTTGAAGGAAACCTCCAAAATACTAGAGGTGATACAAAGCAACAGGGTTTAATGTATATTATAGTATATACAAGGGCCTCACTGGGAGGGGAGTGGGGTGTATTTATTGTCTTTCTATTTTTTTCTAAGAATTTAATATTAATTTCAAGGTTTAATATTATTGGCCAAAGGCCATGCTTATAAGACGCTGCCAATTCTTTCACACACTTTTTTCTCAATACTTCACAATTCTTTCACAATTATTCCTCGGACCAGGCGCATGAAGACTAATTTCTTCAACATGGGGGTAATAGGGAAACAGAGGGTGAGGCGGGTCTCGGACCCATGCAATCGATTCAGGGTCCAACATTTAGTGAAAAATGATACCCCACACGCCCAGGTACCGGAAATCTCGAAAACACACATTCGAAATGGGTAGATAGGCACCCGTTCTGACCCATAACTTTTTCCGGTGGGCGCCAATCGTTTTGGGACCAATTTCATTTGATTCAGCGTCCAAAATTTAGTGGAAAATGATAAACCCACACTTATAGGTACCGAAAATCTCGAAAACATATTAAAATGGGTAGATAGACACCCATTTTGACCCATAACTTCTTCCGGTGGACAGCGGACGCACATCTGACTTTTTTGGACGATTGGAATGGGTCCGGTCACCACACCTGCCACTGTTTTCCCCATGTTGAAGAAATGAGTCTCCATGTGCCTGGTCCGAGGAATAACCAACCTCTGTAAAAGAATCTAGACACTTTAAAACGCGCAGAAAAAAAAATTTGGGCCGAATCGGAAAGATTGACTTTTTGCATGAAAACATAGGTTGATTATTCAAGGAATAACCAACCAAAACGAAATACTTATTAGTGAATTTTTGCTCATAAAAATATTTTTTGATTTTCTTCCTTTTTTGCCTTTCAGAACTTATTTTATTTATATTTTGAGTGCAGTTTCCCTATATTTCCACAGTTGAGGCCCAGCATTGTTGTCAAGTACAATATTCCCAAAATCACTGGAAATGCAGTTTTATGTATATCACATTTATCTATGACGTTTTTGACCAGGAGAAAATGCGAAAAGTGGAACAAGAAGCTTGGAAAGTCGTCGGGAAAAGTTTTCAGTTGTCTTCGCCAATGCAGCTGAGGAAAATTCTATACGAAGATTTGAAATTGGACGAAAAAGTGTCCTTTGAAATCAAATCTACTGCAGCTCTTGGAGCCAAAACAACCGACGAGGGCACGGTAAGGGGAAATACATGAAGACACATAATAACCTTCTGCAGATCAACAGTTCTACACCTTTGGAGCTTCTTTCTTTAGTTCGTTAGATTAGTTCAAGTTGTGAAAGTCCAAAATCAGTTGATTGGGACAAAAGTGCCTTTAAATCGCCAGTTAATGCTCCTATGGTAGTTCATCCATAATTACGATTCAAACGGCTAAGGGCTCATCAAATGCCTTTCCAGCGCATCACACTGGCATGCTGATGGCTGATTGGATATTTTTCTATTACAGCTTAAGATGCTCTCTAATCTCCACCCTCTTCCACCATTGGTTTTGGAACACCGTCATCTACAAAAAATCAGATCTACGTACATTGATGGAATTTTAGCTCATGTAGTTGAGCAGAAATGCGTGTCAACCACATGGTGAGATGTACAACTGTCTCCTAGAAATTATATCATTTTTGGTTGGTTATTCCATGAATAATTAAAGTCAAATGATCAAATCAAAAGTCAATCTCTCCGATTCGAAACGCCACACTTTGATCAAGAAAGTCAAATGTCCGTAAGCCGTCCACGCCAACTTTGGTAGTAGAAATTTTTTTTTTTTTTTTTTAAATCAAATTATGGTCAGGGGTCTGTTTCCGGGTCTAGTTGGTCCTCAAAACTTTTCAGCCCGATCGGACCAAATGTGGGCGGAGTAGGGGTCAAAATGTGTATTGTGGGGTATAATTTTCCACTAAATTTTGGACCCTGAATCGATTGGAATTGGTTTGGGGCCCGCCACAACCACTTCTCCCCATGTTGAAGAAATGAGTCTCCCTGCGCCTGGTCCGAGGAATAACCAACCCGTGTGAAAGAATTTGCAGCGTTTTAAAATGCGTACCAGATGCTGAAAACATGACACCACTTCATGTTACGTACTATAACGGAAACGGAACCTTGAAATAATTTTTATGGCGCAGGGAGCATTGTGCAACAGCAACGGGACGTTTAACGTCGAGTCGTCCAAATCTACAGTCGGTCCCAAAACGCGAAGAGATCGTTGACGACCACAGTGAGCCATGCCATTACTTTGTGTCACAGCGAGAAGCTCCTCCATTGTATGTACATTCAAAATAAATGACAAAATCGTTCTATTGCAGAGTTCAGTGTGAGAATGATGTTCACCTCTCGCAATGGCTTCACGTTCGTAGCCGTCGATTTTGAACAAATCGAGATGAGAATTTTTGCTCATTTATCCCAAGATCATGAACTAATATTAGCTTTGAAAGAATCAAAAGACATATTCAAAACCATGACCAGACTCAGGTAACTGTAACCCAAAGCAGACAAACTCAATGGATTCGATGGATTCTAACGTTCATTCATTTCTCAGGTTGGGTACGGATGATTTTGATCGGGCCCAGCGAGAAATCACAAAAACGCTGGTGTACGCACTGTTGTACGGAGCTGGACATCAAAAGGTTTCTGAACTGCTCGACATTGATTCTAAATCAGCTAATGAGCTTTGCCGCACGTTCTACGGTATTGATCCCTTTCTCTAACTTGATTCCTAGCTGTAGGAAAACCTGATGGCTACGCCAGCCTCTGGTCGGTTCCTTTTCCCAGCAGTTATCATAATGATATAAACGTAATAAACAACGAATTGAATTGATCATCAGCGCAATTCCCAAGCTTGAAAACCTACAGGACCAGGGTTCTGAAAGAATGCCAAGCAACGAAACAACTTCGCAGTTTGAGCGGCAGGAGACGAATTTTTCCCAACATCGCCAACCCTTCTCTACAACAAAAACGTCACAGTGAACGACAGGCAATTAACTTTACCATTCAAGGTATCAATTACCAACCTATTTACTCGTACGCCTAATAGGGATGAGCATCAATTGTGAAGGAACAATATTCGATGTTGTCGCCATCAATAGCGAATGTTCCGATTAAAAAAAAAAAAAAAAAAAACCGCCGTTCCAAATAACACACAATTTTCTAGCCTTAGGCTGGCCGTCCACTGGACGCGAATTCGCGCGAAGAGGCGAAGTACGCGAATTCGCGTGAAGAGTTCAAACACTAGCATTCGTATAGGACCCCGTCCACTGCAAGCGCTGTGATCGCGCGAAGTCTGGCGAAGGCGAAGAGAACCAAACCAGTTTGTTTCCGAACGCGCGAACAGGCGAACCCGGTCATGGAAATCTATACCTGCCGCACCCTTTTACCTAGCCCACATGTGTAGTCCCCATACTACTTCACTAAACAATGTACCTCATCCGTCTTTCGACCCAAAACAGCTGATAGGACGGGCGAATCTGACAGGAATTCGCGTGCAGTGGACGGGGTTTCAACGCGCGAAGAGGCGTAGAGGCGAAAACTTGCGAATTCGCCTCTTCGCGCGAATTCGAATGATACCCCACATGCCTAGGTACCAGAAATCTCGAAAACACATTAAAAATGGGTAGGTAGGGTACCCATCTTGACCCGTAACCTCCCTGACCCATGACCGGTGGGTGCCAATCGTTCTGGGATCCATTTCATTGAATTCAGCGTCCATAATTCAATGGAAAATGATACCCCACACGCCTAAATTGCCAAAAATCAGGAAAATCAAATTTTCAAAATACACATTTTGATCAATTTAGCATCCAACATTTAGTGGAAAATAATGCCCCATACACCTGCCCATCTAACTGACTTCTGTAACTTCATGGTTGAATCATTCTTGAAAAAGACAAAGTAAATTTACCAACTTGTGATCTTCATCAATTGATGACCAGAACTGAGGCACACTTTCCACTTACACAGATTTGGGCACTGCACTAAAAGGACTTTAGTGCCTATATTCGTTTGTACCCAACGCGCACTTAAATTAGCCGATCGCGAATGAAAACAGAAAAATAAGGAAACCCAGGCTAGTTAATTTGGAGTACTGAAAGGTGAAAGCACATCTGCAGTGGTGAAGCGTGAAGGAAAGGAAGGAGACTGAACACTGAACACTGAAGCCTCGAAGGTTCCATGAACCTGTACCTTCCTGTGGGGAGTGGTGGAACATCGTTTCTCAGAAGGACTTGTATATTGAGGAGAGGCAGAATGTTGAAAACACCTAGTTAACAGTTCCCTTCTTGGGACTTGGTTTTGTCCACACCCTTCTGCAGTGAAACCCTCAGAGAGCAGTGAAAATTGAAAACCCCACTCACATCACTCATGTTCTGAGGAGAGGATAAACACCCCTGCATTTCCAATCACTAGCCAGTAGCCACATTCATGGAATTTCATCTGTCCTCATTTTCCCTTCATGTTAGTTTGTTGTGGCACAACGCACCTGTGGATTCCATGAAGCACTAAACTCAGATGAATGTTCCTCCACACACCTAGGAACCTGAAAATCATGAAAGCTTACTTTCAAAATAGGGTAGGTACTCATTTGAACCCATACCCACCTGCAGTGGCCACCAATTGGTCAGTGACCCATCCAAATATGTTCAGTGTCCAATATTCAGAGGAAAATAATACCCCACACGCCTTGATTGCAGGGAAATCTCGAAATTCGTTATTTGAAAATACACATTTTGACCTCTACTCCCCCCCCCCCCCAAATTTGGTCCGATCGAGCTGAAAAGTTTCGAGGACCAACTAGAGCCAGAAACAGGTCCCTGATACAATTTTAGATTTTTAGAAAATTTTCTACTGTTAAAATCGGCGTGAATGGTGGACGGACATTTGCTAATTTTGATGCAGACACCTTGAAACGTCGAGAATTTTTTTTTTTTGGACTAATCGGAGAGATTGACTTTTTGCATGAAAACAGGTTGATTATTCAAGGAATAACCAACCAAAAATTATTATTTTTAAATTGGGAGGTAAGCATAGTGAAGGAATAGGCGCCATTCCTTCTCAATGGAATCGAAATCGTCTCCAGTTTCTTCAAGGACCTAGACGAGTCTGTGTTCTGGATCCAGGTTCCATAATGTCGCTGATCCGTTCAACTCATCTTTAGGCGGTCGGAGTAACTAGAGAATTTAGCTTAAAGAAGCCAAAAGAAGTAGGTTGTTTCATATCGCTTGGGGTGATTTTTTCACAATTGACTTGCAAACAAAAAATTAACTTTGGAATTTTGCCTATGAATAGAAATTTTAGTAGGAGTAAAATACTTTTTAAACACTCCGTGTTGCTTCACGATATGCGAAGATTTTCAATTTTCGCAGCGGCTTGAAACTATTTTGTCGTGTCACAAATCCATGCGGTTTCCAGGATCGGCAGCGGACGTTTGCAAGGCTGCAATGCTGAGGACTGAAGAGGCGTTGAGCAAACATCAGCTACACGCTTCTTTAATACTTCAAATCCACGACGAACTCCTTTGGGAAGTTCCCGAGGCAGAAGAAACCCGGACCAAAGGTACAGTCAAACGTGAAGTAGGATGTAAAAATATATTTAGAGAATCTTAAACGATTCGTACCTGTACAACGAACACAGCCATTTTTGACTTGAATATTTAAATCAGGAGGATTTTTAGTTTAAACGATTTTTGGAAAAACTGAACTTAGTACTAAATAATATTATAGCCACAGTATCAATACAATTGTGGGTGACTGGGGGTGAATTGAGGTTTGTTCTCTATGGCTAGGCCCGTCAAGTCCGAAGCAACTCATTAACACTCCTTGGCCTAATCAACTGACTAGTTGATGACAGATGAGAACCTAGGCTTTCATGATCTTGCATTTTTCTCCTCGGTTTTTCATGTGGAAGAAATGATAATTTAACTCAAACGGTAAAGCGAAGACAGTGGCTACAAATGTTGAAACAGTAGCTATTTGCTGACTGCAGATTATACTATGATAAATCTCACTTGATTATTTAGAAATACCTGATTACGCACAACATGTGGTAGATAATATTTTATAGCCTATAATCTATGTTGAGAAATTACGCTTGAGATCGCAATAAGACGAATTTCGCTTAAATGTCTGCCGTTTGACTAAGCAAATTTAAAGAAGCAAATCCGCTGAATTTCGAAACAGAAGTGCTTACTGGTATTTAGTCGCAATTAGAGAATATTATAACAAAAAAAAGTGTTTTAGATGTTCAGAACATTTTTATAACGAATTTATCATTAAACCGAACTCGGTGGAATTAGATAAAAAGGCATTAACAGGAAGTTACACCTGTTCAGGCAATATTACCAGAAAGCATGATTCAAAAACGTATTAATGAATCACCTCGTTTTGAATTGTTCAACAGTAGAGAATGCGTAATACGTAAGAATATTCTGGCAGTAGGTTACCAAGCAGGAATGGCGAGGCACGTTGAGTGCAGCGAGAATCAGGTTCTATCTCCTCCAGTACTGAGCAAACTTGTGGAACTGTTCTACAAGGGCGGCCATGACGGCGGTGACGGACATGTCCAGCAGGTTCTGTAGATAATGAACAGCTTCTTCGTCGCCAAGATCCAACCTTAGTTTGTCCTGAAATAATGTTTATTGATTAGGGGGGCGAGAAGGCGGTGAAGATGAAATCATAGGAAACCCGCAGTTTTGGTAGAAGACAATTTTCTAAAAAAACGCTGCAAATTCCTACACACAGGTTGGTTATTCCTCGGACAAGGCGCATGGAGACTTATTTCTTCAACATAGGCAAAATGGAGGGAACAGTGGGTGGGGCGGGTCTCGGACCCATACCAATCAATTCAGGGTCCAAATTTTAGTGGAAAATGATACCCCGCACGCCTAGATCGCCAAAAATCTTGAAATCCATTTTTCAAAAAACACATTTATTCAAGGAATAACCAACCAAAATCAGAAAATTTGGTCAGGGACTCGTTTCTGGCTCTAGTTAATCTTTGAAACTATTCAGCCCGATCGGACCAAATTAGGAGGATGGGGAAGGGGGGTACGAAAATATGATTTTCGACAAATAGATTTCAAGATGGGATATCATTTTCCACTAAATTTTGAACGCTGAATTTTGAATGCTGAAAGTGATGGGTTTTGGACCGACTGGTGTCACCGTAAGCGGGTATGTGTAGGTACCTAGATACCTATGTGTTTAGGTACTAAGGCGTGTGGGGTATTATTCTCCCCTATTTTCAAAACTAGGGGCGTGGAACATCATTCTCCACTTAATGTTGAACGCGGAATCGATTGGAATGAGCTCAGTACACTACTCACTCACTGTTATCCTAATTTTACCCATGCTCCCTGGTCCGAGGAATGACCAGCTCCTGTGAAAGAATTTGCAGCGTTCTTGTGGTAGGTTCTTTTCTGGTTTTGCCGTCCTATGGCTCAACGATCACCGATGTTAACCCAGCACATACCTTTTCACTTCAATGGCATGAGTTTACGTCACAAAAACGCGTCAAATTCGTTCAAAGAGGTTGGTTATTCCTCGGATCAGCAGCGTGGAGACTCATTCAAATCGATTCAGCGTCCAACATTTCGTGGAAAATTATAACCCACACCCCTACGTACTAGAAATCTCGAAAACACGCATTCGAAATGGGTGGATAGATACCCATTTTTATCCATAACCTCTTCCGGTAGGCACCAATCGTTCCGGGACCCGCCTTATTGGATTAAGCGTCCAAAATTTAGAGGAAAATGATACCCCCCACGCCTAGGTACCAGAAATATCGAAAACACGCATTCAAAATGGGTGGATAGATACCCATTATTACCCATAACTTCTTCCGGTGGTCTCCAATCGTCCCGGGACCCATTAAATTGGATTCAGCGTCCAAAGTTTAGTGGGAAAGAACACCCCACACGGGCAACTGACGCCTTAGGAATCCTGTCATTGTTGGGCAAACAGCGGGAAAGTCAAATTGGTGTTATTTAAGCATCTCAGAATAAGGGACGGTTATTTTGAAATGTCCTAGGGCCAAAACAAGTACAAATTAATTAATGAAAAAAATACCTGAACTTTCTTCACAGCTTTGTCAGGCTCGAGAGCGATGTCAGGTACTGAGGCGTCCGTCATGAGGGAGAACAAGTTGAGGATGAGACTGGCATGTCGGCGCAGATGCAGAAAGGCCGTGTAACACTGTTTCCTGAACTCGTGATAATGTTCCGAGTTAACTCCTCCCATCCCTTCAACCATTTCTTTGCTGAGTTTCATCGGCGGTGGAAGCGGTTTGGGGTCTCGACCAAGAATGTAGCCAAAATCTATGTGGAAGAGGTTACCTTCCCTGGTCAACATCAGGTTGTCAAGATGCCGATCGCCTACGCCTAGAATATATGTGATGACGCAGTAACCGGCACAACTGCGGACGTAGGTGTCCATTATGTCCGGAGCGATGCCGTATGAGCCAGTCTCGCATGGGTGGTGTTTTCTGAAAAACGCGTGGATGCTCCCTTCAGTAGCCAAAACTTCGGCCACCGGCAGGGAATCAATGTACTGCACGAATCCGTGTTTGGTTGACGTGGCGAGGACACGATAAGGCGTCAATTTCAGATCCAAATTCTCTTGCCGGAGCAACTTATCCATAAGAGTGATGATCTGCAGAATCAATTGGTCTTGACGCAGGTCGTCTCCATGCTTGAAAATGGTGACGTACTCGGTGTTGTCCGTCGTCACAAAAGTCAATCTTGCCGGCATTAACGCTGACTTGAACAAGCTAGCTTTTTCTGGAATGATCCCTTTGACCATGATTGACGGTTCTAAGGGCAGTGGAAATGGCTCGAAGCCTGAAAAGTTCACTCTGAACGACTCGGGATCAGCCAAAAGTGATTGCAACCTTTCTGTCTTCTTTTTCCTGTTGCCAGACTCTCTCGCCACGGATTTCATCAACTTCACTAATTTTTCGATGAAATTGTCCTGCCTTGTGAGGAAGTTACTTCGCAACTGCCATTCGGGTGGTCCATTCTTTAACGCCTGCAAGAACATTTTCATGACAAATAGATACATACTGCGCACTTTATGGTCTTGTTTCCCCATGTTGTGGTCTTCACACTCCGTCAGGAGGTACCAGTAGAAATAGTTAGCTAACATGGAGTTGTCGCACGCCCGCTGGATCAGAAAAGTGGCCAAATCCATATTTTTATTATCCAACTCTTCTTCGGAACTTTCGGTTTTCCGGTCGGAAGAGGTCATGCTATCTTCAGACACTTTGGTCATCGACTTTTTGTAGGCTTCGGAGATTCCGTCGAAATTTTCATATTTGAGAGCTTGGACGAGCTGAAGGAGGTAGAGGAGAAGATCTTCATCAGGAGCTTGCTGCAGTCTGGTCACAGCGTACCTGTAAGTGTGGACAGGATTTTGGTTATTCTAAGGAGTAAAATATTGTTCACATTCGGTATTGTAATATCAGTACCTACAGGTAGCTGTGATTAGCGGTAGCTAATGGGTAGCCGCCAAATGGTGCACAGGGTTAGTACGCAAGATGGAATTGAGGACCATGGAAATTGACCCTTATCTGCAAGTGTGAAATCAACCTGATAGAGACCATGCCCCACAAAGAGGGTGTTCCACCCCCCCCCCCTTCCTGCCAAAATCGTTATTCTGCAGTTTTTTAACGGTGATTTAGGTGATGCTATCCGTTTCTTGATTCAACTCAATTTTTGCGGAATAATGACCGAAACATTTTCATTTCGCGAGAATAAAATCTCTTTTAGCGTGTGTGTATTGAAGGAATAACCAACCAAAATTGGTCGAGAGATCAAATTCTCACAAAATTTTGGGTAGAATTCGAATCTGCAATAAAAAATTGCGATTGGCACCATTTTAAAATAAGGAAGTTAGTCATCTGCGCATAATGTTATTCGAGTTCCTTGCAAACAAACTACCACACATACCATTTCAAACTTGTTCAAAAAGTGTGTTCAAAATCTCCACAATAACAATTTAAGCATAGGAGGGGGGGGGGACGTTGTTGGGCACACCCTGTATCCCCCCTGAACATTACAATAAATAAAATATCTTACATGGCGTCATATGTGAGGTCAGCCAACAAGGAAAATGCCATTTTGCCGAATCAAATGGAGCTAAGGGGTGTCGCATTGTCAACACTCACGGATTTGGATTAACTGAGATCACCTCGGTTTCAAAAACCTCGAATGTTTTTTCAACACTCATGTTTCACCAGTGGGAAAACGCGGGTGAAGTAGAGCAGTATAGTTAACCAACCTTCGGACAGCCGGATGATCGAACGCGGGGCTGAGGAGTTGCAGAGCGTCGTCCACGTCCATCGGTGACCACGAATGCAGCATTTTCAAGGCTTGATGCGCTTCGCTGCTCACGTTCCAATTGAAACACTTGAGGAATTTAGTCAACGCCTTGCGATTGCTGCTAAGGTAGAACCTGAAAGTAGACAAACCTGCGTCACTTGGCACTCCGTCATAGTGGAGCCATAGGCTACCTCCTACTGGTTTCGACGATGAAACAGGGTTAAAAGCTTTCAAATCCTTTCGTTTTGCTTGGTCTGTTTCAGATGTGATTAAAAAAGCGATGGAAGACACGTCAGACTACTTGCAAAGGAAATTCAAAATTGAACTGCCGTTCCCAGTTCGCATAACGTCTGGACTCAGTTGGGGCCAAATGTCGTGATAAGCCCCCTGCTACAACTCAGTATACCATACAAAGTTCATTTGCGTAGAGAGTTGCCTAATCCTATTGCCTGCTAATGAAATAAAATTAAAATAAATCAAGTGTCCCTTGGCTCTACGACTAACTTCTTCTTTCACATTGAAATTGATTCTCACTTGCGATGCACCAGTACATTTTTGGTTGGTTATTCCTTGAATAATCAACCTATGTTTTCATGCAAAAAGTTTATCTCTCCGATTCAACAACATTCATTCTATCTTCTCCGGAACAAAATTTTTTTCTGGACGTCCAAAGATGTCCAGATCAAAAAAGTCAAATGTCCGTCCGCCGTCCACGCCGACATTGGTAGTAGAGAAATTTCTAAAAATCTGAAATTTGGGTCAGGGGTCCGTTCTCAGCTCCAGTTGGTCCTTTTCAGCCCGATCGGACCAAATTTGGGTGGGGTAGGGGTCAAAATGTGTATTTCAAAAAATTGATTTTCGAGATTTTTGGCAATCTAGGCGTGTGGAGTGTTATTTTCCACTAAATTTGAAGGCTAAATCCAATGAAGTGGGTCCCAGAACGATTGGCACTCACCGGAAGAAGTAATGGGTCAAAACGGGTATCTATCTACCCAATTTGAATAAGTGTTTTCGAGATTTCTGGTACCTAGGCGTGTGGGGTATAATTTTCCTCTAAATTGTGGACGCTGAATCTAACGAAATGGGTTCCGGAACGACTGGCGCCTTCTGGATGAGGTTATGGGTCAAACGGTTGCCTATCTACCCATTTGGAATTTGTGTTTTAGAGATTTCTTGTACTTAGGCGTGCGGGGTATCATTTTCCACTAAATTTTGGACCCTGAATCGATTGGAATGAGTCCCCATGCTCCTGGTCCGAGGAATAACCACCCGTGAGAAAGAATTTGCTTGTTTTTTATTTTAGACTATCGGTACAGAGTTGTTCTACGTCCGCCACACACACTGTTTCCCCCATTTTTCCCATGTTGAAGAAATGAGTCTAAATGCGACTGGTCCGACGAATAACCAACCCGCGTGAAAGAATTTGCAGCGTTTAACATATTTAGATTTATTTGTGGACCCGGCAATGTTCCAATATTGATCGACTAACACTGCTCTGCGCCGTGATGCTTCGCTACTTTGTGCAGTGAACTGTATTCCAGAAGATTCAAAGTCAATAATTTATTTATGAAGGGTGGGGTGGGGCTAAAATTCACCTGTGCTTCCAAACGAGATCTTCCTCCTCCGCTGTTAGTGTTTGAGTAGGCGGATAGGACACTATCGTGTGGAGCATATCTCGAACAGCAGCATTAGGCTTGATGTCCTTCTCTGACACACCGCTACGGGCGCTGCGAGCCAACTTGTGGTGCTTGATCTCCACTAAATTCTCCTGAAGGATCTCTGGGTCTGGCACAGTCACCATCTCAGACTGCGCCCTAAATTGGTAGACTTCATCACCGTCCTGCTCGTACCAAACGATAGAATGATTGACCCCACTCAGAGTCACCTGGAAAAAGCAAAGATAAATTTAACTTATTTTGGTATCAGAATTCAAGTGTAAATACAATCCTATTATATAATCTTATGTTAAATTATCAAATTAAATATAACAGGCGCTCAAAAACAAAGGAATTGTTCAAGTCACTCCTAAAGGATCGCAAACGTCGTTCTTTTGCGCAATTTAGTGGTTCATGTGAATGAACTTCCCTCCCCTTTAATATAAGATGCCATACGCGTGATTCAAGAGTTGTGAAAGAAATATACTGGAACATCCTTTTTTTCCAAATAACATTTAAATTTCTTTGAGAAAATTACCAGGTTGGCTATACCATGAGAAAGCTGATTAAAATTGGCCTGCATCCCAACACTTCACTCATGTAAATTTATTTATGTATTATAGCTTAGCTAGTGAACTAAACGTTTTCAGAAAACTGTTTATAGCAATCTCTGAACTGCTCCGGTGCTTTTTGATTTTTCAATAATAAATGTGCACTAGGGTATGGGAAATATAATGCGGAATCAGAAAATGAAATCGTAGAATTGAAAGAAGTGATTTGAAGTGGAACAATGTGAGGTTTTAGGGCAGAAATGCTTGTATTCTTAAACGATTGTACCTCGGCAAGAGGATATGTAAGTAATGATGAACTTATGACAGTGCGCTAAATAAACGGGCAATTCATTGCGGAATCTAACGATTATATCAATAATTAGGTGCGGAGCAAACCAATCGATTCAGCGTCCAACAGTTAGTGGAAATCATACCCCACACGCCTACGTACCTCTTCTGGTGGGTGCCAATCGTTCCAGGACCCATCTCAATGGATTCAGTGCCCAAAATTTAGAGAACAATTCAACCTCACACGCCTGGATCGACGAAAATCAATTTTTCAAAAAACACATATTGAACTCACCCCTTCCCCCGTGGCCTTGGGTAAGAAAACATAGGTCAAGTGTTGAAGGAATAAGCTACCAACACTTGGTTGTAAACAGCTGAGACGAAAAAGAACGAGTGATGGAATTATACTCAATGTTTAGACTAGTTTGGTAGCTTTTTCCATACACCAATAAGAAATTTATAGTTTTGCGGTAACTCAAGAGCAGGACATCTTCAGCTTCCATTTCGCAATGCCTATTCAAAGAAAGTCAATCTAGATTGATACTCGAGGAGATGTTGAATTGCGAAATGTACAGATGCTGACCTGGGGAAATTCAACCATCAAATAGAAATAGTGGGAAAGCCTTTTCTCAGCTTCGTTGATGTGCTCGATCTCGCGAAATGTCAGGCGGTCCAACCAGTCGATTTCAGGCATGTAACCGTTTCTGTGTTTTTTCGCAAGCTTAGCCAGCTTTTGCATCCTCTCTTTTCCGCAACCAGGAGTCTTGCCTGGGGTGCTGGACGGCTCCGAGCCATCTGCTTCTTTACCCGGCCAAACCTGGAAAGATATTCAGTGATATTCAGACTACCGACTGTACTCTAGGGAGAATGCAGTGAACATTTTTATATGTGAATGTCGGCCAAACCTTGAGATCCAACATGCCTTGTCGGTACACTTTCCTCTTGCCAAACAGGGACAAAGTCGTTCCACCGACAGGGGTCATCTGAGCGGGGCCAACACAGTCAAAGACTGTCATAGTCAGCAATGCATTCTGCGGTAAGTCCGAATACATTATAGGCAGGGTGATCCATTCACTCCAATTCCACCTGAAAAATTATGTTATTTTTGTTTGGTTATTCATTGAGTAATCAACGTATGTAAAAAGTATCACCAATTTGCCCCAATAATGTTTTCAGGGCGTTTTAAGGTGTCCAGATCGAAAACGTTGCAAATTCATTCACAGGGGTTGCTTACTCCTTAAACCAGGAGCATGGAAACTAATTTAAATCGATTCAGCATCCAATGTTTAGTGAAAAACGAGACCCTACATGCCTAGGTACCAAAAATCTCGAAAACACACATTCGAAATGGGTAGATAGATACCCATTTTGGCCCATAACCTCGTCCGGTGGGCGCCAAAACATATTTTTTGGAAAATGGATTTTTGATATTTTTGGCGTTCTAGGCGTGTGGGGTATCAATTTTGACCAAAGTTTGGACGCTGAATCCAATGGGACGGGTCCCGGGACGATTGGCACCCACCGGAAGAGGTTATGGGTCAAAATGGGTATCCATCTACCTATTTTGAATGTGGGTTTTCAAGATTTCTAGTACATACGTAGACGTGTGGGGTATCATTAACCACTATACTTAGACGCTGAATCGATTAGAATGAGTCCCCATGCTATGGTCCAAGAGCAATCACAGAGTAACCAACCCATGTGAAACAATTTGCAGCGTTTTTAATTTGCCTCCTGCATATAGAGATTGAATTACTGATCAAAATAAATTTAATGACTTGCACATGTTTCGATGATATTTTCTGGGAATAATAAAACAGTTCCAACGAAACCCGTTGCAAATTCTGTCACAGGGGTTGGTTATTCTTTGGACCAAGAGCATGGGGAAAATG
Organism: Cyrtorhinus lividipennis; assembly: GCA_019603395.1. Taxonomy (NCBI): domain Eukaryota; kingdom Metazoa; phylum Arthropoda; class Insecta; order Hemiptera; family Miridae; genus Cyrtorhinus; species Cyrtorhinus lividipennis. Next base: position 11,473,241 of record CM034001.1, read on the forward strand.
AGGAAAAAAGTGAGTGTGGCGTGTCCCAGACTCATTCCAATTGATTCATCGTCTAACATATAGTGGAATATGATACCCCACACGCCTTAGTACCCAAACACATAGGTATCTAGGTACCTCTACCTATACCCACCTCCGGTGACACCAATCAGTCCGAAACCCATCTTAATGGATTCAGCATCCAAAATTTAGTGGAAAATTATACTTAGATCGCCAACAATCTTGAAATCTATTCCTCTAAAATCACATTTTTGTCCCTCCCTCCTCCAAATTCGAGTCCGATCGAGCTGAAGAGTTTCGAGGATCAACTGAAACCAAAAACAGGTCCCTGACCAAAATTTCGGGTTTTCTACTACTATGAACGGGGAGAAAAGGCTTCATTCAAATTAAACAATAATATTTAATTAATTATTTATTATTTATTTGGAGTTTAGATTGGGTAGGTAAGTACTAAATTTTTCAATGAGAGACTATATTCTTAATTTTAAAAGACTATTTTTCTCGGTTTTGGCCAGAATATGCAACTGGACAATCTGGCAACCCTATTCTACGTATATAAATGACTGCTAGATTATCCTATGGAGACAGGACAGCCCTATCTGTGTTGAGTTCGCAGAAAGATGGGAAGGAACTCCCTTCCTTTAGAAGGTAGGTCTATTTTAGCATATTATATTGCTACAGAGCTGCTCTGGTTTTTGGCAAGAGCTAAGTAAGGTCCTCAAATGGCAGCAACTTATCGGAAGAGAGCGCTCTACCATTTGGGTCTGTACTGTCGTATCAGAGTGTGGAATGTCTCCAAATATTCAAGAAATGACCATATTCGAGGACATTGGTCGTACAGGTTTGGGCTAAAGCCAAGTATATGGACCGTTGTCGCGTTATCAACTGATAGCAATGATATCGCGCATACGGTCGATAATCGATAGTTTTTGTTGTTGCTTCCTTTTTGTCTCCTCCGGCTGTCTTCAGTCACTTCACTTCAGTCGGTGTACATTTTCCCTCCATCCTTCCTTGTGCGTGTCCACTGTTATTCATTTTGTTTATTTATTTAGTTTAGTTTAATTTTGTTTATTTTTTTTAGTTAGTTTTAGTTTATTTCAATTTAGTATTTTCCCTCCTTCTTATAAAGACAAATATGGCCGACAGGGATAAATATTTCGTGTATAATATATCGATAGTGCATATCGACTGAGCGTACTATCGATATCAGCTGATAACGCGACAAAGGTCCATATTCTTGGCTTTTACCCAGGTTTGTTTTTAACCGAAGATTACAACAGTGAGTTATCCTGAGCATGATTAGGCGAAGATGTTCAAGTACGTTAATCTGATAGCGCTCATAGGCTGCATCATTTGTTGCAGACTCCTTGCACATCTGTTCAACAATTTCCGTTCAGTCATTCCTGAATACGGTGGTTCACTCACCTGTTAGTGAAAGGTTTGTAAGAGCTCCAAACAGGCAAACACAGTGGGCGACCGTCGGCCCAAACTTGGCTGACGACCATCAAATCCGCTTTGCCATCATGCTCCGAGTACAGGCCGGAAAACTTCAACATCGGGTCGTCGAGAACTTTCTCTTTCTCGATCATATTTGGCTTGAAACCTTCTAAACTCCCGATCTTGATTTCTACGTGTTGATGCAACGCGCAACTGTATACATAATGAAAAGTGTCTTCGCAATTATCCATATTCGGCGGTCAATATTTCCTGTCATCCGGGGCGATGTTCATGAGCTGGGGAGCGATAAACTGGAGCCTGGAGAAGCAACACAAACGTGCCACGGTAGAAGTTGAACGCAATCACAACTTTTATCAGGAAAATTGCAAGAAAAGACAACAAAATCAATTGAGATCCTCAGTAACCCAAAACAAGAAACAGCTGAGAGCTGACGATAACGAGTAGCAAGCCTGCGTTCAATGACAGTGCTGCCAACAATATCCGCAAAGGGAGCGAGATTGCGCTCAAATTCAAAGTTTCCTGGATACAACATTGAAATCGTTCAAGTTTAGTGGAAAATGATACGCCACACGTCTAGGTACCCGAAATCGTACTTTTCGAAATGGGTGGATAGGCACTCGTTTTGACCCATAACCTCATCCAGAGGGCGCCAGTCGTTCCTGGACTCATTTCATTGGATTCGGGGTCCAAAATTTGGTTGAACTGTGCTATTAGGTGCGCACCCCCTGTTATCACTTATGACCTTCCTACACGTTTCGATATATCGATTATAATACACAACAGGGATGTTATTTTCTTTCCAAATACGCCCCCGAGTTAAATACACAACAAAATGTTCAAATATGTTGCAGAAAAAATGTTTTAGGTTATGTAACCTCCATTCCTAAATTCGAAGTATCGAGGGAACTAAGTTCTTTCCTTCGATATATCGAATTTAGTGATAAGAGGGGGTGCGCACCTAATTCGACAGTTTTACCCAAAATTTAGTGGAAAATGATACCCCACACGCCTAGGTACCGGTAATCTCGAAAACATAATATATTCAAAATGAGTGAATAGATACCCATTTGGGTCAACCAAAACTTCTTCCGGTGGGTGCCAATCGTTATGGAACCCTTCTCATTGGATTTACCGTCCAAAATTTATTGGAAAATGATACGCCACACGCCTGGTTCGCTAAAAATCTTGAAAATCCATTTTTTGAAATACACATTTTGACTCCTCCCCGCCCGAACTTGGTCCGATCGGGCTGAAAAGTTTCAAGGACCAACTAGAGCCGGGAAAAAACCCCTGACCTTTGACCTAAATTTCAGATTTTCAGAAATTTTTCATGGCGGACGGACATTTGCTAATTTTGATCTAGACACTTTGAAACGTCCGGGAAAAAAGTTTGGGCCAAATCGGAGAGATTGACTTTTTGCATAAAAACAGGTTGATTTTCACGGAATAACCGATTTAGGTAGTAGAGAATTATTTTTTAAAAATCTTTCATTCCCGGCTCTAGTTGGTCCACAAAACTATTCAGCCCGATCGGCCCAAATTTAGGCTGGGTAGGGGTCAAAATGTGTATTTCGAAAAATGTATGTTCAAGATTTTAAGCAATTTAGGCGTGTGGGGTATCATTTTCCAGCAAATTTTGACCCTGAATCGATTGGAATGGGTCCGGGACCCGCCACACCCACTATTTTCGCCCATTTTCCCATGTTGATGAAATTAGTCGTCTCCATGCTCCTGCTCCGAGGAATAACTAACCCGTGTGAAAGAATTCGCAGCATTTTTAGCGTACTTCATTGGTGCCGTAGAATAATTATGTATTCTACAGGTTTTTGAGCGTAAATTGAAACAAAGAATTGAGGTCGAATTAGATGAAAAAATGTTCTGGGGACTAGTTCGCCAACCCCTTTTTTTGGGGTAAACACGGTATGAACTTCTTTCAGTTCAAACATTAATAATTTTGAATTAATGTATTGTATTATTTTTAGTTGTACCTCGACGGTTGGATCGTAATCTGCCGCGTGCAGCCTCATTATACCGTGAAAGAAAACAGTGTATGGAGTACAGTCATAACAACGGATTAAAAATATTTCGCGGTTATTTGTCGAGAACACCTGGGATTAGAGGCGTCGCGAGGGATTTTGTCGGCGAATGCCCTAGAATGGAGGAGATTAAAATCAAACGCACAGTTACACATCGCATTTGGACTCAGTGAGAGAATGTCGCCGCGTTGTGAACAAATGGACCGAGAACTTCTTGATGAGACGTCCAACTCTGGTAAGTTTTCGCTATGATTTTGGTGATAATATTGTTGAGATTTGCAAGAAAACGGTTGAGCGTGTTACAAGAGGGTCGGACGAAGGCGATTTTGGCATTGCGTAAGTACGTGTAAAAAGGAATATATTTATACGCGCCATGTTAACATGCGAAAGGTAAAAAAAATTACCTTATGAGGTCGAGCTACTGAATGAGGACTTAAGAAGGCTACACGAGTGGGTGTCTGTGCATGGTATGAAGATGAATAGGGAGAAAACCAAGGTCATGCTACTCGGGTACACCAATCTGCAGCATAAAGTTAAGATAGCCGACCTCCCCCCAGTGAAGATGAATCTGGGCGCAGTGCTCCAGCTCGTCAACAGGTCAAAAACCTGGGGTTGATAGTTGAGGCGGATCTATCATGGCCCAGGCGACAAAAATATATGGTTCTGTCTTCAGATCGCTCTATAAGTTAATAAGAATAATTGGTACCGACCTTTCCAGGAGTGTGCGGAAAACGCTTGTTGCTCACCTGGATGTCCGACGTCCATTCAAGAGACACAAGAAACGTTAATAGATTATTGCAAGTCCAAAAACACATGTTGGTAGCTTGCATTTTTCTAAAAATCTGTCATTTTGGTCAGGGACCCGTTTCTGTCTCTAGTTAGTCCTCAAAACTTTTCAGCCCGATCGAACCAAATTTGGGAGGGGGAGAGGTGGGTGTCAAAATGTGTTTTTATAAAAAATGAATTTTCGAGATTTTCGGCAATCAAGGCGTGTGGAGTATCATTTTCCACTAAATTTTGGACCCAGTGAAAGGGGTCTTGGGACGATTGGCGCCCTCTGGATGAGATTATGGGTCAAAATGGATACTAATTTACCCGATCGATTGGAGTGAGTCCCCGAGTGGCGTATTCGAGGAATAACCAACCCGTATGAAAGAATTTGCAGCGTTTTTTTTTTCGTTGGTGTCAGATCCTGTCTGAGTTTTGATAGCTTTCAATAGTGGAACTCTGACGCGAAAGCAATCCCTGTAATAAACGCCCCTGACAGGGTCCCACCGGCCAAATTCTGCATGCAGGCTTGGCGATATCGAGCCTGGCTAATGACCGGACCTTTAGCTGCGTATATATCTTGCCACTTCATTCTTATGGCAGTTATAAGAACTCTCTCACAAAATGTTTGTTCATTCGTGCAATTTCTCAATCCATTTCCCATTACTCTTTTTTCTCTATCTGAAAAAAGCAATTTCATGTTTGTTCACGCCGTACCTCCTCCTGACGGTAACAATGTGGGTATGCTCCAGATACCCACAATACCTAATTTACTTTATTTTTCTTTGTTCCGATAAAACACACATTTTTCTTCTGCTTCTTCTTCAGTTCGTGCTGAGTGAGCATTAGGTGATCCAAAATCCATCTTTTCGCCTTTACTTGGCTTACATTTTCACGCATTCAAGTTGTGGTAAATCTGAGTGCTTTTGTATCACTTTCCAAAGGATTACTTTTCACAAAAAAGAAAAAAAAGTTGATACCCGTCTCTTTGGATTGCTGTGATTTCGGTGACTGTGTAACCCGCCGTTTTCACCTAACGGGCTAGGGATCCAGAAATAGACCTAGGCGAATAAATTAGTGGGAGATTAAGGACTTTCACTTACCGTCCGGAATGTCGGCAATGGTCGGTCATAGACGCCAAGTACACCTGAATTTACCAAGCTCTGAGGAATGGGGTTTCGTGATTGAAAGACAAGGGTTCAATATTGGCTTATAATAACGCAATTGACAGAAATATGAAATATGGAATGTCTCGGCCGAGAAGGATACTGACTATTACGTAATCTAATTATTGAGTAGGCAGAAGTGAAGGGCTGAGGGCCAAATGAATTTACGAGGTAGCTGAAGGCTCAGGAATGTTTGATTTGAATAACGGCAAAATGAAAGTGATTTGCTAATGTCCTCCCCTAATTCCTTTTACTTTTCCTACGACAGACAAAATACTAAATACTACGGTTACAATGTACAATTCTCTGATCAGCTTTCTGGTGACTAAACGTCAGGGCTTGGGCCAGATTTAAAGAGTCGACTTTCGCGTTGCGAGGGTACGAGACAGAGTTATTTCGCCACTTACGTGCACCAACTCCTTCGGATGGAGACAACAGGGTGATGTTCTCTTCGCTGCTCGGCTTCGGTCAGGGGAACGCCGTCCAGGCCGGAGGAGGCGAGGACTCTTTCCGACGGAGGTCCGACGACTGGCGGTGCGTGGGAAACCTGGACTATTGGCCGTCGAATCGGGCGCGAACGGATCAACACTCGGGTCCGACGGGGGATTTTCAGTTCGTATAAGGGCCCACTGTTACGGGAGAGGAATTGGCTGATCTCCCAATTCCCGAGTTCTCACCCTGAAGGAACCACGATACACTCGTTCCCTCAGGTCACTTTCACAACACCGGCTTCACAAGGGGTTGACTTGCTACGCGTCGGTTGTTCCGCTTCGATGTTCCGCTTCACTTCACTTCGTTCCGCCTTGTCCTCACGGGATTACGGCGAACGGGGATTCCAACTTTCCTTCTCTTGAGTTCGGATACGACTGCCTGATGTTCCTTTCCCCAGTCCGCTCGTCAAGTCGCCTTCCCCTCCTACTCCTCCCTGGGTGTCTCGCGCCGCCCATCGCCTAACCAATCCAATGAGGACACGCCTTCCGCCCAGCTGGGGTTAGGCGCTTGGAGGGGAGAGGGGTCGTTCCGTCCCCCGCCGCCGAAGTTTCTTGACGGGGCGCTTGGAATCTGCCGCCCCGTTACACCCCTCCGATCTTTGGAGGCCGAGGTCTACCTCGGCAATTTTCCTTCCGGTGGGGGTGACTGGTGCGATGGCCATTGCGTCAGGTCGTTTTCCGGCTGTCGAGAGCATGATGGCGCTGATGTTCCAAGGTGGTGCGATGGGCGAGATGTGTCTTCCGCTGGTCTTATCTTCTACTTCCCTACTATGCTGTGAAACATACAAACCGGCCCTTTCTTTAGTCTACTCTCACACTCCAACTCACACATTTCACACCCTAGATTTTGCTGCCATTAAGAAGGAAAAGGAAAACAAAAAAGGGGGGGGGGGGCCAAGGGAGTCCTGTCCCGACTCATGAGGCACGGTCATTAGTAAAACAAGGTAAGTACTTATGTTGTGCATTTTATTTCCAGATCGGGGTTGTTCTACAGGTAAGACATTCCCTATTCTATTTCCCAAAATACGAGTATACAACACAACTTGACAAACTTTTATCCGTAACTAGTTCATCCCGTTCTAGGTGTTGACATCTTCCCCGCGTGGAGCTGCGCGTAGTCGATCGTCCGGCGCCTTGGTCTTAATCCGTATGGACTGGACGCCGTCCTAGTCGGAATCGGGATTCGACTGGAAGATCTTCCAGGGCCCTGGGCCCTAGGTTCGGGATTTTCTTCGGTCAGTACTGGTTCCGGCCATTCAAGGGGGTCCAACAACCATGTCTCTCCGCTATCTTCGCTAGGTGGAGGGGCAGGGCTCTCGGGTGGGCGCCATTCTTCCGCTACGTCGGGGGTGACGGCGTCGTCTGGCACGCTGTTGGTAAACGCTGGCTTGAGCATGCTGAGGTGGTAACGTGTGGTCTTCCCCAGGACATCCTGGACCTCGTAATTGACATCGGTCAGTTTGCGGGTCACACGGAGCGGTCCTTTCCAGGGGCTCCAGAACTTCTTCACTGTGCCTGGTGGGGCGACGAGCTGCTGGGCATATACGTGTTGGCCTATCTGGAACTCCCGAGAGTGGCGTCGCTTGTTGATTGCCTGCTCACGGGTGTGCCAGGCGCGCCTCAACTGTCGCTCAGTTTCCAAGCGGACTCGCACCATTTCTTGGTGTTGATCCTTCAAGGGCGATGTTGCTTCCCGTTTTATGCTGATTTCGGTTAGGTGCGGCATTCTCAGCTCTCGTCCGAAAACCAGGTGATTTGGCGAATAGCCCGTACTACAGTGGGGGAGGCTGCGGTAGGCAGCTAGTGCCAAAGGCAAGGCGGCTTCCCAGTCCCGGGTTTTGCGTCTCAGTTTCGCCACCAGGTTTGCCAGGGTGCGATGGAATCGCTCACATACTCCGTTGGCCTGTGGATGGTAAGCGGAGGTGTGGACGTGGCGTATCTCCCAGGTGTCGCACAGCTCCTTGACGACCCCAGAGATGAAGGCGGCGCCTCGGTCAGAGACGAGCCTCTCAGGTGCACCATGGGTTGGTAGGTACTTCGTGGTCAATACGCGAGCGGTTGTTACTGCTGTGCAATCTGTGGTGACATAAGCCTCTGCATACTTGGAGAACTGATCGATTACCGTCAGGATGTATTTGGTACCTCCTCGACCAGGTAGAGGCCCAACAAAGTCAATACCGACAATTTGACCGATTCGGGTCGGTATGTCGGGTTTTTGGATTGGTGGTGTCAAATTCGGGGAAGTGTTCCTCTCCTGGCACTCCTGGCATTTCTGGACGAACTCTCGGACGTCACGTACCATCTTCTTCCAGTACCCGTACCGTCTTGCGACTCGGGTGGTTGTTTCTATGCCAGGGTGCCCGGCCCACTGATGTTGATGACAATTGGTCAGGAACCAGCGCCGCATGGTGGATGGAATCAGTGGCACCGTGATCCGCTGGCCATCCACATTGACCTCCTTCCTCCAGACTTCTTCCTCCTTCTTTAGTCGATGCTTCTCTGGGTCAGCAGTCAGGGTGGAGATCCAGGGGTCCAAGGATTGGGCTGCTATCAGAAGTTCCTTTGGCATACTTAATATGATGGCGCCAACAGGAACACGGCTCAGGCCGTCTTTGACCAATTGGGAGTCGGGTCCTGCCAGATGAGTCAGATGCTGATGCACCTGGCGCTCCATCCAATTCAGAGGTTGAAGGGGGATTGTCCCCGATCTCGATTGGGAACTCTGCTACATCGGACATTGGAGGGTGTACCACTGGCTGCTTTCTGGGTGGTGTTGGTTCGGTGGTCAGTTGGCCTTGGTGGTTGTCGTCGACGCGAGGTTCAGAGGCTTTGGCAGATGTTGAAGCGACTGTTGGCCCGCCCTGGCAGTTGTGGTCGGTGTCGGGTTTCGGGGCTTGAGCGGTTTTCTGGGCTTTTCGCGCCATCCCGTCGCCCTTCAGTTGACGGATGTGCCTGAGGAGGTCCGGGTCAGTGGCGACCACGCCGATGGAGATCATCTTCCCAGTGGCGGGTTCCTTCATCTCCACTACGCCGATATCCGGGCGTATGCCAAGGGGTAATTTCCTCAGGAGGTCCAGTCCGATCAGATCCAAGCCGGAGTCAGGTCGTCGGAAGACATAGAATGGGTGTGTAATCGTAACCGGACCAATGGTGGTACGTACCTCCTGGATCCCCAGCACGGGCAGTGGTTGTCCGTCGGCACCCCATAGCTCCAACGTTGTTGGGCGGATGTCAATGCCAGGCACAGGTCTTGATAGGACAGACACTGCAGCACCAGTATCCACGACCATTCGCCGGGATTCCTTCCCCAAGCCGGCGGTGATCAGTATCATGGGCCTCATGACACAATTCACAGCGGTCTGGTAGGACACCAGCTCGTCTCCGCGGACTCCGACGATTGGTTCGTCCTCTTTATTTGTCGTGAGATTGGCTTGGGTTTCCTGGGTCGTGCTGATGTTTCTGACCTGGTGCATTCGTGGATTTGAGATGGGCAGGGTCTTCTTCTTCTTAAAGCACTCAGCCTCCAGATGGTCACGGGATCCACAGAAATTGCAGAACAAGGCTGCGTAGAGTCCGTGGGGACAACTCACTGGAAAGTGGGAAAGATCACCACAGTACATGCAGGGCAGCACCGGGACGGTCGGTGGTAACTTCGTCGGCACCGGTCTCAACTGGTGATCGCCGAACGTGGCCGGTTTGTTTGGGTAACGAGGTGGGCTTCTGGTTTTTCGCAGGCAGTTTGCTGCAAAATGCCCTGGTTCTCCGCAAGAGTAGCATTTCTTGGGCTCCGAAGGTCTTGATCCACTGACAGCAGTTATGTCCCATCGAGCATCGTAGTCCTGCTTTGCTCTCATTACGTCCTCCCATCCCTCAGCCCGCTCCACTGCATCCTCCAAGGTGTCCGGAGGGTTACCCTGCAAGTAGAGATGGAGTTCTTTCGGTTGTCCGCGGACAAAAGCGCTGAGTGCCTTTCGTCTTGTCCATTCCCGACGTTGAGCATCGTTCAGGTTGGGTTCAGTTCGGACAGCCGATCGTGCCGTGGCCAGAAGTCGTTCTGCGAACCGTCGGATGGACTCGTCGGGGTCTCTCTGGGCTGTCCAGAGTCGTATGGTTGCCTTCTCGGGACTTTCCTCGCCATACCATGCCAGTATGGCATTCTTCACTGTCGTGTATGGGGTTTCGCCAAGACCATCCTGGAGGAATCGCTTCGCTCCACCTTTCAGGCGGGTACGAAGGAATCGTAGTCTCTTGTGTTCGTCAAACTCTTGGGTTGCTTGCTCCACCTCCTGGAAGAACACGGATGCCGTGATAGCATCCGGCTCATCAGGGTTCCATGTGTCGACTTCCATGAACAACGACCGCGGAATGCCGGAGGCAGCAGGCTCACGGAAAAAGGCGCCCAGTTTGTTCATTGCTTCCGTCACGGCGTTCATCATGGCTTCGCCCTCGACTGATGGGCTGCTGTTTTGGTGCATGGTCGCGAACTCACTTGTTAAATAAAAAAAAAATAGAACCGATAGATCACTTTCTTGCGCACCAAGGACCGATAATTTCCCCACGAATCGAGAAAGGACTTCCCAATTGGTAAGAGCTATGACGGGTCTGGAATCGGGATGTCAATTGGAGCTGAAGGCTCCCGGAACAGTCCCGGAACAGTCTCGGAACAGAAGGCCTCGGGACAAGTTTCGGAACAGTCCCGGAACAGAGGGCCCCGGAACAGTCTCGGAACAGAAGGCCTCGGGACAGTCCCGGAACAGAGGGCCCCGGAACAGTCTCGGAACAGAAGGCCTCGGGACAAGTCTCGGAACAGTCCCGGAACAGTCTCGGAACAGAGGGCCTCGGAACAAGCCCCGGAACAGTCCCGGAACAGTCTCGGAACAGAGGGCCTCGGAACAAGCCCCGGAACAGTCCCGGAACAGTCTCGGAACAGAGGGCCTCGGAACAAGCCCCGGAACAGTCCCGGAACAGTCTCGGAACAGAGGGCCTCGGAACAAGCCCCGGAACAGTCCCGGAACAGTCTCGGAACAGAGGGCTACAGTGAGAGTGATGCTACTAAATAAATGAGCCAGTATCTAAATTTCGATTTTTGGAAAGAAAAAATCCTAGACACGGATTTGAAGTCAATTGACTCCTCACTCGCTTCCTCACACTCGGGCCGATTTGTTTGTTTCTTACAATTTTAAATTTCGGAATCTACAACTAGCACAGTTTGAATTTCAAGATTATAGAACGCGACCCAATTCCTTCAGAGCTTTTTCTCACCAATATTCACCTGGTCAAGATCACTTGTTGTGGATACGACAGAAATCGAGATTTCTGAAATATCCCACCGCTTGCCACCAAAAGATGTAACCCGCCGTTTTCACCTAACGGGCTAGGGATCCAGAAATAGACCTAGGCGAATAAATTAGTGGGAGATTAAGGACTTTCACTTACCGTCCGGAATGTCGGCAATGGTCGGTCATAGACGCCAAGTACACCTGAATTTACCAAGCTCTGAGGAATGGGGTTTCGTGATTGAAAGACAAGGGTTCAATATTGGCTTATAATAAACGCAATTGACAGAAATATGAAATATGGAATGTCTCGGCCGAGAAGGATACTGACTATTACGTAATCTAATTATTGAGTAGGCAGAAGTGAAGGGCTGAGGGCCAAATGAATTTACGAGGTAGCTGAAGGCTCAGGAATGTTTGATTTGAATAACGGCAAAATGAAAGTGATTTGCTAATGTCCTCCCCTAATTCCTTTTACTTTTCCTACGACAGACAAAATACTAAATACTACGGTTACAATGTACAATTCTCTGATCAGCTTTCTGGTGACTAAACGTCAGGGCTTGGGCCAGATTTAAAGAGTCGACTTTCGCGTTGCGAGGGTACGAGACAGAGTTATTTCGCCACTTACGTGCACCAACTCCTTCGGATGGAGACAACAGGGTGATGTTCTCTTCGCTGCTCGGCTTCGGTCAGGGGAACGCCGTCCAGGCCGGAGGAGGCGAGACTCTTTCCGACGGAGGTCCGACGACTGGCGGTGCGTGGGAAACCTGGACTATTGGCCGTCGAATCGGGCGCGAACGGATCAACACTCGGGTCCGACGGGGGATTTTCAGTTCGTATAAGGGCCCACTGTTACGGGAGAGGAATTGGCTGATCTCCCAATTCCCGAGTTCTCACCCTGAAGGAACCACGATACACTCGTTCCCTCAGGTCACTTTCACAACACCGGCTTCACAAGGGGTTGACTTGCTACGCGTCGGTTGTTCCGCTTCGATGTTCCGCTTCACTTCACTTCGTTCCGCCTTGTCCTCACGGGATTACGGCGAACGGGGATTCCAACTTTCCTTCTCTTGAGTTCGGATACGACTGCCTGATGTTCCTTTCCCCAGTCCGCTCGTCAAGTCGCCTTCCCCTCCTACTCCTCCCTGGGTGTCTCGCGCCGCCCATCGCCTAACCAATCCAATGAGGACACGCCTTCCGCCCAGCTGGGGTTAGGCGCTTGGAGGGGAGAGGGGTCGTTCCGTCCCCCGCCGCCGAAGTTTCTTGACGGGGCGCTTGGAATCTGCCGCCCCGTTACAACTGAACAACCAATCGTACAAGTCGAAACTGCAGGAGATGATACCGCCCCACGATTGGAGATCTAACCCGAGCAAGTCCTTGGTCAAGAGGTCTTATCGTCGAGCCAGTCGAAAATGAAGTGCATCGGTTTCAAGGAGAGGAGATGGTGATCGCAAGGGCGAGACCTCAACCGTCATGATTGAACTACGGTCTGATACCATGTATCGATACCGTACGAGCCTATTGGACAGCGCAATAGGCTACACGTATCATGTTGTCAGTGGTTGGTAAATTAGGCAGTTTGAGATCCACATTTCCGAAGTATACATAACTACAAACAGGTTGGAAAAAGTCAAACTTATTTCGAAAAGAGTGAAATAAGAAGTGTTGAAAGTTGATTTTGGTTGGTTATTCCTTGAATAATCCAAACATTTTTTCTGAACGGTTCAAAGTGTCTAGATCCAAATTAGAAAATGTCCATTCGCGGTACTCCGTCCGCCGTCCATCCCGATTTTGGTAGTGGAAAATTTTCTAAAACTCTGAAGTTTGGGTCAGGGACCCGTTTTCGGCTTTAGTTGGTCCTCGAAACTTGTCAACCCGATCGGACCAAATTTGGGGGTGGTGAGGGTCAAAATGTATTTTTCAAAAAATGGATTTTAACCCGATCGGACCAAATTTGGGGGTGGTGAGGGTCAAAATGTATTTTTCAAAAAATGGATTTTCGAGATTTTTTTCGACATTTTCCACGTAATTTTGGACGCTAAATCGATTCAAAGGAGTCTCCATGCTCCTGGTCCGAGGAATAACCATATTATTATTGTAAAATTTTCCTTAAAATTTGCACTTTCGGTCAGGGACCACTTTTTGGCTTTGGTTCGTCCTTGAAACTTTTCAGCTTGATCGGCCTAAGTTCGGGAGGAGGAGGTAGGGGTAAAGGTGTTTTCTTTAAAATGCAATTTTTGGGACTTTTGGGAATGGGGCACTTGGGGTATCATTTCCCACTGAATTGTAAACGCTAAGTCCATTGGGATGGGTCATGGAACCGGAACCGGTACCTACCTACCTATTTTGAATGATGGATTCGTGATATTCCACCAAATTATGTGCATGGCATGACCTAATGAACGGATAATAACGTGATGCGTCATGCATCTACCCTATTTTTTCACTTTGAGCACCCAACTCCACAGCAGAAACCTGGACATCAAATTCCTGGAATTTCTGTGCAACTGACTGAATAGGCATTCCGTATAAATCTCAACACTTTTAGTTGAAACGACGGAGCTCGGTCTACCTTGTCGTTAACATGGGCCATGACAATGGACCTTCTGTTGCATAATATGTGTGTAACGAACAATCTCTTTGTTGTTCGTTCTCCGACCATTTCTAATTTCTAGTGTTTTCAACTAATTACGTCAGTGATTAAGTCATCACCGTTTACGATGGAGTGGGTACAGCACTTTTTTAGTTCGTAGGTACGCCCCCACCGTCAATAAGTGCAAGCAAAATATTTTTGTGATAAAATCCCCTGTCTTGATGATGATTCCTGACCATTACCACTCCGTTCCAACATCATCGCTCCGGTGATTTCTGGTATTTCCTTCTACATTTTTCTACCTGAATGATTTGTGTAGTACATAGCTTAATGGTCCGATCGGAGCCAGTTTGCTCTTTACGTTTCGGATGATTACCGTCTAATTTGACCGCGTCATTATTTCAGCTACGATTCCAGACCCTGACACAGATTCAAATGCCGAATAATTCGACAGAGGTATGGAGGGAATGGTCAGAGATACAAAATGAATACGAATATATATTGATGCAGACACTTATGTTCACAAAGTGTGGTGTGTGTATTTGAATTTTATTTTGTTTGCTCCAGCTGCTGATGACTGATATTTAAACCGTTATAACGTGAGTTGTGCAGAAAAATACGTTATTTCTCAATGCATACCTCATACGCTTTTCAAAACTTTAAATTTGTCATTAAAAGAGTTGTATATATATGAATTTTTGTGCTTTTTTCGTATTTACACATTTTACAAATACCTGTCAGAATTATATTTTTATGAATTCATATCACATTTTGGTTGGTTATTTCTTGAATGATCAACCTATGTTTACACGCAGAAAGTCAATCTCTCGATTCTCTCGTCAAAATATGTTTTTCGAAAAACGGATCTTTAAGATATTCGGCGATCTAGGCGAACGATTGGCACCCACTGCAACATGCTATGGGTCAAAATGGGTACCTATCTAACTTCCTTGAACAAGCTCGTCACTGGGTAGGTACATGTAGCCCAATCAATGATACGACCCCAATCAACGGGTACCTCTCAGTTTCATATCGAAAATGAAATTTCCAGGTTTGCAATATTAATGTAGCATCAATTTGTCTCGAATGAGGCATTTCAAACATCTAACATCTGATGTTGTTGGCAGATTGAATGAGTTCAATAATTTGTTTTCAGTTAGTTGGCAGGTAAAATCTATGAGAATCAGGTTACAAGGACATTCACGTGTCACTGGCAGTGTCTAAAGGCAGTCGTTACTTTTTTGCTCGTTTTATAAAACCGGAGGGACATTTCCGCCCGATTAGTTGCTCCAAATGACAGATTGATTTTTTCGCTTTTTATCGGGTTGCGCAATAAAGCTCAACCGCAAAAATTATGAAACTGTCTAGCGAGTCCACTTTTCAGGGACTAATTCAACGGTGATTTGATCACGTTTCGACAGATTGGCATTTTATCCACCTCAACCCTTAATTCAGACGCTATATTGATTGAAATGTGCCCCGGATCGATTATTGCTCACCGAAGGCGAAAATGGGGCTTTTTGTGGCATTTTCTCCCCCTGGGTTTGTGAAAACCTCAATGACACATTTTACCTCACAATAAAGATACCGGGAAGGAATATATGACTTGTGGAGACTTTGATTTTCTCACCGTCTCCTAATATAGTTCGAAAACTGTTTTTTCTCCAAGCATATTATCAATTTCGCTGCACAGGTCAAACGAATGGTAAAAAACGCGGCAAATTTTATCTCAATGATTTGTTATTCGCTAGCTTATTCCCAAAATAACCATCTCAACCCTCGAAATATCTCTTCCAATAAATAATGATAATCGATCTCGGATCTCCATTTATTAACTCAACACGCCTAAGTTCCTTTGTATGAAATTAACCTGTTGTTATTCAGTGCATAGTTCAGTCAATATTCCGTGAAAAAATAGCTAAACTTGCATGTGGCTTCGTTTTTGTGTTCATTTTTTCAGAAGAAATTAATTAATTAATTAACCATTAACCACAATTAACCACTGGTGGAAATTGAATGTCTGGGGAGCCACGTCAAGCAAAAATATATAATTAAACGCACAGGAGCACGTCAACTTCTTGAACCACGACTTATAGAATAATGGTGGAGATCACTCCAGTCGGATGTCACTCAAGTCTTGTAACAAACTCCCGTTCCGATCCCCGCTCCGCTCCGATTCCAGGTACGGGGCGGCAAAACATCAAAGGAAAGACGATCGGAGGATCGGAGCGGAGCTCGATCGGCCTGTTGGCGGTTTTTCCCTCTTCATCAAAGGAATGTTCGGAGCGGGCTGAACCTAGTGTGGACGGGGTGTAGTTGAGCCGCTCCGCTCCCCCGAACGTTCTCCCGCTCCTATACTTATACCTATACATTTTACTTAGAAGCCATGACTGAAATGAGGAGCGGTTGATTCTCCTGATCGCCCTCCAGTCCCCGATTCGGAGCGGAACGACGTTTGGAGCGCTGTGATGTTACGACGAAAAGTTCATTGAAATGTTTGGAACGGAGGAGCGGAGCGGGGATCGGAACGGGAGTTTATTACAAGTGTGGACGCGGCCTTAGAAGCATTATTCAACATGAAATCAACGTTCCTTTGATCCACCTATCCCTACAATGACAAACTTCACATCAGAAGAGAAAATTATGCATATGAACGACTGTCTCCAGTTCAGAAGACATAAAAAATCTGCAAATTCTTACACACGGGTTGGTTATTCCTCGAATGGGGGAAACAGTGGGTGTGGCGGGTCCCAGACCCATTCCAATCGATTCAGGGTCCAAAATTTAGTGGAATATGATACCCCACACGCCTAGGTACCAGAAATCCCGAAAACACATAATCAAATTGGGTAATAAATACCCAATTTGACCCATAACTTCTTCCAGTGGGTGCCAATTGTTCTGGGACCCATTTTATTGGATTCAGCGTCCAAAGTTTAGTGGAAAATGACACCCTACTCGCCTAGGTAGCAGAAATCCCGAAAACACATATTCAAAATGGGTAATAAATACCCAATTTGACCCATTACTTCTTCAAGTGGGTGCCAATTGTTCTGGGACCCATTTTATTGGATTCAGCGTCCAAAATTTAGTGGAAAATGACACCCCACTCGCCTAAATCACCCAAAATCTCGAAAATCCATTTTTCAAAAACCCCTACCCCCTCCAAATTTGGTCCGATCGGGCTGAAAAGTTTCGAGGACCCATCTCGGCTGGGAACAGACCTCTGACCCAAATTTCAGATTTTTAGAAAATTTTCTACTACCAAAAACGGCGTGGACAATGGACGGCGGACGGACATTGACCTTTTTTGATCAGGACATCATGAAACGTCCAGAAAAAAATTTTGAGCCGAATCGGAGAGGTTGACCATTATCATGAAAACATAGGTTGATTATTCAAGGAATAACCAACCAAAAGGTGAGCCGTACATGTTGAAGAAATGATGGTCCGAGGTTCAAATTAGTCTCCATGCGCCTGGTTCGAGGAATAACCAACCCTTGTGTAAGAATTTGCAGATTTTTTAGGCTAGTTCACCTACATACACCTTGGGATGGCGAAAGAGCTTCCTACATGGAAAACTGCACTCCCTGCTGGGCCGTAATTTTCCCTCGCGATCGTCAACTATATCGATGAAAGCTTAATATCAAATTCACATTATCAGCAACATTCCAGCCGAATCGTATGACTAGTGTCAGAACGTTCTTCCTTCGCACTCTTGATCCTAATCCGAAGATCCTGACAGGACAATAGGATAGGAAGCGGTTTTCCTTCCTAATCCACCTAGGAGATATATCTCAGGTACTTCCTGTTGCTCGTCTTTTTCAGTCGTTCAATAACGATGGAAGGAGGAGCCCGGTAGTGGGAGAATCAACTTACATAACGATAACATCTGCCTGGCCGCCGGTAGTCGTTGTCCGACCACCTTGCTCTATCAATGTTTTCTTACACCATTGACGCATTATATCGATCTTTTCCGCGTGTGACTCTCTTATTTATTTTCTTCAGCCACTCAACGGCAAAAATAGTTGACCTATAAACGAGAATATGATTCGATACTCCTCTCCAACAGTATTCGTATTGCGTTCGCGACTTATTTCTGTGAATTCTTTATAATGTGGCGGGAAATCATTTGAACTTTGAAACCTATCGCTGACATCTCTAACGGCAGACGATTCAACCATGGGTAAAGTCACTTACACGAGCAGCACGGGCAATATACATACAGGTTGGTTTTGGTGTAACATTCAGTAGATATTGAGGAAATACATCTATAAGAAACATGGGACAAAAGTTCACAAATAATGTGGCCAAAGGTTGAATTACCTATTACGCTTGTACGTTTGTAATTTAATTTATATTGGAGGGACATTGGGAGTATGGGGAGCTTCAGAAGCATGTACTGGAATTCCTAAGCACACTCCTGTTGCTTCGAATCTTAACAGTTGGATTCATTTTTTCATTTTTATTTATTTCTAAATTATTTAAAGCAAAAACATGGAGTACAGCAGTTACAAAAACTGGAAATATAATCCCCAATATGGGCTACAAACCCGCGGTAGGGGATGAGAAGCTTGGTTGGCTGCCGTGCCTATCTCGACAGTACAACTATAGAACCTACTAAAACTAAATTCAAATTGAAAAAGGAAAAAGTATACAGTTCAACTATCGCTAAATAAAACAAATACTTCTACTTGAAAAAACAAAAAAAAAAAAAGTTTTTTTTTTGGAGTTTGCTTTCAATAAGCGTTTAATGAATGCGAAGTCTTGCATTACCGAGAAAGATAAAATCTGTAATTTAATTTAAATTAAATTAAATTAAATTAAATTAAATTTAAAAAGTGGTAGAGAATGATCAATGATCCGTTTTTTCATTATTATTTTAACTATTGTTTTTTATGCAGAGAAGACTGGGTATAAGGCTGAGTGGTAGGAACTTCTCCAAATGGGCAGGCTAGGACAGAATGAACTAGGGCAAAGTAAACTATTTTCAGTGATTTTAAACTCAATAATGATCTAAACCGAGAGAATATATACATATATCCGCAAACAAAACCTTGATCCCTGTAAGTCAATTCTGTCCAAGTCATTAACATATGAATTACAATACCAAAGTCTGTCAAACGTTTAAAGTTAGTTGATACCTTTCCCCCGTAATGTGGAGACACGCGTCGACTTCTCAGTAGGAACTGTATTCAGCGAATTTATCGTTATCGCTTAGGTAATAAGTGTAAACTGAATACGTTCTTATCATGAAAACCTGGCAACTAATGGTTATTAAAATTTTCACATACATTCTCTGTGTGGATAATAATAGGAAAACGGTTCAAAATAAGTTACTAATACAAAATGAGCGACTGGCACCGTTTCCACGAACCGCCTATTTTAGGTTGAGCCACCTATTATGAAAATTACACGACCGTGCTATCGAACCGTTGGGATTAGTCTATCTGAATCTGAGAGAGCTATCTACAAACGGACGCACGTTGTCTTGAATTGATTCCAAAACACGGTTTATTACTGCAACTAGTCTGGCTGAAAAGAGCATTTAGGCTAGCAAATCACTGTCCTCATACAAGTAGGTATCTCCAGTGTCCTCTTCCCTTCGACATATATTAATTTTCTAAATATTACTGCGTATGTATTCTTCTTCTGACCTATGCTCTATTCCAATTTGTTCCTCAAAGTTGAATATAAAACGTTCATTTCCAGAAAATAAATTTATATGTACAAGCTTCACCAGCTAATGAATAGCCTGACCTTGCCGTTTGAAGGTGGCTGCTTTCACATGCAAGATGCATGATGTTCACACTACCTATATTCACACGTTATCAATGCCGTGACGTAGACGTGACGTTATTTTGAAAGAACGATTTATTATTTGAGGTTGGTTATTTGACTGAAGTAAATTAATTTGACGTTGAACTCAAGCGTGTGGCTATCAGACGAAACTCTTGAATTGTAGGTTAATCTGGAAACCTCTCATATAACAATATTGATTCCGTTCCGATGAGATTAAATATCCACAGGTCGAAGCATTAGCCATGTCTGAGTTGGAATAGTGAAACGCTGCAAATTCTTACACAGGGGTTGGTTATTCCTCGGACCAGTAACTTAGACACTCACTCCAATCGATTCAGAATCCACGATTAGTGGAAAATGATACCCCTCACGCCTAGGTACCAGAAATATCGAAAACACACACACATTCAAAATGGGTAGATGGATACCCATTTTTACCCATAACCTCATCCAGTGGGCGCGAATCGTTCCGCAACCCGTCTCATTGGATTCAGCGTCCAAAATTTAGTGGAAAATGATACCCCAGACGCCTACATCGCCAAAAAGTCCTCAACAATTCTAGGCCGAAACGGGTGATCGACTTTTTGCATGAAATCATAGGTTGATTATTCAAGGAATAACCAAGCAAAATTCAACTTTTATGTTTCGTTAATCGCCGTTTGTTGCGCGTCAAAAGCATACCTTGAAGTAAGGTCAGTTAGTTCAGGTCAATTAATTATGCCTGCTAATCGCTCGGCGAAAATTCTCTTTGTATAGTGATAATTCCTTACCTACCAATGTCGTTTTTCCGTTGTTCAATCTGGTTGAAGATTACTGGCCCACTGTAGAATTCATAGTCTACCAGGATGAGATCATTTTCTCGCATAATATGAACGGCGTATAGATATGATATATTTAGTTGTTTGAGCTGACAGATGGCGGAGAAATTCTCTGACGTCAACAAGTTCGTTCATTTTGTCAAACTTCACTTCCTTAGGAAAACCCAACATTACAAACCCTGTAAGTTGAGAACGGGTTTCGTATTATTAATGGATTCATTATTTCTTCAAGACCACCTATTCATCGAGTAATTGTCCGTTCGAACTGCAAGTTCAGAGTGATTCGTTGATTAGAACCATACAGGGAGAAAAAGAGAGAAAAGAATTTATTTTTGGTTGGTTATTCCTTGAATAATCAACCTATGTTTTCATGCAAATGGTCAACCTCTCCGATTCGGCTCAAAATTTTTTTCTGGACGTTTCATGGTGTCTAGATCAAAAAAGGTCAATGTCCGTCCGCCGTACGCCGTCCACGCCGTTTTTGGTAGTAGAAAATTTTCTAAAAATCTGAGATTTGGGTCAGGGGTCTGTTCCCGGTCTACGGACGGTCCTCCAAGCTTTTCAGCCCGATCGGACCAAATTTGGGCGTGGTAGGGGTCAAAATGTGATTTTTGAAAAATGGATTTTCGAGATTTTGGGCGATCTAGGCGAGTAGGGTGTCATTTTCCACTAAATTTTGGACGCTGAATTCAATGAAACGGGTCCCAGAACGATTGGCACCCACTGGAAGAAGTTATGGGTCAAATTGGGTAATTATTACCCATTTTGAATATGCGTTTTCGGGATTTCTGCTACCTAGGCGTGTGGGGTATCATTTTCCACTACATTTTGGACGCTGAATCCAATTAAATGGGTCCCAGAACGATTGGCACCCACTGGAAGAGGTAATGGGTCAAATATTACCCATTTTGAATATGCGTTTTCGAGATTTCTTGTACCTAGGCGTGTGGGGTATCATTTTCCACTAAATTTTGGATCCTGAATCGATTGGAATGGGTCTGGGACCCGCCGCACCCACTGTATTCCCCATTTCCCCCATGTTGAAGAAATTAGTCTCCATGCGCCTGGTCCGAGGAATAACCAACCCGTGTGTAAGAATTTGCAGCGTTTGAATATGTGTTTTTGAGATTTCTGGAACCTAGGCGTGTGGGGTATCATTTTCCGCTAAATCTTGGATGCTGAATCCAATGAAGTGGGTCTCAGGTCGATTGGCACCCACTGGAAGAAGTTATGGGTCAAATTGGGTATATATTACCCATTTTAAATATGTGTTTATGAGATTTCTGGTACCTGGGCGTGTGGGGTATCATTTTCTACTAAATTCTGGATCCTGAATCGATTGGAATAGGTCTGGGACCCGCCGCACCCACTGTTCCCCCATTTCCCCCATGTTGAAGAAATGAGTCTCTATGCGCCTGGTCCGAGGAATAACCAACCCCTGTTTTAATTATAGATTCTTGGCGATCCAGGCGTGTGGAGTATTATTCTCCACTCTATTCTGGACGCTGAATCGATTGAAGTGAGTCTCCATGCGCCTAGTCCGAGGGATAACCGGGGTTGTTTACTAACATTATTTCAATCGATTCAGCGACCATAACCTCTTCCGGTGGGTGCCAATCATTTCAGGACCTGTCTCATTCGATTCAGCTTCAAAAATTTAGTAGAAAAAGGTACCCCACGTGCCTAGATCGCCAAAAATCTCAAAAATCTCGAAAATCCATTTTTCGAAATATTCATTTTGACCCCTACCCCACCCAAATTTTTAGAAAATTGTCTACTACCAAAGTCCGCGTGGGCGGCGTACGGCGGACGGGCATTTGCAGATTTTCATCTAGGCACCTTGAAACATCCAGAAAACAATTTTTGGGCTGAATCGGAGAGATTGACATTTTGCATGAAGAGGAAGAAGAAGAAGAAGAACGAAAGTACAGAGGCTGAAACAGTTGACAGTTTTTACAGTAGTACACAACTGGAATTGAGATCGATTTGGCCGAGCTATGCTAATAAGATGACCACAACACGTTCTAATCCCATGTCGAGGAATCATGATTGCTTTTGCCCAATCGTCATCTCTCACGAGTCATCGAGAATTAAAACCAGTCCATACTAATTAGCTAAACCTGCCTCACTTCAAGGACAAATAAACGACCTAGGCTTGCACTGCTGCCACAGTCGTCGACCAATGCTTTACTATTAGTCAGGTTTTCACTTGCGAGCATTTTGTTGTAGAATCTTACAATATTCCTTCCCATCAGAGCTGAAAATTTTGCTACTTTCTTATCATAATTAAATGTTAATATCAGAAGTAATATTTAACAATATGACATTTCGTAACATTTAAATTTGTACTTTGTACTAACTTAATATTAATTATTATTATCAATTTGAGTAATGTTCAACAATCAGGAGTTTCCTAATATTTCAATCCAGAGTGTAGGAAAAATAAAAGAGCTGTAAATTTTTAACTTGGATGAATATGAAGATAGTGAGATTCCAGATTAGATTACGAAGAATATTTGGATTACATAGAAATTTTTTGTTGTATGTTGTATTTGACATAACGCGTATGCCTGTAGTTGATCGGATTGTCGATCTTCCATTACCAGGTTTCACTGCCTAATCTACCCATGAACAATGAATTTACTCATAAATAGACTATTTGTTTTGCCTTTCCCGACCAGGACTAAGGAGAAATAATCAACACACATTTACAATGGAAAATGTTTATTGCTCACAAGTACCCGACGTATACGTAGATTTTGAGTCTCAAGACAAATAACACTTTTTAACCACTTCTAGCCAATTTGCGCAAAAAACATTTAAACAAATAACAGCCTTGATTATTCAAGGAATAATACAAAAAGAGTAAAAATCACGTTATGTTCTCTAGCAAAAAACGAATTGCACATAAAAAACGATCAGAATTTGTAGTAGTAATTTCTTGGTAGCAATTTTTAGGTTTTTGTTGCAGCAATTGACAAAACCAAAGATGTGGAGAATGGAAATGTAGATCTCTCACGTGTTACCAGAGATAACCCTCAACCTGAGCTGAGTGACGACTGCTCCTGCACACTCACCTCAGTTTTTGACTGCTGCCAAAAGGAGCAATTGCCAAAAAGGTAGGTTATTGTAACATATCATATCAGTACCAATATAGAGCAACAGAGATTGCATTCAGTATAACTGAATCCTTATTGTTTTGTACTATAGAATCCCAATATTATCATGGGCTCCTAATTACAATACTTCAACGCTGATCAAAGACTTCATAGCCGGTCTGACAGTAGGACTAACAGCTATACCCCAAGGAATAGCGTATGCAGTGGTGGCAGGTCTTCAACCACAGGTGAGTTATCTCTCATCACATACAAAACTACTTGATGGCCTTACCTGTCCTGACCCACTGTCTCTTTTGTCCACAGTATGGCCTGTACTCGGGTTTTATGGGCTGTTTTGTGTACCTTGTCTTTGGATCATGCAAGGACATCACTGTTGGACCAACAGCCATTATGGCCCTTATGACTCAAACCTATGTTCAATCTCATGGACCAGAGTTTGCTGTGCTCCTTGCTTTCTTATCTGGGATAGTAATATTGATTTTTGGCTTTTTACGACTTGGTAAGTCGCATTTTCTACCATGTAAATGCTATTGACAACTGCAGTTCAAAAAACCTGATCTATTCTAATATCTTTGCTAGGGTTTCTTGTTGAATTCATATCCTTGCCAGTGACTGCGGGATTCACATCAGCCGCAGCCATCACCATTGCATCTTCCCAAGTCAAGGGCCTTCTAGGTCTACCTGGGAACCCTCATGCTTTTGTAGACTCGTGGGCAAATGTGTTTAACAACATTAAACACACACGATTTTGGGACACTGTTCTTGGAGTTGCTACGATTGTTGTCCTTGTTCTGACCAAGGTGAGTGAAGTTTGTGTTGGTTTTTCTGGCTTAAGCTGAGGGTGACTGATGGGCATGGAATGGCAATGAGACCCACCCCACTTATTACATTGCCTGTGCCATTGTCATTTGCCTATTGGTAAGAGTCTTGTAATATCCTGTTGTTTTATCCTATAGAAACTAAAAGAGTCTTCATCCAAATGGGAAGGGAAGACTCCCATAAGGAAATTCTTCAAGCAATTTTGCAGTCTTTTTGGTGTTGCAAGGAATGCTGTTGTTGTAATTGCTGGCACTGCTTTGGCCTTCATTTTATCTCTGTATGATTTGACACCCTTCAAACTGACTGGTAAGTAATCAAACTTGCATAATGTTTCAACTTTCATTTTTAAAACATTCACTTTCATATTTGCACTTGCTCTAGGGAATGTGGATTCAGGGCTTCCACCTTTTGAACTGCCACCATTCTCAATGACCAAAGGCAATGAAACCATGTCATTTGTACAAATGACCGAAGAAATGGGTTCAGCTCTATTGGTAGTGCCTCTGATTGCCATACTGGAAACTGTTGCCATTGCTAAGGCTTTTGGTAAGATTGCTTGATAATTCTCCTCCAAGCTTGGAATGTCAGAGCAGGATCTATGTATTTACTGTGTTTCCATTTTGCTTGAACTTTAGGTTGATTGAAACAACCTCAAAAACCATCAACTTCTTGATTTCAGCAAAAGGCAAAAGTGTAGATGCTACACAAGAAATGATTGCAATAGGTCTGTGCAATGTGTTGGGCTCTTTTGTCAAGTCATTCCCTGTGACTGGCTCTTTCACAAGAACAGCAGTAAATTATGCTTCAGGAGTGGTTACACCAGCTGGAGGAATATTCACGGGTAATTTTAAATTGTTGGTGTCTACATCCAAGTACATTGGAAGATATTCATCATATTCACTTTTCACAAATTGTTATTGACAATAAAATAACAAAGAAAACAATTTTTTTTGTTATTTTACAGGAGTGCTAGTCCTTCTATCTCTTAGCTTCTTGACATCCAGTTTCTTCTATATTCCCAAGGCAACCCTTGCAGGGTTGATTATGTGTGCAATGTTTTACATGGTTGAATACCATGCTGTCACCATGCTTTGGAGAACCAAAAGCAAGTCTCTCTGCCATACAGTTTGAGTCATCCTTAATGATAACCTTGATGACAAGTATGCCCACTATTG
Organism: Cyrtorhinus lividipennis; assembly: GCA_019603395.1. Classification (NCBI taxonomy): domain Eukaryota; kingdom Metazoa; phylum Arthropoda; class Insecta; order Hemiptera; family Miridae; genus Cyrtorhinus; species Cyrtorhinus lividipennis. The sequence goes on from CM034001.1 coordinate 11,498,765, forward strand.
CCTGATGGTCTCTTTTTACAGAAACTGATCTTGTTCCTCTTGTGGCAACTGTGCTCACTTGTTTGTTTGTTGGACTCGAGTATGGGATTCTTGTTGGCATTACTGTCAACCTTCTCTTCATCTTATACAACTCTGCTAGACCAAGTGTTTCTGTCCAATGGATATGGGTAAGAATTAATCTTCACTAGAATTTGTTAAAATAGACTCAGTAATAATTGTAATATTGGGTATTAGTCTTTGACTATGCTGTAATTTGATAGTGTCTTCCATCTGCTCTCAAAATACAACTTTGGTCTTTATCCGTCATACTGTAGCATGCATACTGTAGGTTCCTTTGCAGTAATCATAACTATTATAAGCCTTCCTCATCATTGTATTCACCATGTATTCCCTCATCAGGTGCAAGATTGTGAAGTCCTGCTCATAACCCCAACCCAAAGCTTGAATTTTCCCGCCTCTGACTACTTGAGAGCTCTCATCATTGAAAGATGCACATTAGCCCAAAACACAACAGCCACAGTAATCTTCGACGGTATTCACATACTGGATATTGACTCAACCATCGCAAAGGTCAGCGATGAACCAGTAAACTCCTTCACATTCTTGGTTATTTAGCTTTTTGAATACAAAATTAGACCTGCCGTAATGGCTTTTTACTTACTCGAATTGTCCAGGGGTTGAAAATGACTCTCAATGACTTGGAAGCTCGAGGCCAGGACGTTATTTTCTGGAGATGGAACGAGTCGGCCATTTCCACGCTGATGGGATTTGACGCGGGTCTTTCAAAGTATTTCAAGTTTGAAGTTGACCTGGTTACATTGATTAAAGGTAGGCACCTACATGTTTGTAACTTCTCACTGTGAACACCATTATAATATCGATTATTATTTAAATATATTTGAACAATAAGGTACACAGGCAAGAGGCAGGCTCCAAATGTGCATTAGTTTATTTTTAAACTGACCTGGACAAAATTTCGGTGTATACAGCTCTCATGTGTACCTTCTCAATGTTCTTAGGCCCACCTGTTGAAGATAATGTCAACGTGGAGTACGAAAAACTAGCAACTAGTGACACACGGGACACAGTCGCACCTGCTTGATTCTGCCAGGTTTGTGGGCTCATCTGCTGTGGGTAGTTGTCCTTCCAGTGGTAAGAACTCACTCTTGGACACCATGGCCCCCTGCAAACGCTCTTAGATGAGTTCTGTGTTAATGTCTTCCAACTGAAGTCTAGAAATAAGTTATCGAAATATGTTGGTTGAGTTACCTATTGTACTTTGCATATGTTTCAACTCTGGCGCTAATAACAGAAAGTAGTAAGCAATGTTCCACAACTGTTCCACAGCAACACAGGGTCACTCCAAACTGATCTTAAATGCTCTTTGTTCGGGTCATTTTCCAGAGATAAAGCATGAGTCATAGGTATTCCATACTATTTTCTAGGCAGTCATCATTGCAAACATATTGTTTTCTTGAAGAAACGCTTGTAAACCCTTGCCTACACGTTTTATTACTGAATTGTCGTTAAGGGCCAACTAAACTAAGAAAGGCTCATGTAAGAGCTAGTAACACTAATGTGTTTGTTGAAGCATTTTGATGAAAATGAAGTTGTGCACCAACATGAAGCATATAGGCGAGCATATAAGGTTACAAGGGATGGTCAATGTACTTTGAGCTTACAATAGCTTCAGGTTTGTGCATGACATTTACTGACAAATGAGTTTGAAGTTAACGACATCACAGCGCTTATTGATATTCCTTTAAGAGCAATTGTGGTGAACCTTTGAGAATTGGGCCTCATGATAAAGCCAAATCTTGCATTCTTTTGAAAGATTTATAATTGGTTCAACTGATAATTTGCCTTATCATATTTTCTACTTTACCTCGTCCTGCCTTGTAAACGCCTAAGCGTCAAAAAATGTAAAAGGCTAGTTCTTTTACAACTTTTTAATGCTCCTTATAGCGCATATGTGTACCCCATGCTCGTAGCTTAGCACAATGGGCCAGTAGGTCTAAGTGCGGGGGGGGGGGGGGGGGGCACGGTGTTGGACGCCCCCTTTACCCCTATGTAACTAATCTATTTATGCTCATAGCTACTTCGAGCTATTACCATAAAACGCTGAAAGGAAACCCAACACGGAATGATTTAACTAACAATTCCCCTGTGTGTGGAGGGATCTTCTTTCATCAACCAAGAAGGTGAAGGAAAAGAGGCAAAAAAGGGAATTCCTTGGAGTTGGAATTCTGGTCAATTGCCTTGGCTGTTCAATCTTGAACAGTGAGCGGTCATGCGAATAAGTAACTAGTCCTAAACAAAGGCAAAATGTGGCCTTTTTAAAAGTTAGGGTAACCTAATGCTGCTTTGCCCCAGCTCTACGTCAAAAATAAATACGCACAGATTTGTACAAAATGTATTGTTAAAATTGATCTTACTAAAAAAAAAAAAAAAAAAAAGATTTATTTTTCATGAGAATAGTTCAATCTAAAGCAATTTATGCTGTATTTATTGTGGGTACCGACATGAATGTGCATCTGTGACGTTAAAGAGTTTATGTTTCATTCAATTTTATATGTATATAGTTTATATATTCCAAGGCCTATTTTGTGGTGCTGATTAATTTACCTACAATGTTAAGTTTAAAAAACAGTTTTCTCAATAACAATCAATGGCTCTTTAAGATTTCATATTATTAGGATTTATATTCAACGTAAAGCACAAGGACCGTCAAAGGAAATATGCTGGATGAAAAATACGTTTATAATAAGAGTAATAGTAGATAAATAAACAATTTCATGGTGAGAAGAGTTGATTTGAATGACTAGAGAGGGCTCTTTGGTTGTGATGAGATGAGTTCTTTGCGTTTCCACGTCCCCATGGGGCGACTTGCTGGGGTATCCGACCGCGTCGATGACTCAGTTAGCCGCCGTTTGCTCTCGGCAGTGGCTGTGGTTTGTGGACGAGACCAACTGCCACTCTGAAAATAATGGGAATATAGAGAATGGGCAGGTGAGCAAAATGACTATTGTGGCGATTTAGACGAATCGGTAATCAACAAAAAAACATTAGTTTTGTCCAGCTCGTCAATTTGTATTTTTTATGTGCTGAAATGAGGTGAAACCAAGGAATATGAATCACCACACGATTCAGCGTTGCAAGCCTGCAAAATCATTTCCTTTGCATGGGTTGGTTATTCCTTGATCCAGAAAAATGAGGAACTCACTCCAACCGATTCAGCGTCCAAAATTTAGTGGAAAACGATACCCCACAGGCCTAGGTACCAGAAATCTCGAAGACACATTCAAAATAGGTAGATAGGTACCCATTTTGACCCATACACTCTTCCAGAATGCGCCAATTGTTCCGGAACCCATTTCATTCATTAGATTCAGCGTCCAAAATTTAGTCGAAAATGATACCCCACATGCCTAGATCGCCAAAAATCTGAAAAGGAGGACCGACTAGAGCCAGAAACGGGTCCCTGACCAAAATTTCAGACTTTTAGAAAAGTGTCTACTACCATAGTTGGCGTGGACGGCTGACTAACATTATACATCTTTGATTTTTGATCTTCTCTGATTATTCAAGGAATAACCTACCAAAAGTGAAGTTGCACAGCCACAGTTCCTCAAGTTTAGGAGGGTACCTACTAGTTGGTAGAAAGTTCTACTGGGAATCCGAGTAGGAGATCTGAATTCCAAGTCCTGGCACCTGGCTCCATCATTGGCAGGTTATGATTGGGTGCCATTATGGTTTCTCTGAGCAGAATTAGGGACACAGTCAGGTTGGAAAGTAAGAAGATACCTGCTGAATAGGTTTCTCTAGACAACATACTGGTGCATGAGGGTTTTGCTCACCCCTCATATTCTTCTATTTGGCAGGCACTGCAGATGAACAATGGTAAGCTACTACCAGGCTAGGAAATCATCGAATAATCAGCAGGAAGGTGTAGAGGTTCAACGAAAATCCCGAACACCTTCTTCTACAAATGGCAATAATGTGACCTGATTTTTTCAACCCTGGCCAACCTGAGTATGAGGACCCTGTCAGGCAAGTCAATGAAGGTTAGTCTTTCAGTACTGTGGTGGTCTCCAGCGTTTTACTGACGAACTGTGAATTGCGTAGGCTAATAAAATCCAAGCTTCAGTTCCCACGATCCTCAACCCGGTTTATTCAGGTTGGCAGCAACATAGATAACATTATCACAACATTTAAGGAAAATGTTCCTCAAGTTTCCTTTTACCTGATTGTATGTAATAGGTAGATATACAAACATTGCGACTTAACCCACTAAATACTGGGGCACTCACCATGTCCCAACAGGACCCAAACTCCAAAGTAATAAAAAGGCATATTATTGATAGACAAGTTTGCAAAATGCAGTGCAGATTGTAGAAAAGTGTATTGCAGCGGTATGTAGCGGTTTTTGCATTATACAATATTATGAGTTGTTTCAACTGATATTCAATAGTATTTTATTTCAAATCGGCAATTAACCTTTTTTATAAGGCCTCATTCGCTTTTGGATCGTCATGCAAGTGAAAAGATTTACTCGTTTGAGACAATAATGTCGTCATGCTATGTCTCAAAATCATGCTGACCACGGACAAGGCAAGCTCTCCTCATTCCAAAAAAATATTTTTAAAAACCCCAATGAGAACCGATGGGCAACGAAAATCTTTCAGTTTAGTAATTTTTTTTAATCGAGAAAAGTAAAATTTTATCAGAAAAAATGCGTTCAGAGTTCAAAATGATCAGAACCTGGGAAGAAGTAGTGCTTGTAGAGGAATAGAAAGACGATCGGATCATCCTTTCAATATCGGTCGTCTTCGACCTGAAGAGACCCGATCCTAACGAGGTTGTACTCGACACCGTCAAATACTATGGAAGATCAAAAATTGAATGGTGTTAGTCGAGTGGTGGTTTCGCAAAAAGGAGAATATGATTCGTTAGGAACAAGGTGGGTTTTATTGTAGTCGTGGTGTGTACATACCTACAAGCCATTAAGGAACAGAATCAGCTTGAAGGAACCTTCAAAATTATCATTTAAGGAAGGGATAGAAGACCCAGTAATATTTTGCGAGGAAATTTTCGTGAAAAAAAAAATTTGGTCAGGGACCCGTTTCTGGCTCTATTTGGTCCTTAGTTAATGTGAATGCAAAAGAGGCAGTTTTGTTCAAGTTTTTATCCCATTTTACGATGAAAACCACGAACATGGCGTGTCTGAAGCAGTTATGTACGGTATATTCCTAGTTGGTTTTGATATAAGTGGGAATTACCCTAAATATGTTAGATGTGTGGCAGTCAAACGATCAGCTCATCGTTAATCAAGGTGAAGAGTTTGACTGAATTGGAAAAATGAGCGGTATGCAGCATGTTGTGCAACGCCTCGCTCAGTAACGAAGCATCATGATACGTTGTCACGAGCTAAATTTACCTACTCGATATTTACCTTGGAAGAGGTGGCCGACGAGGTAGCCGAGGACCTAATCATCCTTTCGATATCGGCCGTTTTGGACCTGAGGACGTCCGACCCTATTGAGGAAATGCTCGTGGGAACCGGTGAAATGTGCGATATGACCGCGGTGCTGCTCGCCGATTTTGTCAGTCTTTCAGTCTGAAGCCTGTTGTACGAGTGAGTTCCCTCCAACCGTGTGTACCTCTGCGTCTGGAACAGAAAACTCGTGCTTAATTTTGAGCCAACCCGTTATTGCTACCGAGTCTACTTACAAGAAAGCAGAAAAAGCTGAATTTATCAAATGGAAAACCATTGTCGTGCTCCAAAATGCTCATTTACTTGACCACCAAGCAATGCTTCTGTGTCTGTCAAACGTTCATAGTTACAACAATAATGACCAAAATCTTGATCATATTTAATTGAAATACAGGGTGGGGGAATAGATACGAACCGTTTCTTAAAACCAATAGACAGACAACTACTCAACAAAGAAAAATGGACCATAGTTCACTTGAATCAGAAAATAATACCGTTTTGGTACGTTATTCCTTGAATAATCAACCTGTTTTCATGCATGCATCAACCCAGGTGTGTGGGGTATCATTTTCCACTAAATTCTGGACGCTGAATCCAATGAAAAGGGTCCCAGAACGATTGGCCCCCATTGGAAGAGGTTATGGGTCAAAATGGGTATCTGATACCCATTTTGAATATTTGTTTTCGAGATTTCTGGTACATAGGCGTGTGGGGTATCATTTTCCATTAAATTTTGGACCCTGAATCGATTGGAATGGGTCCAGGACCAGCCGCACCCACTATTTTCCCCATGTTGAAGAAATGTGTCTCAATGCGCCTGGTCCGTGGTTTTACAACAAATTTTGAAAATTACATCACCAAGATGGCGGCCTTCAGCAGCAATACACTGATGAAGGCGATTTCGGATGTTTCCTTTGCTTTTCGGTACCTTTGTGTAGCTATCACCCTGATTTCCTCCCCTCTAGCTTATCCAGAGTGCAATGATGTTTATGTTATTATATTTAAAAATATTTTGTTTGAGGTAGCCATCCAGGAAAAAGTCACAAATGCTCAAAAAAGGGTGAGCGCGCGATAGAGAGAGAGAGACCATTCGGGAACATTTGCCACAGTTTGTCCAATGAAATACGATTTGTAACCGCTGTTACTTCGTCCTATTGAAACCAAGAATCTTATCAAATTACTTTTCTCACTTCGTCCTTCCCGGTGCAAGTTCCTTCACAGGGGTTGGTTATTCCTCGGAATAGGAGCATGGGGATTTACTTTAATCGATTCAGCGTCCAAAATGTATAGGAAAATTATACCCCACACGCCTTGATCAGAAAAATCAATTCTTCAAAATACACATATTGTGACCCCCACCCGCTCCAAATTCGGTCCGACCCGGCTGAAAAGTTTCAAGGACCAACTAGAGCCGGTAACGGGTCCCTGACCCGAATTTCGGATTTTTATCCAAATCGGCGTGGACGGCGGACGGACATTTGCTAATTTTGATCCAGACACCTTGAAACGTCCTGATTTCCCAAATTTTTGACCGAATCGGAGAGATTGACTATTTGCATGAAAACATAGGTTGATTATTCCAGGAATAACCAACCATAACAGGATTACCTACTGATTCAAATGAACTACATCTATTTTCTTTGTTCGGTAGTTTCTTTCTATTGCATTTTAAAACTGGTTCATATCTATTGCCCCACCCTGAATGTAGGGATGATGCGGGTCAGCTAGAAGAAGGTCTTCTTTGAATTTCATTACGATTGAATGAACAGAAGGCTCTACTTTCGCGCAAATGTTGAACCTTTATGGAATGAATAAGCACGGAGAAAATGTATGTTCTGCCTATCTACTGATTGATACCTACTGATAAGAACTCTCAAAGCCTCCTTGCCAAAACAAAAAGGGATACCGTGACCACAGTCCTAATAAACCAAACAGAGGCACCTTCTCTTGTATTAGGATTAGAAATGCACAATCTCCTGTTCTCTGACGAACTTTATCCAACACTTTTTTGTCTGCAGATCTGAGTAACCTTCAGAGCCGTCTTGCAGTAGTTAGAAGTTTGGTGGCCCCTCGACACTATACAATTTTGGACGTGTCACTTTTGAGGCGTTGCCAGTGTCACTATGCAAGTGAGGGGATGAATCGATTTGCTGCAATGATAGCATGACGCTTTGTTATCACGTTGATAATGGATTTAGGGGTTTGGCGCAGATCCCGATGACAACTTACCAGGGAGTGCCAACCGCCTTCGCACGGTCTCAAAATTAACAGTCTTTGTATAATGAGTATTTTAATCGGCTGCATGGGATTTGAGGAAAGCTACAAGATCCTGGCTTATTCATGTCATCTTATTGGATTCGTGGCCTGCCACAATGTGGCGGACGCATCATTTGGTCCCAAATACTCGCAAGAACCCTCCCCTATTGGTTCGTTATTGCTTGAATAAACCTATGCTTCCATGCAAAAAGTCAATCTCACCGGTTCGGCCGAAAATTATTTTCTGGACGTTTCAAGGTGTCTAAATCAAAAACGCTGAAAATTCTTACACAGGGGTTGGTTATTCCTCGGACCAGGCGCATGGAGACTCATTTCTTCAACATGGGGGAAATGGGGAAACAGTGGGTGCGGCGGGTCCCAGACCCATTCCAATCGATTCAGGATCCAAAATTTAGTAGAAAATGATACCCCACACGCCCAGGTACCGGAAATCTCGAAAACGCATATTCAAAATGGGTAATATATACCCAATTTGACCCATAACTTCTTCCAGTGGGTGCCGATCGTTCAAAGACCCATTTCATTTGATTCAGCGTCCAAAATTTAGTGGAAAATGATACCCCACACGCCTAGGTTCCAGAAATCTCGAAAACGCATATTCAAAATGGGTAATATATACCCAATTTGACCCATAACTTCTTCCAGAGGGTGCCGATCGTTTTGGAACCCATTTCATTGGATTCAGCGTCCAAAATTTAGTGGAAAATGATACCCCACACTCCTAGGTTCCAGAAATCTCAAAAACACATATTCAAAATGGGTAATATATACCCAATTTGACCCATAACTTCTTCCAGAGGGTGCCGATCGTTTTGGGACCCATTTCATTGGATTCAGCGTCCAAAATTTAGTGGAAAATGATACCCCACTCGCCTAAATCGCCCAAAATCTCGAAAATCCATTTTTCAAAAAACACATTTTGACCCCTACCCCGCCCAAATTTGGTCCGATCGGGCTGAAAAGCTTGGAGGACCGTCCTAGGCCGGGAACAGACCCCTGACCCAAATTTCAGATTTTTAGAAAATTTTCTACTACCAAAAACGGCGTGGACGGCGGACGGCGTACGGCGTACGGCGGACGGACATTGACCTTTTCTGATCAGGACATCATGAAACGTCGAGAAAAAAATTTTGAGCCGAATCGGAGAGGTTGACCATTTGCATGAAAACATAGGTTGATTATTCAAGGAATAACCAACCAATAGCAAATGTCCGTCCACCGTCCACGCCGATTTTGGTAGTAGAAAATTTTCTAAAAATCTGAAACTTTATTCAGGGACTCGTTTCCGGCTTTAGTTGGTCCTCGAAACTTTTCAGTCCGATCGGACCAGATTTAGGGGGGTCAAAACGCTAATTTTTGATGTTTTTGGCGATCTAGGCGTGAGCGGTATTGTTTTCGACTACATTTTGGACGCTGAATCCAATGAAACGGGGGGTCCCAGGACGATTGGTACCCATCGGAAGAGGTCATGGTCAAAATGGGTATCTACCTACCTATTTTGAAAGTGGGTTTCGAGATTTCTTGTACGATTTCTACGTGATTTCTTAGACGAGTGGGGTATCGTTTTCTGCTAAACTTTGGAATGAGACTTCTGAATCGATTGGAATGAGTCACCATGCGCCTGGTCCGAGGAATAACCAACCCCTGTGATTTTGAAGCCGACTGCCACGTTCGGTAATCCCGCCTGCCATCAGGTAACATGAGGGCAACCTACCAGGTATCTCCGGCTTGGGGACTCAGTAGTTGGGCTGCTACCCCTCAGTTCCCACGAATCTGGTGGTGGCGTCGGCGACGTGGGAGGAGGTGGAGACGTCGTTGATCCTAAACCGCTTTCCGAGGTGCCTGAATCGGCTCCTCCGTGTGACTTGATCATACCTGGGCACAAAAACAATCGAAGATGGTCATACAAGTAATAGGTACAGTGAGCTGGAGGCAAGAAATGTCCTGATTCTGAAATGGGTGTATTCATATTCAACGAGTACGAATAAAATAGCAAAACTCTTGAAATATGAATAAATGAATTCGAACAGAAGAATTTCATCTTTTTTTTCCATTGACAGTTTTATTGCACTGAATAGTCTCATTAACAATATTGTGCTGACTTACATTACTACGACTGTAATGTGGACAAAGGATGCATAATTTAGTCTCATGTCCCTATGAACTTCGTCACAATCACTCCTACACGCCACCGGTTCGGACCAAAATTTTGTTTTGATCGTTTCAAGGTGACTAGATCAAAATTAGCAAATGTCCGTCCGCCGTCCACGCCGACTTTAGTAGTAGAAATTATTCTAAAAATCTGAAATTTTGGTCAGGGGTGCGTTCATGGCTCTAGTTGGTCCTCAAAACCTTTCAACCCGATCGAACCAAATTTGGGTGGGGTAGGGGTCAAAATGTGAATTTTGATAAATGGATTTTCAAGATTTTGGGCGATTTAGGCGTGTGGAGTATCATTTTCAACTAAAGTTCGGACGCTGAATCCAATGAAAAGGGTCCCAGAACGATTGGCACCCACTGGAATAGGTTATGGGTCAAAATGACTATCTATTACCCATTTTGAATATATGTGTTTTCGAGATTTGTGGTACCTAGGCGTGTGGGGTATCATTTCCACTAAATTTTGTACGCTGAATCCAATTAAATGAATCCTAGAACGATTTGCGCCCTCTGGATGAGGTTATGGGTCGAAATGGGTGCCTATCTACCCATTTCAAATGTGCGTCTTCGAGATTTCTGGTACCTAGGCGTGTGGAGTATCATTTCCCTTTAAATTTTGGACGCTGAATCGAATGGAATGGGTCCGGGACCCGCCACACCCATTGTTTCCCCCATTTTATTTTCAACGTCCTCCTTCCACCTGAGCCAACTGCCAGGACTGCAGTGTCGTCTGCAAACGTAGCTGTGGTGTTAATTCCGACTTCTGGTAGGTCGCTTGTGTACAGAAGGTATAAGAGTGGGCTTAATTAACTTCCTTGGGGTACACCACCACACTTTTCCTTGGTTGTGAGTAGACACTGGTCAAATATAATAGGAATGGAGCAGTTCAACACATTGGTAGGGCATCATTCTCTTTAGCTTATGTATCACGCCTTCGTGCCAGACATTATCAAAAGCTTGGGACAAATTTCATCTTTGTGAATTTGTAAATTAATATGTGTTCTTTTTACTTTAATTGATCTATTTTTACTTTTACTTATTATTTATAAGCCAAACTGCAAACCTACTGTAACTCTTGAAATATTTACTGGTCAAGTTTCATTAGCATTCAAGTAATTCAAACGTAAATCCTCCAAAAAAGAAACTTCTGTGTAAACATTTCTCCAGAATAAACTCTTCCATAGAGGAGAGGAATGCTGGTAAAACATATTCCATGAAGAAATATTCACCTGATATTTCAGAAAATAACGCGTATGAGGGAAATTTTTGATGCCTCATTTTACAAAACAGTTACATAAAAGTCAAGCCTAAATTGTAAGGATCAGTAATATCTTTTTTTAGTAGAGTTTGAAGTAGGAAAAGTAATAATACCTGCAAAATAGTCTTACCTAGAGTAATGTGGTGTCTGTCAACATCTTCAATAAACGGAATGTCATCCAAGTTTTGGAGTAATGATGTGACGTGAGGTACTGGTATTTTGAGGCTGGCAGTAATCACTCCGTCGTTCTGGAACGTAGATGGACACGGTTATACATTTAAATGTTATGCAAAAACTTAACTTCAGTTTTTTTTTTTTTTTTTTTTTTTTTTTTTTTAAAAGCGCAAACAATGATTGGAATGCGCTCTGCCGCAATGATGCAGTATACAATTTTGGTATTTGGTTGGTTATTAAGATACCCCACACGCTTATGCAGCCGAAAATCCCGAAAACTCAATTTGAAATAGGTAATTAGTCACCCATTTTGACCCATAACCTCATCCAGAGGGCGCCAATCGTCCCGAGACCCCTTTCATTGGATTCAGCGTCCGAAATTTAGTTGAAAATGATACTCCACACGCATAAATCGCCTAAAATCGTGAGAATACAATTTTCTAAATACACAATTTGACCCCTACCCCCTCCAAATTTGGTCCGATCGGGGAAAAGTTTCGAGGACTAACTAGAGACGGAAAAGGGTCCCTGGCCCAAATAACGCATAGTTAGAAAATTGTATAGTACCCAAATCGCAAAATCGGCGCGGACGGCGACATCTGCGACATCGGCGACATCTGCGAATTTTGATCTAGACCCCTTAAAACGCCATAAGGCAAGCATTTTTTTTTTTCCAATGTCATCATAATCTGACCCTTACAGCGTAATCTACGGGTTGGGCCGTTACTGAGATGCGTATATACGCATTGTGGCATTAATGGTGGAATGATGGTGGAAGGGGGGGGGGGGGGTTCGTAAGTCTGGTGGTATAGACGAAGGATTGGTTTGGTAATCTGAGTGGCCAGGGTTTGGAATCCTGGATAGAGCAACTTAATTGTTCGTCTTTACCCTCATATTCGTCCACTTGACTTTGGGGGGTTAGGCAATAAGTAGCCATGAGCGAAATCGTCAGATCATTTTACGACCCTCTTTGGAGGACGGGGTTAATTTCGTCTTGGCGGTCCAAGACTTTGTATCAATTTTATTCATCGCTCACCTGGATGGTCTGAGGGCTGAGACGTCCCGAGTCACTTGACGAGAAGGTCCGCTCGTCTGATGGCCTGCGCGAGTCGCTGCTGCTCTCCCCGCCTCTTCGGCTTTCGCTCAACTTCCTCGCGATCTCGTCCCTCCTCTTCTTCGGCAGTCTTTCTCTCCCTCTATCCGACCTCCTGTAGTAGAAGGACTCGATTAAACCGGCCGTAACTCAAACTGACCACAAAACAAAAATTTCCAATTCATTATTAAGGTTTCTTATATTTTTATTGACAACAGAGAGTTCCTAGGAGATAAGGCTGAACTTGTCTCCCTGGCCTTCTCAACGGCGCATGCGTGTGTTTAACCACTTGTCGTCACAGTTTGGGGACGCTACATTGTCTCAGAACTGGGTGTATACGTGGGCTAGAGAGTTTGGGGCTGGACGAGAACGTGTCAAAAATGAAAGACATGATCGACGCCCAAGAACCAGTCTCACAGATGACAACATCTGTGCTGTTCAAGAGCTTATTGAAGGTGATCGCCGGTTAACCATTGAAGAAATATCATCAGAAGTGGGGATCAGTCACGGGAGTGTTCAATCCGTTATCACTGATCAACTTGGCTTCAAGAAAATTAGTGCTTGATGGGTTCCAAGGTTATTGACAGAAAATCAAGAGATAAATTGGAAGAAATGCACTGGGAAACCCTCGAACACCTTCCCTATAGCCCTGACTAGTGACTGAAAAGTGTTAAAGGTTTAATTTGTTTATATCATAAATAATTTTAAATTTTGATTCACCAATGTATAATGTACTGGAGGTTGTTCAAAAAAATAAAAATAAAAATTAAAATTAAATTAAATTTTAAAAAAATGCTGGATAATGCTGCTACTTTTTTGTGGTGCCGAAAACAAATTGGTTAACCCGGGAGGTAAGGCTTGGCAGTCCACCGTTGAAATCAGAAAGCGCTTTTGGCAGCAAATAAGCACATTGCCTCCAGGGATATTCCCAATAAAGTTGGAAAAACCGGGTACGAATGGCTCAACCAGTAAAAATGATGTGTTTCCGCGTCATTCGAGAATGGTGATATCCAACTGTGATATCGTGACCAAAAATTGAAGTTATTTGTTCAAGTATTATTTGGGGAAAATCTCCTTTGTTTCACAAATGATTTATTTTCGCTTTTTATAGAGAGCTCAGATTTTTTTTAAAAGAAATAATTATTTGAATTGCTCCAAAAGATTTTTCTTGAAAATTTACGTCATTTTCTCCGTGTAAGTCAAATTGACTCATAGGTTACCATCCACAGACTAACAAGTCACGTTACCTGTCCCTGATTAAAAAAAAAAAACATATTTCACGCGCTAACTTGCAATGTACAAAGTGAAATGTATTTCCTTATTTGTTTAAAAAATGTATGCTTGTAGTTATTTATTATGTGTATACGTTCATTTTGTATCAAATCGTTTGACAATTTAGGGGTTGCGATACTGCTCACTGAACCGGTTGCGCGCAATCAAAACAATTGGTTGTAGGATCAAATTTTCATGGAATTTTGGTTAGAATCCAAATCTCCAAAATAAATAAATACAAAAAATATTTAAAAAAAACAATAATATAAAAAATAAATTAAGTAAGAGAAGAAAGTAGTGTCACATGCGCATGATGCGGGGTGCGCAACTCGTGGGACACCCTGTATGTATATTTTCGAGGGATTCTAATGTCTTTGAAACACCTGTAATCAACCATGTTTGTCATTACTGATTACAGGGTTGGTTACAATACTTACAATCGTAATCTTATACTGCTCAGGGCTTCCCGATGAAGCAGGTGGTATTAATTTAAAAACGTCTCGGATTTGATAGAAAACAAATGAGTTTATGAAAATAACTATCAAAAGACCTATGAGTTTCCAAGCGAGCACAACAATATGGTAGAAGGCACATGATATAAATTCATGTATGAGGTGACCAGGTTTTCACAATTTTAAACATGAAAGCTAAAGAGCACAACATCATATACCTTGGTACCAATAGATACTTTGAATCTAGAGATATTTTGAACATTTTTAGTGTAACGAGGCTGTTGAGCCAAGCGGAATTTCTAGTCACCTTATGCACTGAACTGTCTACGGAGTAATTTTAAAACGACTACAAGCATTATGAGGAAGCGCAAGGAATGAGGTTAACCTGTAGATGTCAGTATTGAGTGGCTAGTGCAGTGAAACTCGGTTTCTATCTAAGACTCAACTGCAAGGGAGAATTAAAATAATTCATACCAATTTTCAACTTCGAGTGGGACTATGTTGACCGGTCTATGCTCACCCAAATAAATGGGACAGAATAAACTATTTCCCCATAACGGCTCCATCCTAGTTGACAAGTTATGCTTCACATTACTGCTGGCATTCGGCATTTTAGACCCATCTGAACCACTTGGGTATCATCTTTATATGCGCGTACAATCAGCCCACATCTCCTTGTCAAACTTCATAACGAACGGATACCAATAAAAGTCAAAATTTGTACAGGATACTGACAACATCATCATATCATCATTGGATCAACAATTCACTATGGGCTTGTGATAATGTAATTTTCTAATTGCGGTCATAACTGATTTCAATACATTGAAATAGGTGACAGACCTGAGCTGGTCTGTGAGGTCATCGTGCGTGGCCAGAAGGTCAGTCCAACATTGGACCAGTGGCCGAGGTGGGAGGAGGGTCCTTGCAAGCATTAGCTTTATTGTGAAGGGGAAATGAACCCAGCAGCGGACATAAACTAGTAAGCAGGAGGGCTTGGAATTAAAGAGAAGAAAATCAAGACCCACGGAGGGGGAGGGGTATTTTTTGTTTGCTTCTAAAGCATAGCAAATTGCAAAAACGAGTATTTATATTTATTGTAAAGTTCCCGAGGAAGTTTGTGCACCAGGATCTTTCTTTATAGGGGTGCTTTGTCTCGTAGTAATTTTTATTGGGAAATTATATTCAAAATTTGTCTTTGGAGCCTAATCACGATTTCGATTTCTGACTAATTTCGATGCAAAGCAAACATGAAGATGAGTGAGATGAAAACAGGCGCACATTGAGGTCTTCACATTCCTGACACGGACAACTTACCGTGGCCTGTTGCCCATATCAGGGCCACCAGTTGCGGCTGATTCGTGCATCATTTCTTCCCTGCTCCAGAATTTCCTCTCCTCTTCCGCCTCCGCGCTATACAAACGACACAATCCAGTTTTGGGGAATGGACTTTAAATCTAGCGCCCAGAGGGCGTCCTACGCAGTTGGTCCTCAGTGTGGGAAAGAAAGTAAAGGGGCGGTCTTTCATTACCAGATATAGTTGAATAAAATCGGCTAGTGTATTTCATTGAATATGGCATACAAAAAAACCTTTTTTGTCGAAATTTGAGCAAGTTTTTAAGACACCCCTTTTTATGATGAAACGATTCCTGCTATGTCGGGACACCTCCTCAAAGGGGACCAGATCTTTGAATCCTTTCTGTTAAACGAGCTGACAACTTGAATTTAAGCGCAATTTACTGGACAATATGCTCACAGAGAAAAACTTTGTATTGAGGACATCTAAAATTGGTTGTGAAGAGTTATACATTAATTTGACGGTTTTAAGGATTAATTTTTGGTTCCAAAAATATCTTTACAAGTGCTCAATCACTACGTAAGACACCACTCTGGACAAAACTTTTCACAATTGAAAAAAATGAATGAATTCTCTCAAACGCGTTGCGTTCTATGACACTGTTGATTCCCAGACGAGCCACAAAAATATTCGAAAAATATGCCCAACAGCTCTAAATGAGTAGCTCCAAAGAAAACTGTTTTACGCATGCTTTGGTGAGTTAGATAGTACCTAATACATTATTTAGTGTTGAAGACTCAGCAAACTTCAAACGTGGTATGGATTTCTCCGTTAACTGATATTGTTATCAAATGGGTTAAATAAGAAGCCTACTCTATCAATGAGACGTCTTTTCTTCTGAGCAGTTGGTCCAACACTTCTGGATGAGAGTCCATCATATCAACATAGACTTCATGAAGAAGCTCAGCCGTCACCTGCAGAATAGTCATGCGTAACCTTTTCCAATAATATTGAGACAAAGAACACAAGCATCAGCAGCAAATGGACTGACAAGATGGAGATGTCTACGAGTGAAGGCGATGGATAGGCCACAGAGTTGTCAGTGGCCTCCATTCTTGGAATAACCTCGGCCATTTTCCCAACTGCTAGAAATACTCTTCCTATACTGTACCTACAAACCTGAGTGAGTATGTGCAGGTCGACATTCAAACATAGTGAGCAATTCAGGGATCACCCAGACTACAATGGTGGGTGTACATTCAAATACTGAAAATTATACTTCGGTATATTGGAAAGTAGTCACTACTGGAAGCAGGCTGTTTAGAGTCTCGAGTACGTCTTTAAAGGCTTATTGACCATAAGGGTCAATCAAGGAAAAGAAAAAGCAACTCTGCCACCTCCCAGGCGTGGTCCGCCATTGTTTGTGCAAACCTTGTCTTTTCACAAAAATCTTTTTGTCCAGCGTTTGCAATTCTGATTGGACATTGTAATAACAAATAAAATTAAATTGTTCTTAGAAGAAGTACTAATAACATTTGACTTACCATGAAGAGCGCCTGAAAATTGTCAATGAGGTTTCGGATGACGTTGATGGCGTCGCTCCTTTCGTCCATCCGTTCCTGACTGAGCTCGTCTTTACCACGATTGGGCAAAGCCGCGTGGAGGATGTTAGGAGCGAACAAAGTGGCGAGATTTGTGGAGTCCATTTTATTCCCACTAACCCACTCTCCTGGACAGAAGAAAAGTAATTAGAACACATTCATGTCTTTTGAAACCCAGCTTCGTGAAGTAGATTAGGTAATAGAGGTCGTGATGGAGGTAAGAATGACTTCGGGTGTTTATTGCTTGAATAGCTAAGTCAAGGACGAAAACTACAGAATAGCACATGAAGGATTCTTGACTGGCCTTGTAAATATCTCGCTTTCTCACGTTCATAGACCCTATATAACAATAATTGTTTCCCTGTTGCGACATACTCTCTTGAATCCCATATAAAATACCTGGTAAAGATGGCCGCTAAGCCTGAACACCGATTACCAGGGGTTGTTGCCAGAGAGGTGATAGGGCCGAAAATCTTCTGGGCAGACAAATACAAGCTCATGGCCTTGAAATAGAGGCCTTCTGAGAGAGATAAAAACACCACTACTAGATATGGTGGTAGATGGCATGCCCAGAATTTCCTCCAAGCCCCGCCGATATAAGTCATCAATGACTTCAGCGGGGCAAAGGGTCATACAGTGCTGTCCCAGCAACCTGGTCTGGCACACTGATGAGTCCAGAATGGAAACAGGGACAGCTGCTGGGATATATGGGATCAAACCTAGGTGGCAATATTCCACACCACTAGGGAAATACACCCCTGTTTTCCAGGCCGAAATTCTGGCAATCAATGCATGTGCCGTGGAGAGTATGAGGAGAGGACGTACTGATGCACATCTCAGCATTCTCTCTGACAGCCAGGCGTCGATCAAAGCACTCACAGCACCCAACATCTCATCTAAGATAGTGAAGGACTGTGAACAGACTCTCTGTGCACTAGCAGCCCGCAATACAGTGTCCCTTGAATGGGTGGCGGGGCACAGGGGAATTGAGGGCAACGAAAAATCCGATGAGCTTGCAAGGAGGGGCTCCAAAACACCCTTCATGGGCCCAGAGCCCGCTGTAGGATTGCCCAAAAGCTCCTTCAGAGCTGTCATCAAGGAGTGGACGTACAAGAAACACACCGACAGATGGCGGAATATTGAGGAACATGTCCACAGTAAGCGTGTGCTGGCAAAACCCCATCCATCACTCACCAAGGACCTACTCAGACTTAAACGCGGCGACCTAAAAGCGATAGTTGGCATATTAACCGGCTTCGCTCCTCTGCGTATTCATCTGGACCGCATAGGGGTGACACAATCAACAGACTCTGTGAGGAAGCAGACGAAACTGCTACTCACATAATCTTTGAGTGCCCAGCACTCACATCCCGCAGATACACCCTCTTTGACCTGACACAAACCCCAATGAGAACCATACCCTGCAAAAAGTTAGTCCACAACCTAACAACCCTCATCAGGGGACTAGGGCTGTTTATGGACTAAAAGAATGGGGTACCTAAGAGAAGCACAGCAAGCCACCAGGCTTCCGCGCTTGGGGCCCTCTATAACCCCTTTTCTAGGTGTCTGTTACCATCTACCATCTGGACAGAGGAATTCAGGCTCATGGCCTTGAAGTACGATGTGTCAAACTCTATACACTCCTTCGATGAAAGCTCTCTCAGAAATGAGACGGCACAGATTTTGGAGGGGTTTCGTCGGGAGCCTAACCGCCAGTTCAAGTGTGCCAGTTTCAATACAAACCTTGGGCTCGGTTTTTGAACAGTGTGCTGGCTGTTCAAGTTTTGCGGAGAGCTAGTTGATTTGAAGTAGAAGCCCTACTCAGTGGACACGGGGGACCTGTACCATTTCCTCGCGTCAGCCCTAGACTTCAGGAAATTCGCTTGACGACTGTTGCTTCCTACAACCTCTTAAGGGACGACGTCGTGAGACTATTAGATGGTAGCATGGGAGAAAAAACTTTGTATTCCCTGAGATGGTAGTGAATGTGCAAAAGTCGCAAAATTCTGTGAGCTACCTTGGCGGTTCAGGCTGAAGCAAATCCATAACTAGACTGCTGAAGGGTCTCGTTTCTTATTACTACCCAACCAATTGAGTCTCATTCCTCTCAAATTTCATACCACCCGTATAGTGATGATAATTTCGGTGTCAAATTATTTTGCTTTACTCCTACATATGTCTCGCATTATATTTAAGACCCATACTTCCGGCAGACGGTCACACCAAGCCGTATAGTTTATTGAATTGACTTTTTTTTAAAAAATTTTTTGTGATGTGTTTATACTAAACTTCTTTTCTTCTTCTTCTTCAGTAATTGTTTCCAATTTCTTCCGAAATGTTGACAATTATTATTTCTTACAGCATTAAAACAAGAAAGTACATACTGGTCCCAAACTTGAACCTATCATGGCACATTTACCTGATTCAGGGTCTTTGTGATCATCACAGTGGGCGGCCACCAGAGCGAGGAATGATAAAAGTGACAACAGCGTGTCCCTGTTGGCCACAGGAAGAAGCTGTAGGAGATGTTGCATCGCTTCGTGCTGCAATCTTCGGTTCCGTATCCCTGAAAATGATGAACACGTTCACTCGATTATAAAATAACTTGGACCTGACTCGGTTCACCTGAGGAGTCACCTACGTCCTAGTATTGGGCCTTGTTTTAAGAGACTTCTGAGAAACTCACTTTGAGTTTGGATGAAGGCAGAGTAAAGGTCTTTGCAGAGAAGGGGATCTGGCAAGTCTCTAAAGTATTCCTTCAGAAGGGTCGCCACATCGTGGGGCCCGCATTGCTCGTCTTCTAATCTTAACTCCTTCCCTAGGTCGAATTCTTCCCGTAACTGCATGCAAAGAGAGAGACAGGGGTAGGTGTAAGGATAAACTCCTAGAATATGATTCATGTTTTACTAGATTAGGTACCAAAAAAGCTCTGTCTGGCCAGGTACTGACTAGAACACTAGAACAGATCTTCCCTTCTACAACAAACATCACAATAAGCCTTCAAGCGCTCACCTGCCGAACCCGTTTTTTCGAACTCGATACCCTAAAGATTCCCAAAGTGTTGAGATGAGACGTTAGATGGTTAAGGCAGGCGGCGACCAAATTTGGAACCCCAGACGTAGGCGGTGCTGCCAGATTGCTTTGGGAACCTCCTTCCAACGAGATGTCGTCGAGACCAGGCATCGACAGAGTTGGCGAAATCAGCGACTCGATTGATCCTTTCTACAGCGTTAGAAAAATTGAGACATGAACGCGTGTTAAACAGAACGTCATTCAATTCCCTCAGCCAGAAAAAAAAATCCAAGTACAGATTATAAATTAATAGTTGAATACATTGAGTGCTATTGCAAAGAGTGTCTTCAATTTGATCAATGCAGAATCGCTTATCTGAAGAGGAATGCGCATGCACATACACATCTTACTTCTACCAAGGAAATCCGCTGCTTTGCTGATGATGTAGCTTGCTGTTGGTTACATCCTGTCCCGGATCTTCACTCCCTTACCTTGTTTTGGTTAGTTATTCCCTGAATAATCAACCCATGTTTTCTTGCAAAAAGTCAATCTTTCCGATTCGAACCGAAATTTTTTTCTGGAAGTTTCACGGTGTCTAGATCAAAATGAGCAAATGCCCGTCCGCCATACGCCGATTTTCGTAGTAGACGAATTTTTAAAAATCTGAAATTTAGGTCAGAGACCCGTTTCCGGCTCTAGCCCGATCGGACCAAATTTGAGCGGGGTAGGATCAAAATGTGTACTTTGAAAAATGGATTTTCGAGATTTTTCGCGATCTAGGCGTGCGGGGTATCATTTCCCGATAAATTGTGGACGTTGAATCCAATGAAATGGATCCCGGAACGATTGGCTACCTCTGAATGAGGTTGTAGGTCAAAATGGGTACCTATCTACCCATTTTAAATGTGTGTAATCGAGGTTTCTGGTACCTAGGCGTGTGGGGTATCATTTTCCACTATATTTTGGATGCTGAATTCAATGAAATGGGTCCAGGAACGGTTGGAGCCCACCGAAGGAGGTTATGGACGCCGAATCGATTGAAATGAGTCTCCATGCGCCTGGTCCGAGGAATGACCAACCCCTGTATAAGAATTTGCAGCGTTTTTTGAAATACGTACCCATTTAGGTACGTGGGGGTTGATGAAAAGGAGTTAATACTATGGAAATGGGTTGAGTGAAAAGTCTATTGAGTGTGCTTTATATAACAAAGAATTCCGTTCGAAAATTTCTTTCAAAATCAAGTGCTCTTGGTAGCGCCAACCAGTCTCATGACAGTATAAATTACCAAAGTAAAGATCTCACAAACTGCTTTTATTTTCTCACTTAATTTGCTGCTGGTATTTTACTTTGAATTTCTCGAATCAATACTCCGAGTAGAAAACTGGAATCGTAGAGGCGAAGCGCATTTAACTAACACACTTTTTTCTCTGCAAACTTTGACACAAACGCCGAAGTATAATTTATATCGACCTTTGAATTATATTTACTATTTAGAGCAAAGGAAAATATACTCAATTTTTCTCTCGTCTATGGCAAGTTTACACTTTGCAGTCTAAAAAGTCTGCGACAGAGCGTGCGTGGACCGGCCCACGGTCTATCCGCATAGAGACGGCTATTTTGTGAGGCAAACTATGCCAACCTCTGCCAACAATTCTTGGCCCACCACCCTATCAAAAATATTTCCACTCTTCGAAACATTGTTTTAAACTTTTAAGGAATATTTTGGAAACGAAGGGGAAATAGAAAATAGCGAATTCACGTAGGATTGTCGTGTCATATCCATGTTGCATTAGTTCAAACGTAAAAGGGTGTGATACAATATTGAGTTTTACAAGAGTTACCTGGTGATGATTTTAATAAGTACAACTGGTTGCGTAGAGTATCAACTTCTTGCCTCTGATCTTCAAATACTTCTGAATTTGATCTTCGATTTGATTTTGGTTGGTTATTCCTTGTTATTACTATTCTTGCAAAAAGTCAATCTGTCCTATTCGGCACACAATTATTTTCTGGGCGTTTCAAAGAGCCTAGATCAAAATTAGCAAATGTCCGTCCGCCGTACGCCGTCCACGCCGACTTTGGTAGTAGACAATTTTCTAAAAATCTGAAATTTTGGTCAGGGACCCTTTTACGGCTTTAGTTGGTCCTCCAAACTTTTCAGCCCGATCGGACCAAATTTTGGTGGAGTAAGGGTCAAGATGTGTATTTTGAAAAATGATTTTTTTTTTTAATAGATTTTTGGCAATCTAAGCGTGTGGGGTATCATTTTCCACTAATGACCCATAATCGATTGGAATGGCTTCGGGACCCCCCCACACTCACTGTGTCCTCCATTTTCCCCATGTTCGTCCGAGGATTTTTCTGTTGATTGATCATTAACCGAACCCAATAACTCGAAGAAATAGAGTAGATCAGTGCAAGCCAATTCTTAAAATTAAGCTGAGTAAAGTAATATCCTCACCTCGTCGCCGATAGGTGCCTCAATGAGGGACGAAAAGCTTCCCCGCGCCATGGATTTCCTGGACGCCATTACTTCATTTTGCCGGGACTCTCTTGATTGGCGCTCGTTCTCGACACAGACTCCAAGTGGAATGCCAAACACCATCCCTCCAGTACGATTCTCACTCCTTCCTAGGGCACAGTACCACCACTGTATTAGGCCAGGTTCTATTAATGGTAGGTGAGGTTTTTGTATCACTGACATGCATCGTAATCTCTCATATGGTTCAACCGAAATTTAATTCGTCCTACACTGGTTATATTACAATAAGAACGGACACAAAGCTGAATACCGCAATAACTGCCAAAAGATCCACCCGAAGGAGGATGGGCTTTATCGTTGAGAGCCCTATAATCCTAAGTTCCACTATTTTGGGTGAGTAGGTAGGGAGGGGGGGGGGGGGATGACAACAACATTAATAAAAATGAAATGAATATGATTTTGTGGCCCAAAGAGGGTTGTAACGTTCAGTTCTGGTAATATTAATTACTATATAATATTAATATAATATTATAAAATATAATATTAATTACAATAACTGAAGACTTCAAGATTTTCAATCGTGTTACTACCTCAAAGTGCAACTATGTAACGGTCCAAAACGCTTCTATGAATCTGATATATGCCGATCAGTCTGGAACTCTCCTCATTGGACAGAAGTAAGTGAAATTAGACAAAAAGAATTTCTGGGTAACCCTCTAAGTTACCGTTTGATACCTTTTCAGGTAAACAAATCCTATTCTTTACCTACAGCTACATTCCTGCTGAAGGGAATAGAAATAACATATTATACCAAAGATGTTCATGAAAAGCATCAGCGTTGACAATGACCACATTGACGGTGTTGAGTGCTGCCGATTGTCTTTGAAGATAGAAGTAAGATAGAATATTGATGATCAAACGAGCGTGTCTTACGTTCTAATTTTGGCGATTAAGAAAGCAGGTGTGCTCGGCTCGTAAAAACCCGTAAGGACTTCTGGAATTTTCAACTCGAACTACGACATACTGAGTGTAGTGTTGTTTGGACGGTTTTTTTTTCTACGTGGTTTTCCTTCACACTTCCTTGCAAAAATGGCTCATGACGAATCCTCGGGTTCCAACTTTGGCAAGAGCTGGAGGAAACATGGCCGTTCTAATCATCAAGAGCCCCCTCGACCTCCCCTACCAGCAAACTGATACCGCGATCCTCCAGATGGTGCAAATCCTGCAAAATCTCCTTATAAGTGAAAACCTTCCAGCGTTTGGACAACAATACACTTGCCTCACAGATGAAGAACCAGCGGAATCAGGTCGTACCTCCAATATATAGAGGATACTCTCCCATCCAAGCATTTTCAGTATCTTGGGCCACCAAGACAGACCTCATTGTCAACACAATGAGTGGATCTGCCTGGTGTCATGCCAGCGATCAACTATTCATGTTGTAGGACCCGGAAAACCGGTCTTACCGGGGAAACCCCACATGATTGCTCATTGCAGACTCTTACAACGAATTTTTTACACCATATATGAACGTTAAAAATTAAATACTAGGTACATCAAAGGGAGGAAAAATGAAAAAGACCTTTATCGTCCTTCCTCGATGTATCGAAAAGACCAGTTGTGATCGCTTTTCTTTTGAGTAGATACGCCTTTCTTTTTGGTTTCTGGATGACAGCCGATGCACTGGTTGGTTCTGCAACAAAACGCTATTATCATCATCATTATTGTATACGTTGACGCACTCTACACAGTTGTCAACTATGGATGGAATGGAAAAACTAGTACCTTAGTGCTTGTTGTTGTTTCAGTTTGCGCTCGCGTGTGAATGAATGAATAAACGCCAAATTAATATGAAAGATCGTAAACAAATCGCAACGGTTACATTTATGATTGCATTGTACAGGGTGTCCTCCCTCCTAAATTCGTCCAACTGGTAACAAATAGTCAACGAAAAAATCAAGTCTAGATCAAAATAAGCAAATGCCCGTCCGCCGTACGCCGATTATGGTAGAAGAAAATTTTCGAAAAATATAAAATTTTGGTCAGGGGTCCGTTCCCAGCTCAAGATGGTCCTCGAAACTATTTGGCGGATTTTCGGTGATCTAGTCGCTTGGGGTATCATTTTCGACTCAATTTTGGACGCTGAATCGGCCGAATCGGAGAGTTTTTGCTTGAAAACATAGGTTGATTATCCAAGGAATAACCAACCAAAACGCTATTGGTTATTCTTGGACCATGAGCATGGGACAAACAGGTAATGTGGAGTGTCCCGGACTCATTCAATTTGACTCTGCGTCCAACATTTTAGTGGCAAATAATAGCCCACGTGCCTAGGTACCCAGAAACCCATCCGAGCGGGTTCATTGTTGATTGAAGGATGCAGGGTGACACTAAAGAAGTATTGAGTATCTCACCTTCTAACCGACCTATTGTAATGGTCGGAGCATTTCTAGTACATCGAATAGGAACACCTATCAATAAATTAGAACCAGCCTTTCTTTCCGCAGCCATCCGTAAATTTCATCATGAAACAACGAAAGCAAAATATATTACCTTCAATAGCTATCAGGGTAGGCAAATGATCTGAGACAATTCGATCGAAAACTAGTTGGCGGTACAGCAACGAAATACTACGGCCAAAACTCTTAGATCGCAAGCGGAGAACACGGAATACAGAATTTACCGATATTAAACATTCGGTAACTCAGCTGACTACACATTATCCGATAAGTAGGCCGGAGGTCGATCAAGGGTCAAAATTTGTTACATATCTTGAATGTGGGATTTTGGGATTGGCGAATATCTATGGACCTGGAGCATGAGGAAAACATTTCGATTGATTCAGCGTCCAACAACTACCATGTGGAAAATTAAACCACCCACGCCTAGGTCCGCAATTCATGAATACCAACTCACGGCATATGTGTAAGGTATAGCTTGTCGGTAAGGAAGAAGCGAAAGAAGATGAAGCGAATCAAAAAGCGGGGAAAATTTCCCATTTGTACGATTGTTCTCCCCTGCGCCCTCCCCAACGTCAGCATTGAATTGACTCCCAAAAATTGATAAGCACAACAAATGGTGAACCAGTGTTGCCAACGCAGCAATAACAGTTTCCTCTTTTTCCCAAGTGCTCAGCTTTAACTTGCCTCTTCTCTGCCTGGCAGCGACACCTACGCATGCTTTTCATTACTGACAAGCTATACCTTCCAGATGGCACCAATTGGTCTGGGACTAATCACAATGGTATCAGTGCCAACAATTCCATGGTAAACTAGGAGTGCAACATCGACCACAAAACATCGATGTTCCAAAACATCGATAAGTAATATTAAAACAACGATATTAAAAATACATCGACTTGAAACATTGATGCCCAATTAAAAATAACCTACAAGAAAACAATCTCCAACTCCTCCAACAATTAAAATAACAAAAACAAACATGAAACAAGGAACCAAATGTTGAAAAAATGTTGTGGGCGAAAAAATTGATGAACACATTGCTTAATATATAATAACATAATTACTAATAAATTTAGTAGGTAAAAAAAAAATTCATTAGAATCTGGCTGCATAATGCTTATAGGCCCCAGTATTTTGGTTGGTTATTCCTTGAATAATCAACCTATGTTTTCATGCAAATGGTCAACCTCTCCGATTCGGCTCAAAATTTTTTTCTGGACGTTTCATGGTGTCTAGATCAAAAACGCTGCAAATTCTTACACACGGGTTGGTTATTCCTCGGACCAGGCGCATGGAGACTCATTTCTTCAACATGGGGAAAATGGGGGAAACAGTGGGTGCGGTGAGTCCCGGACCCATTTCAATCGATCCAGGGTCCAGAATTTAGTGGAAAATGATACCCCACACGCCTAGGTACCAGAAATCTCGAAAACACATATTCAAAATGGGTAATATATACCCAATTTGACCCATAACTTTTTCCAGTGGGTGCCAATCGTTCTGGGATCCACTTCATTGGATTCAGCGTCCAAGGTTTAGTGGAAAATGACACCCTACTCGCCTAGATCGCCCAAAATCTCGAAAATCCATTTTTCAAAAAACACATTTTGACCCCTTCCTTGCCCAAATTGCGGAAGCGAGGTGGAGACCAGGACGAGAGAAGACGGAGGCGAGGTAGAGACCAGGGCGTGGGAACGCGGAGGTGAGGTGGAGATGGGGACGAGAGAAGGCGGAGGTTAGATGGAGGAGACCAGGATGAGAGAAAGCGGAGGCGCGGTAGAGACCAGGACGATAGAAGGCGGAGGTGAGGTGGAGACCGGGACGAGAGAAGGCGGAGGCGAGGTGGAGGTTGTGATCTAGACGTTATGGAACGTATACAAAACACAGGGGTTGGTTATTTGTCAGACCAGGCGCAGGTAGACTCATTTCTTCAACATGGGGGAAATGGGGATAACGGTGGGTGCGGCGGGTCCCAGACCCATTCCAATCGATTCAGTGTCCATGATTTAGTGGAAAATGATACCCTACACGCCCAGGTACCAGAAATCTCATAAACACATATTTAAAATGAGTAATATATACCCAATTTGACCCATAACTTCTTCCAGTGGGTGCCAGTCGTCCTGGGACCCACTCCATTGAAATTAGCGTCCAAAATTTAGCGGAAAATGATACCCCACACGCCTAGGTTCCAGAAATCTCATAAACACATATTTAAAATGGGTGATGTATACCCAATTTGACCCATAACTTCTTCCAGTGGGTGCCAATCGTCCTGAGACCCATTTCATTTGATTCAGCGTCCAAAATTTAGTGGAAAATGATACCCCACTCTCCCAGATCGCCCAAAATCTCGAAATTCCATTTTTCAAAAAAACACATTTTGACCCCTACCCCGCCCAAATTTGGTCCGATCGGGCTGAAAAGGTTGGAGGACCGTCCTAGGCCGGTAACAGACCCCTGACCCAAATTTCAGATTTTTAGAAAATTTTCTACTACCAAAAACGGCGTGGACGGCGAACGGCGGATGGCGTACGGCGGACGCACATTGACCTTTTGGTTGGTTATTCTTTGAATAATCAACCTATGTTTTCATGCAAATGGTCAACCTCTCCGATTCGGCTCAAAATTTTTTTCTGGACGTTTCATGATGTCCTGATCAAAAACACTGCAAATTCCTACACAGGGGTTGGTTATTCCTCGGACCAGGCGCATGGAGACCCATTTCTTCAACATGGGGGTAATAGGGAAACAGTGGGTGCGGCGGGTCCCAGACCCATTCCAATCGATTCAGGATCCAAAATTTAGTGGAAAATGATACCCACACGCCCAGGTACCGGAAATCTCGGAAACACATATTCAAGATGGGCAATTGATACCCATTTTCACCCATAACCTCTTCCAGTGGGTGCCAATCGTTCTGGGACCCACTTCATTGGATTCAGCGTCCAAAATTTAGTGGATAATGATACCCCACTCGCCAAGATCGCCCAAAATCCCGAAAATCCATTTTTCAAAAAACACATTTTGACCCCTACCCCGCCCAAATTTGGTCCGATTGGGCTGAAAAGCTTGGAGGACCGTCCTAGACCGGGAACAGACCCCTGACCCAAATTTCAGATTTTTAGAAAATTTTCTACTACCAAAAACAGCGTGGACGGCGGACGGCGTACGGCGTACGGCGGACGGACATTGACCTTTTTTGATCTAGACATCATGAAACGTCCAGAAAAAATTTTTGAGCCGAATCGGAGAGGTTGACCATTCTGCATGAAAACAATAGGTTGATTATTCAAGGAATAACCAACCAAAAGGTCAATGTCCGTCCGCCGTACGCCGTCCGCCAGTCCACGCCTGTTTTTGGTAGTAGAAAATTTTCTAAAAATCTGAAATTTGGGTCAGGGGTCTGTAACCGGCCTGGGACGGTCCTCCAAGCTTTTCAGCTCGATCGGACCAAATTTGGGCGGGGTAAGGGTCAAAATGTGTTTTTTGAAAAATGGATTTTCGAGATTTTGGGCGATCTAGGCGAGTGGGGTATCATTTTCCACTAAATCTTGGAAGCTGAATCCAATGAAGTGGGTCTCAGGACGATTGGCACCCACTGGAAGAAGTTATGGGTCAAATTGGGTATACATCACCCATTTTAAATATGTGTTTATGAGATTTCTGGTATCTAGGCGTGTGGGGTATCATTTTCTACTAAATCATGGACACTGAATCGATTGGAATGGGTGTGGGACCCGCCGCACCCACCGTTATCCCCATTTCCCCCATGTTTTTAAATAAGTTTCCATGCGCCTGGTCTGACGAATAACCAACCCCTGTGTAAGAATTTGCAGCGTTTTTGTCAACAGTTGGAAGTCAGTTTATCTTTTCTCCCAACTTCTTATCTCGTTAACAACACCCCAAGTAATCGAGAAAACTTGTTCTGATGGGACAGATGTCGCTATCACCGAGGGATACTTGGTTGCAATCTGAGCAATCAAAGAATTTTTACTACAGCCATCAAGGTTATGAAATTAGAGGATCATCCTTCACATTTAGGACTGGACTCTTAAAGTAAATTGAATGCTTAGGCTGCTTGCCGTCGGCCATCAAATTTTGCCAAGAGTCTCGAAAGAGAGCAAAAGGGCAAACACAATATAAGGTAGCGAGATGCGAGAACTGAGAAGGACTAGAACAGTCTAGAACTTAGAAGGAGATGTGTGGTAATAAGACATAACATTTAGTTCAAAACACCGATGTTGAGTAAACATAGGTTTCAATACATCGATGAATAAAGCATCGATGTTTTACACAAAATCATCGATGTTTTAAAACATTGACAATGATGTCGCATCCCCATAGTTAAGGACACATTGGTCAAAAACTAATCCTTTCATGTTCTGTGAATCTGTTCTTGGCCAGGTTATCTTATCTTCGCTTCTCTGGGTAGGCAGCTGAGTTACAGAATGTTTCATTTGTTTGGGGCAAATTTGAGTGATAGGTATTATTTAAGAAATAACGAACCAGCAGTACCTACCTGCTGAGTAGTAGCTGCAGACCGAGAGCTTCAGGTTTGTGCTGCTTGTGTTGTCTCAAGGTCTCATGCCTTATCATCCAGAGTTTTCCAGGGTTCTCATCTGGGGCTCCAGCCTGGGGATTACCTTGCAGTCAACAGTGTGGGGACATCATTCAGCACTCCTGCCTCCTTATATACGCTGACAACTTGAAGCTCATTGCCTGCGTCTCTGAGCCTTCCAACTGCCACCTGCTGCAGCCTGACCTTGATGCTGTGTCCTTTTGGTGCTCTGCTAATGGTCTGGCTCCTAATCCTCAGCCGTCTCTACCTTTACACGCTCGCAGAACCCAATTCAGTTTGGCTTCTCCATTGCTGGCACCCCTCTTTCTCGCTCATGGCTGACTTGTGACCTCAGTGTGTTACTGGACCCCCATCATTCTTTCTTAGACCATGTGGCCTATGTTGCTTCTCGAGGCATGCGCGATCTTGGGTTTGTAAAGCGGCATACTCACGAGTTTTCTGACGTCTCTGCACTTAATTACACTGTACCGTGGTTACACCTGTTCTTGAGTATGCGTCAGTGGTGAGGAGCTTGTATTACTCCTGTTACGTAAATCAGATTGAGCGGGTCAATTGAGCATTTCTCCGCTACCTCGCTTTCAAGATCGGCGAACTTCGCACCGAGGGGGATTATTCTGCCCTTGGCCTTCAGTGCCAGCTTCTGCCCCCAGTTGATCGTCACTTCGTCGCGAACGTGGCCTTTCTCCCTGGGCTCCTGCATGGTCCGTGCATCGATAATCACGTTTCGGGCGCCTTTGTCAGCATCATGTTCGGCTGCATCATTTGAGGTGCCTTTCTCCTCCACAAGTTACTTGTAACACCATCCCCTCTGTCGGTTGCATCGTTTTACAAATTATCTCGCTGATTCTCCCATTTGACCCAAACTGTTCGTTGTTTCTGCCGACTCAGTGAGACTTTCTGTGAGCGACTTTCTTGCTAACTGTGTGACTTGATTTTTTGTGTTTAATTGCAACGCATAATGTAATGTATTTATAATTGGGCTTATTCCGTACTTATTGAAATAAAAATTAAAAAAATAAAATAAAATAAAATAAATGTACCAAAAACGGACGCAAAATTACTAGTGTTGTTTCGGGAGCGACTCAAACCTTCCTCTACAGCTGCACTGCATCGCTCTACCAATGCTCTATCACCGATTCAATGTTCTAGCCCCATAGAACACCCAGAGAAAACTGGCTCTGACCCAATCAGCATTGTAAATGCTGATCCCACGCCAGGTCAGCTCGACGTTCGGCACCCGGGAGCCCATCCATAGTAAAGTAGATCCGAAATTTTTGTGTTATGCATTTATGTAAAAGTCGAAAGAGTTAAAGAGATGACACAAACCTTGAGGAATCTTGATAGCAACACCAAGGTTGAGAGCCTGCAGCTTCGCCAGCGCCACCTTCTGGAGTATTCGCCGTTCGATCTCGCTCAGTTGGTCCAGCGTTGAGTCCATCAACGTCACCGATCGTCCTGCCATGTTGGTCCATGTGCAGCGACCCTGCACATACAGCAGACTTGTAAACAGCACCAGACCCAGCGGTGATGATATCCCACCAAATGAATTTGACGGGCTATTACAAAAAGTAGCATTTTTTGTTCTTCACTTTCATGGAGTTGTAGAAAAGAAATCATTATGCCACAGAAGATGCTTCAGAAAATTGAAAAGTTCATGTGTCTCCTGCATTGGTACGAAATAATATGATATCTTTCCAAGCCTCTCGTTAATGGAAATCGTATCATCTTCGCGTATTTTTACCACCATGATACGGTGGCTGCATCTAGCGGACTCTATCAAACTTTTTTCCTCCTCAGAGGCAAGGGGATCGGAATGCCAAGAGAAACGCCTACGCTTCCAATTAATATCTGGACGCAGCCTCCTTCAAAATGATAATTATCCTCGTGAAAACACCTTGAGCGGCGGTTATCAGGAGAATCTCAATTTGGCGACCACTATAGCTTCGGCTTGAGGTAAAATTCGTCGGTACCCAAGGATCAACTAACAATCAAAATTATTTATCACGTGTTGGGTATTTTCTTCTCAATTTAGAGCTTGTATAGCTACTATGGCACGATAATGACAATGATAAGTTTTTCCGCCTGTTTTCATCGTTTTGATATCTGTTGACAGCTAAAATATCAAATTTTCATATTGAAACATAATTCTGAATCGAAAAAGGTCCTAGTTTTAGGTAAAAACAGTTGCTCAATTAACATTCATTTTCTGAGCAATAAAATATAACTCAAACTCAAATTTTGAGCAATTCTAAAAATTGGAAATGAGTTAATTTCAAGTTTTGATTTTGAGAGGATTTTCGGTTGGTTATTCCTTGAATAATCAACCTATGTTTTCATGCAAAAAGGCAATCTCTCCGATTCGGCCCAAAATTTTTTTTCTGGACGTTTTAAGGTGTTAACATCAAAATTAGCAAATGTCCGCCCGACGTACGCCGTCCATGCCCATTTTGGTATTAGAAAATTTTTAAAAAATCTGAAATTTAGGTCAGGGACCCGTTTCTGGCTCTAGTTGATCCTCGAAACTTTTCAGCTCGATTGGACCAAGTTTGGTAGAGAGAGGGTGGGGGTTAAAATGTGATTTTCAAAATTGGATTTTCAAGATTTTTGGCGACCAAGGCGAGAGGGTTATCATTTTCGACAAAATTGTGGACGCTGAATCCAATAAAACGGGTCGCAGAACGATTGGCACACGCTGGAAGAGGTTATGGGCCAAAATGGGTATCCATCTACCTATTTGGAAAGTGGGTTTTTGAGATTTCTGGTACCTAGGCGTGTGTGGCATCATTTTCCACTAAACATTGGACGATGAATCTACTGAAATTGGTCCGGTACCACCACACCCACTGTTCCCATTATCCCCATGTTCGACATTTTGGACGACTTAGGCGTGTGGAGTGTCGTTTTCCACTAAATTTTGGGCGCTGCATTCAATAAGACGGGGATGAACCAGCTAGAGACGGTAACGGACCCCTGACCCAAATATCAGATTTCTAGAATATTTTCTACTACCAAAGTCGGCGTGGACGGCGGACGGACATTTGACTTTTTGGTTGGTTATTCCTTGAATAATCAACCCATGTTTCTATGTGCTCTGATAATTTGAATGAAAAATATTCAAATCTGTTGAGCTGTTCAGGAGGCTGACAAAGGTGATATACCCACCAAATGGTCTCTTTATGGAAGTGGAGTGAGATCCTTGGAGTTTTTCTCGCCTCACCCTCAACATTTGTGACCCAAAGCAACTGAAATCGCTGGCAAGACCGAAATGTTTCGTATATATATTATGGGGGAAATCGTTTCGATAATGAGGATGAGGAAGCGCACCCTCTCCTCTTTCAAGTAAATTTGGCCAAAGACAGGAAATCGTCACTATCCCATTCCTTGGTTCACTCTATTTTTACTCACATCAAAATGGTTCATATTCCGAAAATTCCCTACGTAGGCCAGGAAATGTCTCAACACCTAGCACGATTTCACTTGTGATTAAAGATCACTTTGAACTTCAAGCGTGATTTTCTTCGGAGGCCGAAGAAGAGTCAATTTTAGAAAAGAGGTTAGTTACAGCTAACCTTAGAACTCGAGGAGTTTCGTGACGTCATTCGATGCCCCACGTGTCGGTGGATGAGAATGACCTCAACTTGCTAAGTGGCCGGAAAAAGTTGCAAAGAATTAGTTAAGTCCGCCAAACACCGGTTCGGCTCAGGCAATGGTGTGTTCGATAGGACCCACTAGCCAAACGGGTCAAAAAAATTTAATTCATTTTTTCTGGGCATTTCAAGGTGTCTAGATCAAAATAAGCAAATGTCCGTCCGCCGTCCACGCCGATTTTGCTAGTAAAAAAAAAATGTCTAAAAACCTGAAATTTTGGTCAGGGACCCGTTTCTGGCTTTAGATGGTTCTCGAAACTTTTCAGCACAATCGGACCAAATTTGGACGGGGTAGGGGTCAAAATGTGTTTCAAAAAATGGATTTTCGAGGTTTATGGCAATCTAGGCGTGTGCGGTATCATTTTCCACAAAATTTTGGATGAATCCAATTAAATGGGTCCCAGAACGATTGGCGACCACTGGAAGAGGCTAGGGGTTAAAATGGGTACCTATTCACCCATTTTAATGAGTGTTTTCGAGATTTCTGGTTCCTAGGCGTGTGGGGTATCATCTTACACTAAGTTTTTGACCCTGAATCCAATGAGACGGGTCCCGGAACGATTGGCGCCCTCTGGATGAGTTTAGGGGTCAAAGTGAATGCCTATCTACCCATTTCGAATGTGTGTCTTCGATATTTCTGGTACCTAGGCGTGTGGGGTATTATTTTCCACTAAATTTAGGACCCTGAATCGATTGAAATTGGTCCGGGACCCACCACACCCACTGTTTCCCCCATTCTCCCCATGTTGAAGAAATGAGTCTTCATGCGCCTGGTCTGAGGAATAGCCGTGTGTAAGAATTTGCAGCGTTTCATAAATAATGCTTCGTGGAGGCGGTATTAGGCGGGCGGTTCGCGTTTACTATTGACATGTTTATTGAGCCCAGACTCGGCAACCGTGACGATGCAGCTTTTTTATTCAAAACAATACTGTCCTGTTAGCGGTTTACGATGTTGGAACGGGAACGTTCCTAGTCCGTGCACATTGACCTAGTCCTGTCACTAATGCAGTTGCCGAAGAGACTTGGATCCAAGCGACTTGGGCGAAGCTTTGTGGTCGGCAGAGGCAGACGCGCCCTCCAAAAGCCTCCCCCCCCCCCTCACAGCCATCTACCCACCCCACGGGGATGCTCTCCGACTCCGGCGCCCTAATTTTAGCTTTCGAGTTATTTTCACTCTCGCGATTTACTGCTATGAATAAGAAAACTCTGACTCTTCGAGGTCTATCATCTCGTTTCATCTCGCGAAGAGGCTTCTCTCCTTTTCCAGACAAGAGCCGCACAGCTGTGCGCTACGGGTTCGCCTCCCGCATTCAAATCCCGGAATTAACGTGATGACGGCTCTTCTCTAATTGAACGAATTTACGACTAGTATTTTGCCACAGCTGTAGGCTACGCGTGAATTTGAGTGATCATTAGACATTTCGTAGGCGTGAGACAGTGAAAACAAACAACAATCTTGGCAAAAAAAAAAAAAAAAAAAAAAGAGGATAATGCTCTTCTTCTATTGCTAATATTATTATAATGCTTAATATAATGCTAAATTCTCATGCTAATATCAATATTATTGATAAGGAAGCCAATCAATAACACAGGTCTGCATTTTGAAACTTTTCGAGCATCGATTTCAATGTTGGCTGCTTTTGGAAGGTTTTTTAGGGCTGAACACGAATTTCATAATCATTTTCCCGTAAGGCGTCCAGATTTTTCACAATTTCTCTGGTTTTGAAACACTTTTTTGTCAACTGGATGAGATAATGCTTAGGTATAAACCTATCAAATGAGCCAATTGTGCTGGTCGTATTTTATGTTCATCAACGAAACTTTGACATTTTTGTAAGTTTCCTTCATTTGTACCGAACGTGCTACTGGTACAGAAACGAACTTGCTACCGTTGTCCAAAAGCACTCCCTTCAAACTACATCTCGTCTCGAGTCTGTCAAATGCCTCATTCTGTTGGGTTGTACGAAACAGCAACAGCACACCATTCCACCTTCCTCTCCAAAAAATGGCAACAAGCCTTTCTCCCGATGTCGGTACCAAGCAAACGTTGTTCCTGGGGCCAACAATTTTCTGGACCCGTTTTGAACCGAGTAATTCAGCAGTATCTTTGGGGAGGTTCAAATCTCGTACCAAATCATTTAAATCACCTTGGGATAAAGGTTGTGGTGGGTTGCGATCTTATGGTTCGTAGAGGGGGTCTTGAGTGGGCACATCATGGTCTTCGTCAGCATCATCGTCATCAACGGAAAGTCTTCAAAATTTGTGGGATGATCAGGGATTGGTGAAGTTTGGTCTGAGGTACGGGTCTTATTGCAGAGGGCAAATTTGTATAAACCAGTAATTTTTTGGTCTTGGATGACATACCAGCCACGTTAGTCTTACAAAAATCAGTCGGTGACGATGGCAAAAGGCATAGAATGGAATTGACGCTTCCCTTTGCTCCAAGATCTGGGGGGCCCATGGTTTGTTCTGATCTCCCAACTTCATACCGAAATAAGCCTTATAAGCACTCATTACGAACCCAGTAATCACCTGCTTTTGTTTTCCCGTCATAAACCAACCACAAGTAAAACAAAAAATATCAGGATTGTTTTGGTTGGTTATTCCTTGAATAATCAACCTATGTTTTCATGATAATGGTCAACCTCTCCGATTCGGCTCAAAATTTTTTTCTGGACGTTTCATGATGTCCTGATCAAAAAAGGTCAATGTCCGTCCGCCGTACGCCGTACGCCGTCCGCCGTACGCCATCCGCCGTACGCCGTCCGCCGTCCGCCGTCCGCCGTCCGCCGTACGCCGTCCATTGTCCACGCCGTTTTTGATAGTAGAAAATTTTCTAAAAATCTGAAATTTGGGTCAGGGGTCTGTTCCCAGCCGAGATGGGTCCTCGAAACTTTTCAGCCCGATCGGACCAAATTTGGAGGGGGTAGGGTTTTTTTGAAAAATGGATTTTCGAGATTTTGGGTGATTTAGGCGAGTGGGGTGTCATTTTCCACTAAATTTTGGACGCTGAATCCAATAAAATGAGTCCCAGAACAATTGGCACCCACTTGAAGAAGTAATGGGTCAAA
This sequence comes from Cyrtorhinus lividipennis, assembly GCA_019603395.1. Taxonomy (NCBI): domain Eukaryota; kingdom Metazoa; phylum Arthropoda; class Insecta; order Hemiptera; family Miridae; genus Cyrtorhinus; species Cyrtorhinus lividipennis. The sequence continues at coordinate 11,535,099 of CM034001.1, forward strand.
TTGGGTATTTATTACCCATTTTGAATATGTGTTTTTGGGATTTCTGCTACCTAGGCAAGTAGGGTGTCATTTTTCACTAAATTTTGGACGCTGAATCCAATAAAATGGGTCCCAGAACAATTGGCACCCACTAGAAGAAGTTATGGGTCAAATTGGGTATTTATTACCCAATTTGATTATGTGTTTTCGGGATTTCTGCTACCTAGGCGTGTGGGGTATCATTTTCCACTAAATTTTGGACGCTGAATTCAATGATGTGTGTCCCAGAACGATTGGCACCCACCGGAAGAAGTTATGGGTCAAAATGGGTATGTATCCACCCATTTTGTATGTGTCAGGATTTCTGGTGCCTAGGCGTGTGGGGTATCATATTCCACTAAATTTTGGACCCTGAATCGATTGGAATGGGTCTGGGACCCGCCACACCCACTGTTTCCCCCATTCGAGGAATAAGCAACCCGTGTGTAAGAATTTGCAGATTTTTTACATTAACGTCTCTGATAAGTTATCAAGTTGTGCAATGGAAATAACAAATGAACGAATGAAAAGTGGGTTTTCGACTGCAGAACAAAACCTGGTTACTAGAAGACGGGGCTGTGGTCCCAGAACTGCCAGACGTTTATTCAGGAGTAAAGTTTCTCGCCTACCTATAAACCGCTATTGTAATTATTTAACTAGGAATTGTGAAAAATCTAGACTTGATAGAACGGATCTGAATTCAGCTCCCAATAATGTATAAGAAACAGCTATTAGTTTTGAAACAACATCACCATGCAGGGTTGTATAGTTTGATCTTCTATGCGTTCAATAAAAAAATAATGAATATAAAAATAAAATGTTCTATGATTGTGTCATACCGCATCTGAGTTTCACTAAAGGCCTCACAAAACGGACGGAGGGAGAGTGTAGTGGTATTAGGTTCTAATAATGGCTGCTCAGGGGACTGATCTGACGTGAAATCCTACATTTATACCATTCGTTATAAAGGCATCGGTTCAACGACTACCAAAATGAGCCCTCAAAGATCTACAACCAGACAAAATGAGCCCCGGATATTTTATGGTTAATTTTGGTAGCGGACGAAATGAACCCCACTTTTGAACCGTTTATTAGAATTTACGGTCGAAAAAATACATTATATACTTATATTAATATAATTTCATAAAAATTAAATGTTATGGTCAGAAACGTACAAAGGCCGTAATGTTGGCGGTAACAAAGGAAATTCTGTCAATCCTAACTAAATTAAATTGCTCGATTAACAGCTCAAGGTCCATTTTGGATGGTTTTATTCCTATGTTTTCATGCAATGAGTCAATCTCTCCAATCCGGCCCAAGTACATTTCCTGGGCGTTTCAAAGTGTCTAGATCAAACAGGGGTTGGTTATTCCTCGGACCAGGAGCATAGGGACCCATTCCAATCGATTCAGCTTCCAAAAACTAGTGGAAAACGATACCCAACACGCCTCAATCGCCAAGAATATCGAACATGGAGAAATTTTGAAAAACAGTGGGTGCAGCGTGTCCCGGACCCATTCCTATCGATTCAGCATTCAAAATTTACTGGAAAATGATACTCCACACGTCTGGGTACCAGAAATCTCAAAACCCACCTTCGAAATGGGTGGATAGTTACCCATTTGACCCATAACTCCTTCCACTGGGTGCCAACCGTTCTGCGACCCATTTCATTAGATTCAGCGCCCAAAATATTGTCAAAAACAAGAGTTCCCTTGGTAAAATTGTTCGGAACTCATTCCGTACTTTTAGCATCTGAAGATGATTGTTCATATATGGAACCAAAGGCCAAATCAGCATGCCGGCAATTTTTGGTTGGTTATTCCATGAATAATCTTTTCATACAAAAGGTCAACCACTCCAATACCCCACACGCTGAGTACCAGAAATCTCGAAAACATAAACCATTGGATTCAGCGTCCAAAATTTAGTGGAAATTGATACCTCACACGGCTAGGTACAGGGAATCTCGAAAACAGATATTCTTCATTTTGACCAATAACCTCTTTTAGTGGGTGCCAATCGTTCTGGGACCGGCCTCTTTGGATTCAGAGTTAAAAATTTAGAGGAAAATGATACCCCACACGCCTAGAGGCCAAAATCTAGAAAATCCATTTTTCGGAATACACATTCTTACCCTTACCCCTCCCAAATTTTGTCAGATCGGACTGAAAAGTTTCGAGGACCAACTAGAGCCGAAACGAACCCCTGACCAAAATTTCAGATTTTTAGAAAATTTTCTTCTACCAAAATCGGTGTGTACGGCGGACGGACATTTGCTAATTTTGATCTAAAGAGATTGACATTTTGAATAAAAACATAGGTTGTTTATTCGAGGAATAATCAACCAAAATTGTTAGGGATCAAATTAGGTGCCAGAGGTGAATGCTATGCCTCCTAGAATATGCGTTTGGGGCCCTAGCAAGAAACGAACCTATAGAATAAGGAGACGCTGTCGTGGGGGGGTGGGGAAGGGAGTCGAGACAGAAATACACTTCTAAGGTTATAGATAGTGACCATCTTCACCTAAAGATATACAGAATTTTTATTTAGAACGGTCGCTGTCTTTCGATCTCTTTCTTCGCCATGTCCCTCCCCCTTTCCCATAACTGTCGGCCCTTTGTTTTAATTTTTCTTCCCGTTTTTTTACCAGAGTCTGCCTCACGAGTAATCCTGAAGCAGGTCTTGACACACATTTGAATAATAATTATTCACATTATATTGAACAAACAATTATTGTTTGTTCAATGCAGCAACCATGAGTCTGCCACTTGTCTGGGTTTAGACCCATCGAAAAATACATCTGGGTACAAATACAAAATTAAATTCACAGAACTTAGTATTGGCCAGTCATTAGGACCATAGTACGTCGAATAAGCCGACAAGTTCTCCATCTTGGACATGTCCTAGGGACTGCTCTCGTGACCAAAATTGCATATAACGTTGAAGCTATTTCTGGGGAAATCGATTTGATTGATTTTTCCTTGTAACATGAGAACCATTAACCACTTATGCTCCGGTAGTGTTTAAATTAAAGTTGAATTACCACTACAAAAAATACATCTGGACGTTTAATGATGACCAGATCAAACCATGGACCTGGAGCATGGGGAATACAGCGTGTATGGAGTGTCCCGAACTCATCCCAATCGACCCAGGGTCCAAAATTTAGAGGAAAATGATACTCCACTCGCCTAGGTACTGGAAATCTTGAAAACACACATTCGAAATTGGTAGATATGCACCCATTTTGACCCATAACCTCATCCAGAGGCGTCAACCGTTCCCGGACTCATCTCATTGAATTCAGAGCTCAAATTTGGTCCGGTCGTACTGAAAAGGTTCGGGGACCAACCAGAGCTGAGAACGGACCCCTGACCCAAATTTTAGAAAATTTTCTACTACCAAAGTCGGCGTGGACGGCGGACAGCGTATGGTGGATGATCAATTGACATTATTTCTGATCTAGACACTTTGGAACGTCCAGAAAAAAAATTTGGGCTGAATTAGAGAGATTGACTTTTAGCATGAGAACATAGGTTGATTATTCAAGGAATAACTAACCAAAAAGTCAAATGTCCGTCCGCCGTCCACGCCGACTTTAGAAATAAAAAATGTTCTTAAAATTTGAAATTTTTTTTCAGGGACCCGTTTCCGGCTTTAGTTGATCCTCGAAACTTTTCAACCCAATCGGACCAAATTTGGGGCAGGGAGGGGTCAAAATGTGTTTTTAGAAAAATGGATTTTTGAGATTTCCGGTATCTAGGCGTATGGGGTATCATTTTCTACTAAATTTTGGACGCTGAAGGGATATTGAGGGGAGCTGCCTAGGATTATAATAATTTCTTAAGAAATATCCGCACGCTTTGAAACCTGAAAGAAGGCAATCGGAAGATGATTTTTGTTTTTACGAAAACAAAGGTGTTGTATATATTCCTCGAATGATGAAACAAAGCGCTATCTGACGCATACAAGCCGAGAGAGATTTCGACGAATCAATAACAATCACGCCTTCCAATCAAAGTCAACGCCTTTCCGTGGAACTAGATCCAAACAACCGGAATTGTTTCTTGTTTTTGTCAGGATTCCACGTTGAAAATGGTCTGTTCCGTTTACCAACAGTTACCGAGTAGTATCTTGGATGTTTGGAATCGTGAGAGGATATTTTTTTGACAAGCAGTAAGGAGTCTAATCAAAGGATTACATGGAAAAATCCCCGTAAAATCTGTAACACCACATGGTGGCAGTTTCCTCGCATACAGTTCAGAGTTCACTCTTTTGAATGTTGTTCTGCACGATGCTACCGACTAGATGCATAGATGTAGAGTTTCTGCGGATTTACTTGTATAACTACCGAACTCAGTTTGGCCGCAAATATCAATGACGTGGACAGCCGTAAGGAGAAACTCGGAATTCTGAAACCCAGAATTACATCAAGTTCCAAATAGTGGACGTACCGAATTGAAAAACGCTGCAAATTCTTACACACGGGTTGGTTATTCCTCGAACCAGGCGCAAGTAGACTCATTTCTTCAACATGGGGGAAATGGGGAAACAGTGGGTGCGGCGGGTCCAAGACCCATTCCAATCGATTCAGGATCCATAATTTAGTGGAAAATGATACCCCACACGCCCAGGTTCCAGAAATCTCGAAAACACATATTCAAAATGGGTAATATATACCCAATTGGACCCATAACTTCTTCCAGTGGGTGCTGATCGTTTTGGGACCCATTTCATTGAATTCAGCGTCCAAAATTTAGTGGAAAATGATACCCCACACGCCCAGGTTCCAGAAATCTCGAAAACACATATTCAAAATGGGTAATATATACCCAATTTGACCCATGTCTTCTTCCAGTGAGTGCTGATCGTTCTGGGACCCATTTCATTGGATTCAGCGTCCAAAATTTAGTGGAAAATGATACCCCACTCGCCAAGATCGCCCAAAATCTCGAAAATCCATATTTCAAAAAACACATTTTGACCCCTACTCCGCCCAAATTTGGTCCGATTGGGCTGAAAAGCTTGGAGGACCGTCCCAGGCCGGGAACAGACCCCTGACCCAAATTTCAGATTTTTAGAAAATTTTCTACTACCAAAAACGGCGTGGACGGCGGACGGCGGACGGCGGACGGCGTACGGCGGACGGACATTGACCTTTTTTGATCTAGACACCATGAAACGTCCAGAAAAAAATTTTGAGCCGAATCGGAGAGGTTGACCATTTGCATGAAAACATAGGTTGATTATTCAAGGAATAACCAACCAAAACGAGAAACGAATTCTTTCACAGGGGGTGGTTATCCCTCGGACCAGGTGCATGGAGACTCATTTCAATCGATTCAGCGTACATAACCTCTTCCGGTGGGCACCAATCGTTCCAGGACCCGACTCATTGGGTTTCAGCGTCCAAAGTTTAGTGGAAAATGATACCCCACACGCCAAGATCGTCAAAAATCTCGAGAATCTATTTTTCGAAATGCACATTTTGACCCCTACCCCGCTCAAATTTGGTCCGATCGGGATGAAAAGTTTCAAAGACCAATTAGTGCTGATGAAACAGGTTTTTGACTAAAATTTTAGATTTTTAGAAAATTTTCTATAAAATAAAACTTAGGAAATCCCTTTTTCAATTAATTTTGTTTTACTTTTTCTAAATTTGCTTTTTCTGCATACTTTTCAAAGTTGGAATATCATGTGAACAACAATAATATATTCCTAATTGAGTACGAAACAGTGGGGAAATAGGAAATTCGAGTCACATTCACAATACTGCTGCTAAATTTGGAAAAATTCATAAGTTCTTAAAGTATGCAGCTCAGTAAAGTTTACAAATAAATGTTGATTTCAGTGAATATTTTTTGAAAATGTGATTTTCGCTTTGTTCGTATTTATGTTTTGCTGCTTCCCCGTCATTTACCCACCCTTTCTGTCCCTTTCTGGGCCACAAAATTCTTTAGAATGAACAATGTAAGATAATGGTATTGAATGTATAGGGTTAGGTCCGATTAGTAGCATGAATATATTAGGAAGAGCCAACTATAGTTGGCATAGTTGGCTGGATAATGATGTCTTCACATCGAAGGCGCTCGCCCACCGTACCAAACAAGCTAGTTAAGCTCTTCCCAATATAATGCAAGATAAGTTCTAAAACAAATGTTTGTCGAATTTCCCAAATTTCTGCCGCCCATCCCCGAACCCGTCTTTGGTTGGTTATTCCAAGATTAATCAACCCATGTTTTCATGCAAAAAGGCAATCTCTCCGATTCGGCCCAAAAATTTTTTCTGGACGTTTCAAAGTGTCCAGATCAAAAACGTCAAATGTCCATCCGCCGTACGCCGACCTCGGTCCACCGTCTACGCCGACTTTGATAGTAGAACATTTTCTAAAAATCTGAACTTTGGGTCAGAGGTCTGTTCTTGGCTCTGGTTGGTCTCCAAAACTTTTCATCCCGATTTGACAAAATTTGCGCGGGGTAGGGGTCAAAACGTGTTTTTTGAAAAATGGATTTTCTAGATTTTTGGCGTTCCAGGCGTGTGGGGTATTATTTTCCACTAAATATTAGACCCTGAATCGATTAGATGTGTCCGGGAGCCGCCACACCCACTGTTTCCCTAATTTTCCCCATGTTGAAGAAATGAGTCTCCATGCGACTGGTCCGAGGAATAACCAACTCCTGTGAAAGAACTTGCAGTGTTTTTATGAATTCTATTTCACTCTGTCGAAAAGAGAAGCAATTGCATAAAACGTTTTACATCTGGTCGAAGAGGCAAATCCGCTAGACACGGACTTTCGTTGGAATCGACGGTGTAAACGTTATTAGCGGGCTGCGAAGAGAAAAGATATTTAGGGAACCCAAGGCGCCCAAGTGTTTACAAGTGGCGGGTCAACTGATTCGATAGGTAGCTCGTACTACACGATCCGCCTAAACAGACTTTGGCAACCGGCCGTCAATTTGATATCGGAGGTCAAGGAGCCAAGCAGTCAACCTACCTTCGGCAATTTTGTGTCGAGATGCATAATGCAACTAAAACCGGGTAATTATTGATATCTTGAAAAACAATTCTTGGAAGTGGAGAGGAAAAGGTAAGAGTGTGGAGTGACCCGGACTCATTCCAATCAATTTAGAGTCCAAAATTTAGTGGAAAACGATACCTCACGCGGCTATGTCGTCAAAAATGCCGAACATAGAGAAAGTGGGGGAAACAGTGGGGGGCGGGTACCGAACCCATTCCAATCGATTCAGGGTCCAAAATTAAGTGGAAAATTATACCCCACACGCCTAGGTACCTGAAATCTCGAAAACACACATTCGAAATGGGTAGATAGATACCCATTTCGACCCATAATCTCATCCAGAGGGCACCAATCGTTTCGGAACTGCTTTCATAGGATTCAGCGTCTAACATTTAGTGGAAAATAATACCCCACTCGCCTAGATCGCCAAAAGTCTCGAAAATCCATTTTCGATTTCAAAATGTGTTTTTTGAAAAATGGATTTACGAGATTTTGGGCGATCTAGGCGAGGGGGGTGCCATTTTCCACTAAATTTTGGACGCTGAATCCAATGAAACGGGTCCCAGAACGATTGGCACCCACTGGAGGAAGTAATGGGTCAAATTGGGTATTCATTACCCATTTTGAATATGTGTTTTCGGGATTTCTGCTACCTAGGCGTGTGGGGTATAGTTTTCCACTAAATTTTTGACGCTGAATTCAATGATGTGTGTCCCAGAACGATTGGCAACCACCGGAAGAAGTTATGGGTCAAAATGGGTATGTATCCACCCATTTTGTATGTGTCAGGATTTCTGGTGCCTAGGCGTGTGGGTAATCATATTCCACTAAATTTTGGACTCTGAATCGATTGGAATGGGTCTGGGACCCGCCACACCCACTGTTTCCCCCATTCAAGGAATAACCGACCCGTGTGTAAGAATTTGCAGATTTTTTAGAAAAGTCTCTACTAGCGAAATCAGCGTGGACGGCTGTTATTGATATTTTTCATCAAGACATCTTGAAACGTCCAGGAAAAAAAATTTGGGCTGAATCGGAGAAATTGACTTTTTGCATGAAAACATAGATTGATTATTCAAGGAATAACCAACCAAAATCTGAAACTTTGTCAAAGACCCGTTTCCAGCTCTAGCTACTTCTTGAAACTTTTCAGCCCAATCAAACAAAATTTGGAGAAAATCAAGATGTGTTTTTTGAAAAATGAATTTTCGACATTTGCGGCGACCTAGGCAAGTGGGGTATCATTTTTCACTTAGTTGTGGACGCTGAATTCATTGAGGTGGGTCTCAGAACGATCAGAATTTTTTGAGATTTCCGGTACGTTGGTGTGTGGGGTATCATCTTCCACTCAACTTTCGACGCTAAATCGATAGGAGTGAGTCCCCATGCTTCTGGTCTCGTTTTCTCTCTCCGAGGAATAACCAACCTCTGTGAAAGAATTCACAGCGTTTTTAACCATTCAGAGATGGATCGTTCTAGGCGAAGGATACAAGTAACAGACGTGCTTTGGGATCGATTCCCACCCCTTTTTTGAACGTTCCTGATAAGAAAGGTTGGTTGAGATCCAGCCCTTGAGATCTCTACTGTTCGCTTGACCAAAACGAAATCAAGATGTGACGCTGGCTGGTTTGGGGCTGCCTCGATTCCTTCCACGAACAGAAGGATTCTGATACAAACTCTCCCCTACTAGGCCTAGGCTGTGAAGAGGCTAAGGTTGATATTCCCGCAAATTATAATTTCGCCTCCTCCGTAAATTGTTTGTTCTGCCTTCTAGGAATTATATTGTAACACAACCTATGGGAACAAAACCCCAGCGACAGCGAATATGAGAAAAAGTACATTTTCATTCATGTTCGCTCATTGTGTCGTGACGCCTAATCGAGCCCTAAGCTCTTAATTTGGAAGCATTTTTGGCAAAGATGATGGGATCGACAAATGCTACACATGCCTCGCTAAAGTGAGTTACAAATACACCACAGGTAGGTTGTCTTTTGTTATGAAGAACCACCATCAATATTGCCGAAGAACCAGGAAAAATGTTGTAACGTTTATTTCATAGGCATAACATTATGCTAAGATTATGAGAAGTCTCCTACCAGCGTGTTGGTGGGTTATTCCTTGAATAATCAACCTATGTTTTCATGCAAAAAGTCAATCTCTCTGAATCGGCTCAAAATGTTTTTCTGGACGTTTCAATGTGTCTAGATCAAAAATCTGAAATTTTGGTCAGGGACCCGTTTTTGGCTTTGGTTGGTCCTCGAAAATTTTCAACCCGATCGGACCAAATTTGGGTGGCGTAGGGGTCAAAATGTGAATTTCCAAAAATGGATTTTAACGATTTTTTGCAATCTAGGTGTGTGGGGTATCATTTTTCACTGAATCCAATGAAAATTGTCCCAGAACAATTGGTACCCACTGGATGAGGTTATGGGGGTTTGAATATCTGTTTTCAGGAGTTCTGGTACCTAGGCGTGTGGTATCATTTCCCACTATCTTTTGGACGCTGAATCGATTGGAATGGGGGACCCACCACACCCACTGTTTTCCCCATGTTGAAGAAATGAGACTCAATGCACTTGGTCCGAGGAATGAATGAATGACTGAAGGAGTTTGCTGCGTTTCATAATTGCAAGAGGGAAAGATTACTCGTGATTGTTGGAATGCCGAGGCGGGGAAAGGGAAATAAAATGAGTGGGGACAAACTCAGTGCCGGATTCAGGATTGGATCCATGGAAAGGGGATCGGACAGAGGCCGGAGCTCCGGAATCTTCCTTATGGGCCTGATCCAACTCCGCCCATGAGCAACTCCGCCAGTGTTCCTCCAGGGGCAAAACCTGAGCGGGGATCGATTCCGAATCGTAATGGTTAAAATACCTGACCCCACCCGATCGACTCGATCCGATCCAATCCAGGAAGAAACCGGGGAGATGGTTTATCGATATTGCTAGTCGATGGTTGATTCCTCGGTTATTCCGTCGTTCTGACTTCCTTATCACGTGGAAACTCGAAGTGCTGGCGGATACTAAGCCAGCACGACCGAAAAGGCTTGACGGATGGAAGCCTCTACCCCTGAATCCGCTTGTCCTGTGCCAACTTTTACGCTAATTAATATGCACATACGTGTCGTTTTGCAAAAATCTTTAAATTTACTCTAAAATACTTACAACTTGAGCATTCATATAATGTGAATGTGCATTAAGTGATGTAATATCAAACTGGTATTTGAAAATTATTTTGTCACGATTTCAATTCACAACTTCAATAGGTGTCCAGTGGTGTGGGTAGTGCATTGCATAGATTGAGTTTGTATCATTTTTGGATTTTTTCGGAACATTACGAAGGCCGCTTATTTGGACCACACCTAAAAGCCTACCATACTTGCAAAAAGTATAAGAAATATTAATAATTAAATAATAACCAATAAAAAATTTAAAGTTAATGCATTTGAAAGAATAAAAAATAAATTTGTGGGCGAATCGTTGAGTGAAAGTACAAAGAATGGCGAATGTCACAAATAGCATCCGATTCAACTGTCCTGTGTTAGTTTTCTCGCTACCTACATAATTAATTTCAAATAACTGCGGAATTGTGGTGATAAGAATTAAGCCAGTTCCAAGAAATTTAAAGCACAAAATTAGATTAAAAGAATCTGGAATTGGGGAGAGAAGGATTAATCGAATCTAGAATTAACGATGGAATGAGAAGGGAGCGTGGTAAGGATGGCCCTACATGCAATGAGTTATGTGAAATGGTTCATTTTGTATTGGGTTTAGCGATAAGGTAGGGATCCTATCAAATCGAGGAATAGAATTTGAAGCAACGGAGGAGAAAAAGGCAATGCTGACTCACCTGTGGCGTCCAGGCGGAGGTGGCGCAGGCGGTGGCCCGACTCGACGACTTGCTCCGGGACCTCCAGATCTTCTTGGCCACGAGGCGGCTCCCCTGCTGGACGACCGAGGTCGAGCTCTTCGACTTCTGCATGACCCCCGCACCTGGAGGCACATGAGAATGTTTATCTTGCTGGAGCCCGTGAAGGAGGGAACTAAGAAAACTTTGTCCCGAACTCAGAAGTGACTTCGAGGTCGGGGAGGTGGGTGAGGTCGGAGAGAGGGTCTCTTCGGTGAAACTCGACCGAGAACTGGGGGACCGGGAGTCGACGTAGTCCAAAGTGTCGATTTTGGATTCGCGCAAGGCTTCGATCCACGTCTCGTCTGTCTGACAGGCTCTGCTGTTGTCTTCGTCTTCAGAAATTGGCGGTTCCCCTTTGCCTTTGATGTTTCGCAAATTACGATCGTAGTTGACTCTCTTGAAACGATCCGCTTTGTCGGAGTCGACGGATTTCTTTCTCGCCATACGCAGGTACCTCTTGATTGTGTCGCTTACTGATGGGCTGACGTCGTCGTTGTCGACGCTGCTTCGACGCGCTCCTCCAGTGCGAGCCGCTTCTTTCTCAGCTTCCGCTTCTTTCAATTTCAACTTTTTGACCTCTTCCACGATATTGTCCCACCCTGCTGGCGTGATCATTCTGGTTTGCGTGCCGAGCGTACTGGAAGTGTCAGGCTCGATGACTATTGGCGAGCTGGGGACTGTGGACTCCTCGCCGGTTGTGGCTTCTTCTTCGACGTTTTCCCAGTCGCTGCCCGACCGGTCGTGCCGCTCGCGGTAAGTTGTCCAACGTTGGCGGGTTTGAAAACCGCGAGCTTTCCGCAAATCAAAATATAAACCTTCGAGTTTTTTCCTGTCTGTGAGGAGGTCACTGATCACTTTGTCGCGATTGGTCGAGCGGCTGTAGTATCGACGGAGCACTTCCAACAACCGGGTCTCTTCACTCACTGTCACCGGTTGTCGTTTCGAGGTGATCTCCGCCAAGTGTTGTTTCAATCTGTCGAACAACGCGTCCGTATCTAGAGTGTGACTGGAGCCGTATAAATAACTTTGGAGTGTCCCCATGAGCTCGTCTTCCCTGGCTTGGGACGAAGTGCAGGGCTCGTCGGAGCTGTGGGAGGCTTGGGACTTGATGGAGAAGAACTCTTCGCGAAGGCGTCGCAGGTCCGTTCGCGACGTCGCCGTTGAAGTGCCGGCGCCGCTGCTGCTGCTGGCGCCGTCTCGGAGGTCTTCCGCCTCATCGGCCGAACTCGTCTTGTCCCGACAACTTCCACCTTTGCCTTTCCGCCGCCCGCGGTTTCTCCGGAACCCCAACGCTCCCGGGTACGACTGCTTCCTCCACAATAGGAATTTGGGCTCTTTGGTGCACACCTCCTGGAAGTACGCTTCGATCCTTGGAATGTCCTCGCGCGTCGTGTGTCCGTGACCTTCGGGGATCAGCCGACGGCCGGCGTCGGCCATGTACCGCCATGTCTTCCGGGTCAGTAGCCACCGCTCTCTCTTCTTCTTCCCCGACGGGCTCGGTTTACCCATCCTATCTTCCATCACCACATGGGGGCTCCTCCGTCAAGCGACTGGCCGTTCGGCGCTCCCCTCCCCCGCGCCACAACAGTGGAGACCGGCCAACTTCGCGACGGCTTGTTTTCAACATTCCAGCTATTTTTATAGTCGCAGCCCGGGAAACGACATAGTTCACCTCTCGTCCGTCAGACCTCACCACCACCTGGACCTGAGTAGGTTAGGGACCTCGTAAACATACAACAAATAACAAACACACAAGAAATACACATACCCCGCTCAATTCAGATAATCAACATCACAACAAGTGTGAAATAAAAGACAATATCCGACAACAAAAAATTTTTGGTCCAAAATAATGAAAAATAGAAGGTCAGCTCAAACCCAGTCCTGTTCCCATGGCGATGAAAATGTGGGGAAGTCTGTGTCTCAGCCTTCCAACACGAATTTCCCACAAAATCCAAATTTTTTTTTTCAAATTCGCCAGCTTCTAGCGCCCATTATGGAAACCCAAAATGGACATTCAAATATTATTAATCTGAGTTTTTGTACAATATATTTTTTTGAAAATTATTTCGGTTCTTTGGAGTTCGTTTGGATTTGGTACAGTTCGCGCATAGAAAGAAGAAAAAGACTTGAAAAGATCAAAATTCGGTCTTTGAAGTGGTGCAATTGGTGGAACTCTTACTACATTCTCAGTCTAGGGAGACACAACATTGTCTGGCACTCCACATTCACGATTTTCCCCCATGCTCTTGGTCCAAGGAATAACTCTGTGACACATTTTGCAGCATTTTTGGTAGGTTATTCCTTGAGTGATCAACCTATTTTCACAACTTAAGTCATGAAAGGGGGGGGAGGGCCTTTTCCGATCGGCCTCAAAACTTTTTTCAACAAAATTACAGGGGGTTGGTTATTATAAAGACTAGGAGCACGGTGAACATAGGGGAAAACAGTGAGTTCCAGTACTCATTCCATGAATAATCAACCTATGTTTTCATGCAAAAAGTCAATCCCTCCGACTTGTCCCAAAATGTTTTTCTGGACGTTTCAAGTCTTGATCAAAATCAGCAAATGTCCGTCCACCGTCCTCGCCAATTTTGGTTGTAGATAATTTTCTAAAAATTTGAAATTTGGGTCAGGGGTTGGTTCTTGGCTCTAGTGGGTCCTCGTAACTTTTCAGACCGATCGGACTAAATTTGGGTGGGGTAGGGGTCAAAATGTGTACTTCAAAAAATGTATTTTCGAGATTTTTGGCAATCTAGTTGTGTGGGGTGTCATTTTCCACTAAATTTTGGACCCTGAATCGATTGGAATGGGTCCAGGACCCGCCACACCCACTGCTTCCCCAATTTTTTCCATTTTGGTTGGTTATTCCTTGAATAATCAACCTATGTTTTCATGCAAATGGTCAACCTCTCCGATTCGGCTCAAAATTTTTTTCTGGACGTTTCATGATGTCTAGATCAAAAAACGCTGCAAATTCTTACACAGGGGTTGGTTATTCCTCGGACCAGGCGCATGGAGACTCATTTCTTCAACATGGGGGAAATGGGGAAACAGTGGGTGCGGCGGGTCCCAGACCTATTCCAATCGATTCAGGATCCAGAATTTAGTAGAAAATGATACCCCACACGCCCAGGTACCGGAAATCTCGAAAACGCATATTCAAAATGGGTAATATATACCCAATTTGACCCATAACTTCTTCCAGAGGGTGCCAATCGTTCCGGGACCCACTTCATTGGAATTAGCGTCCAAGATTTAGCGGAAAATGATACCCCACACGCCTATGTTCCAGAAATCTCAAAAACACATATTCCAAATGGGTAATATATACCCAATTTGGCCCATAACTTCTTCCAGAGGGTGCCGATCGTTTTGGGGCCCATTTCATTGGATTCAGCGTCCAAAATTTAGTGGAAAATGATACCCCACTCGCCTAAATCGCCCAAAATCTCGAAAATCCATTTTTCAAAAAACACATTTTGACCCCTACCCCGCCCAAATTTGGTCCGATCGGGCTGAAAAGCTTGGAGGACCGTCCTAGGCCGGGAACAGACCCCTGACCCAAATTTCAGATTTTTAGAAAATTTTCTACTACCAAAAACGGCGTGGATGGCGGACGGCGTACGGCGTACGGCGGACGGACATTGACCTTTTTTGATCAGGACATCATGAAACGTCCAGAAGAAAATTTTGAGCCGAATCGGAGAGGTTGACCATTTGCATGAAAACATAGGTTGATTATTCAAGGAATAACCAACCAAAAGGTCCGCCGTACGCCGTCCACGCCGTTTTTGGTAGTAGAAAATTTTCTAAAAATCTGAAATTTGGGTCAGGGGTCTGTTCCCGGCCTAGGACGGTCCTCCAAGCTTTTCAGCCCGATCGGACCAAATTTGGGCGGGGTAGGGGTCAAAATGTGTTTTTTGAAAAATGGATTTTCGAGATTTTGGGCGATTTAGGCGAGTGGGGTATCATTTTCCACTAAATGTTGGACGCTGAATCCAATGAAATGGGTCCCAGAACAATCGGCACCCACTGGAAAAAGTTATGGGTCGAATTGAGTATATATTACCATTTTGAATATGTGTTTTTGAGATTTCTGGAACCTAGGCTTGTGGGGTATCATTTTCCACTAAATTTTGGAAGCTGAATCCAATGAAGTGGGTCTCAGGACGATTGGCACCAACTGGAAGAAGTTATAGGTCAAATAGGGTATATATTACTCATTTTGAATATGTGTTTATGAGATTTCTGGTACCTGGGCGTGTGGGGTATCATTTTCCACTAATCATGGACACTGAATCGATTGGAATGGGTCTGAGACCCGCCGCATCCACCGTTTTCCCCATTTCCCCCATGTTTTTAAATCAGTTTCCATGCGCCTGGTCCAAGGAATAACCAACTTCTGTGTAAGAATTTGCAGCGTTTTTTCTTGACACCATGAAACGTCCAGAAAACTATTTTGGGACCGCCCATTGATCATGAGAATGAAAACAATAGCAACAATAATAATTGTTATTACTGATTATTCAAGGAATGACAAACCAGAAAACAGGATTCTGAAGGAGTAAGAGCAATAGATTATTACCAAATACGTCCACTACCCTTGTATACCCATCTCTTGAGCTTGCTTCTGCTCTCTCGCCAGTGTCGTCATAAAATTGTGGTTGTTGTTTGTTCCGTTTCTTCGTTCACGAGCTCGACTCTCATCATTAAGAACCATCAGCTTTGAGGAAATGTGTTCAAAAATACCTTCCACACGCGCAATTATGGTGCACTGGTGGGGAGCGCACGATATCATCTCCAGTTATTGAAGATGAACTTCAATTACGATCATCAGCAAATCTTCAGATCGCTGTTACGATTGAATTCATAACTGATTCAACCTTAAATCAGACCGCCCTAATGGTCGGCTAATAGCGGGATCTAACTGAACTTCCTACTACAGTTCGGTACCAGATGAGAATGAGTAGTTGAATTTTGAACGTTACAAGTGAAACCGAAACATCTTTAAAATGAAAGTGGCGTTCATTTTGACTTGGTGGTTGAGATTTCTCAATGAGGGCGCATACAGTGAGTTTGTGGTAGGTTTGTGTGGGAACGGATTTCTAAATGGGAAATTGATACGGGATTATTCATTATTACCTGACAAAAAACTAGAGAGCAATCGAAACAAAATTCAAACAAATTCATTGAAAAACAATTTTGAGAATTACGCTCATTCTTTGCCAATTTCAGACGACGATCACGGTCACACCTGTTAGATTGTGGAGCTGCAATATGGAAAACAGCAAAGAAAAAATCGTCTATCAGAACGTGAAATTATACAAAATCAACCGGGAACAGTTCATTGACACTGACCTGATTTTAAAAATCCCCTTTGACGACAATTTACAGGTGATGTGATGTTCAAATATTCATGTTTCTCTGTTTGGTACCTGTCGTCCTAAGTGAAACTCAAAATTCACGAAAAATCTAAGTGTTCGGACAGAAGGTTTCCCTTCGAAACTGTGGATTTCATATTACGTTGATATTAAGATGTAATTACATTATCTGCCGTTTGCTGCAATTAGTCCATAACTAGTCTCAATAGTTTAGTGAAGAATACACGACATACACGTCCCCGAACATCGCAAAAATCATTTTAATTAAGAACTAACTGAGACTCAAACAGAGAATGTGTGAGAAATGTCAGATCATCAGGGTGGGTATCAAAATGTGTTTTTTGAAAAATAGATTTTCAAGAGTTTTGACGATCTAGGCGTGTGGGGTATCATTTTCCACTAAATTTTGGACGCTGAATCCAATTAAATGAATCCCAGGCGCCATAATGTGTCGACAAAAAATGGATTTACGAGAAATTCTGGACGCTGAATCCAATGAGACGGGTCTTGGGACGATTGGCACCCACCGCATATGGTTATGAATCAAAATGGGTATCTATCTACCTATTTTGAATGAGGGTTTTCGTGATTTCTGGTACCTTGGCGTGTGGGGTGTCATTTTCTACTAAATGTTGGTCACTGAATCGATTGGAATGGGTTCAGGCCCCATCACACCCCCTTTTCCCCCATTTTCTCCATGTTGAAGAAATGAGTCTCCATGCACCTGGTCCGAGGAATGAACAAAGCCCGTGAATGAATTAGCAGCGCTTTGTATTTGACGAAGCTGGAAAATTTGCGGGTTCTATTCAAATATCAATTGCTAACAACACTTCTGAGTGTCTAAATTCATGTTTTGGTACCCATGGTTCAAGCTTCATCTATCAATAATAACCTAATGCGTAAATGTTCCAGGCGACAGTGAAAAGCTCCTATTGGACGAATGGTGGATTCAAAAACAGGTTTTCATTGCCAATCGGTTCGCTGTGCTCTGGTTTGAAAACATTGATACCCACCTTGTTCAATCAATTCGTGAACGCAACGTCTTCCAAAGGATGCCCGATTCCACCGGTGTGTACCCAAACTTTTATCTATTCATGTATGCCAGTGATATCCTCAGAGCAGGTTTCACTGGCTCAGGCTGTCGCAGATCTCATTTTCTCTCCCGGGTGCTTGAAAAGCCACACTTTTCCGAGACATGTGTGCCGTGAAAAATTTGAATTCTCGCCTTCCCTCCCAATTCAAACTGAGCGCGGTTTCGCTGCCTTCCATATCTCATCGATTGCCACCCATCGATCTGTCCGGTGCTGCCACCTGAGTTATCAGCTTCCTCGTGCTCGTCGTACCGTCTACCGTTCCAATTCCGATCCCGATGTTCCGATCTCGCTTTTGTTCTCCCGTTTGCCAATTTTTGCTTTCGGGTGCTCTTATTTTTCCGTTCGATTTGAATTTCGTTCGGCTTCATCGACGTCATGGATGGTCTGCCGTTTATCGTCATCCGTCTCGCAGTTTCGGATTACCGCTCTACCGCTATCGTCAATCGTCGCCGTCGCCTGAAGTCGTGGCAAGGACGACTCGATAATACCTCGTCTATCGTTTATCGCCATCCATCTCGCAGTTTCTGGGTACCGCTATCGTCAATCGTCGCCTGTCGCCCAGGAGACCGTGGCAAGGACGACTCGATTTATCGACGAATACTACGTCCACCGTTTATCGCCATCTCTCGCCCGTTTCGTCCAGGACATCGTGAAGACAACTGAAAATATCCCGTTCCGACTCGTTCCCTAACCCGTTCCATATCGTTTCCCCTCTGTTTCCACCCAACAAACCGGTAGGACTAAAATTCTACTCTAAATTTCCACGGCCGTCGGAAACAGGTAAAATATATCGTAGCTGTATGTATGTATCTGTGCTACCTAGCAGATATAGACAAAGACTGCTAGATAGTCAAGTAACGTTTAATTTCCTTTTTTTTTAATTTCCTTTTTGCAATTTATCGTCTACTGGTTATACCTGAGAACTATCGGCTTTCGTTTCTTTCTTTTTTTTTCCTTTAAACAGAAATAAATTTTATTCTTTTCAATTTAATTCAAGTTCCTTCTTTCCCTACTCACATTATTTAAATATTGCCGAGGGTTCATCCCCACCTGTCTCTTGTCTACGTCACACATGCCAGTAGGATCATGAAAGGGATAAACACCCAAACATTTGTCTTAGTGATGAAACCAAGCTTTTCCGTTAACTGCATGCCCTAAACCGTCCATTCGAGGCGTATGTAAACCACTCACCACGGTTTCATTCCTTTTTCAGGGGACAGTCGAAATAAGAAAATTCATTGGACAAACGGACTTTTCACTTCCCGCTTCACCCGGAAGATACAAATCGACGATAATTTTTTCCAAAAATGGCGTTGTCGTTGGTTGTTTGAATGTTGAGACAACCGCCACTCCTGCCAAAAATAAGAAGAAGTCCTAATATTGTGTTGTAATGAACGTTATGAAAATTCACTATTGCACAATCTTTTCATCTAATAAACAAAACCAGCTTGAAAAGAGCATGATTCAGCCCAAGCTCTCGCCCCTCAAGCTCAGCTAACTCTTCTCCATAATGGTGACACATGTCATTATTTATTTGATGTACTGCCTGAAATTCGCTTGTTATGAGGACCAAATTTACACAATGGGTAGATAGGTACCCATTTTGACCCATAACCTCTACTGGTGGATGCTAATCGTTCCAAGACCGAGTCTCATTGGATTCCGCGTCCAAAATTCAATAGGAAAAGATACCCCACACACCTACGTTACAGAAATCTCGAAAAAACATTTTCAAAATGGGAAGATTGGCACCCATTATGACCCATAACCTCATCCAGAGGGCACAAATCGTTCTTGGACCCATTTGATCCCAATACAAACCCAATCACACACGTCCTGTTCCCAGGAAACGTATTAAATTCGTTTCTCCTCGAAGGAATTGGGCTACATGTGAAACATGGTCATTAAACAATGATTTTTATAAATGAATTGACTACTTTTTAGGAATAACCGAGGCATACCATTTCCACAGTATGTGCTTTTTACTCTTAGCTACTCTACTTAATAATCGTGAAAAAACAGTCTCATTTACTTTGACGGGTTTCATAGCTAAAAATGAAGGATTAACTCAAGTATTCATAATTCAATAAATCTACATAAAATCAATTTACGAAAAAACCACTGCAAGTTCTATTACAACGGTTGTTTATTCCTCGAACTAGGAGCATGGGGACTCACTCCAATCGATTCAGCGTCCAAAATTTAATGGTAAATGATACCCCACCCGCCTAGGTACCAGAAATCTCAAAAACACATATTCAAAATGGGTAATATATACCCAATTTGACCCATAACTTCTTCCAGAGGGTGCCGATCGTTTTGGAACCCATTTCATTGGATTCAGCGTCCAAAATTTAGTGGAAAATGATACCCCACTCGCCTAAATTGCCCAAAATCTCGAAAATCCATTTTTCAAAAAACACATTTTGACCCCTACCCCGCCCAAATTTGGTCCGATCGGGCTGAAAAGCTTGGAGGACCGTCCTAGGCCGGGAACAGACCCCTGACCCAAATTTCAGATTTTTAGAAAATTTTCTACTACCAAAAACGGCGTGGACGGGACGGCGTACGGCGGACGGCGTACGGCGGACGGACAATGACCTTTTTTGATCAGGACATCATGAAACGTCCAGAAAAAAATTTTGAGCCGAATCGGAGAGGTTGACCATTTGCATGAAAACATAGGTTGATTATTCAAGGAATAACCAACCAAAATGAAGGATTAACTCAAGTATTCATAATTCAATAAATCTACATAAAATCAATTTACGAAAAAACCACTGCAAATTCTATTACAACGGCTGTTTATTCCTCGAACTAGGAGCATGGGGACTCACTCCAATCGATTCAGCGTCCAAAATTTAGTGGTAAATGATACCCCACCCGCCTAGGTACCAGAAATCTCAAAAACCCACATTCAACATAGGTAAATAGATTTTAGACCCATATTGACCCATAAGCTCGTCCAATGGGTGCCAATCGTTCTGGGAGCCGACTCCTTGGATTCAGCATCCAACATTTTGTGGAAAATGATACCCAACACGACTAGACATTTTTACTCCTATCCCACCCAAATTTGGTCCGATCGGGCTGAAAAGTTTCGATGACCAACTAAAGCCGGAAACGGATCCTGACCAAAATTTCTGATTTTTAGAAAATTGTCTTTTAACTAAATCGATGGGGACGGCGTACGGCGGACGGACATTTGATTTTTTTGATCTAGACACTTTGAAACGCCCAGAAAAAATTTTTGGGCTGATTCGGAGACTTTTTATGACAACATAGGTTGATTATTCAAGGAATAACCAACCAAAAGGAGGGGTCAACAGACCCTTGTATTGGTCCTACTCATGGGGGTAGGGGACTTTCGACGACCAAGAGGATAGCCAAACAAGTTCAAGGCAACCAAACCTCAAACAGCTACGTGGGCCTTAATGCGAGTTTTTCATAAAATTATATTCCCTCCCTGCTTACATAAGTCCCTTGCTCCTACAATTAAGCTCGTGACAAAGTTACCGTAATACCTATTGATTGGCCTTGAGCTCAAGGTGGCCTCGCCGTCTCATAAAAAATTTTCAATTGAACCAGGACTTTTACGAATTTCGAATCAACTGTTCAAATCAACTGACTCGATCAATACAGCCTCTCAATGAGCGGGACATTACAAGATTGAGAAGAAGCCGAGGTGAAAAAGAGGTCTAGGTCTTTCCCTTTCAAAAATAGATTTTATTTATATCGTGAATAAGTTTGAGTCCGCCGCTGTCGAGGGCCGAGGCTCAAAAGCCGGCGTTTTCTCGCAGTTGTAAACAGTGGGATCTTAATCGTGTTTTTCACGGATAGCGACAAATCGTGTGCAGTCTCTCGCTGCAGTCTGCCCGTCCCTTTCAACCCATCCCTTTTCTTTTGGCTCTTTCATCATTAAGAAAAAAACGCTGCAAATTCTTACATTGGGGTTGGTTATTCCTCTGACCAGGCGCATGGAGACTCATTCCTTCAACAAGGGGGAAATAGGGAAAACAATGGGTTTGGCGGGTCAGGGACCCATTTCAATCGATTCAGGGTCCAAAATTCATTGGAAAATGATACCCCACACGCCTAGATTGCCGAAAATCTCGAAAATCCATTTACCAAAAAGCACATTGTGACCCCTGCCCCACCCAAATTTGGTCCGATCAGGCTGAAAATTTTCGAGGACCAACTAGAGCCGGAAACGGGTCCCTGACCAAAATTTCAGGTTTTTAGAAAATTGTCTACTACTGATATCGGTGTGGACGGCGGACGGCCAAAAGATTGACCGTTTGCATGAAAACAAAAGTTGGTTATTCAAGGAGTAACCAACCAAAAAAAAAAAAAAAATTCTTTACTTTCTCAAAAAGCTTCCCCACTCTCGGTGGAATTGTGTATATACGTTCACTTTTTCCGCCGAGGTTTAAAATCTAGTCGTTAAAACGTTTACGGCAGCAGCCCCAGCATTCAATGTTTTATATTCTCGGTATCTTTAATATTCTCCGTCTTTTTTGGTGGGGTCTAAAGACGCGGACACATACGTAATTTGGATCGTGAAAGTTTGAAATTTTCTCATAATAATTAAAGGGGAAAAAACACATTAAAGGGACACAGTAAACTCTACAGGCGGGCAATATTAGGTTTTACCGCAGATACGCTCCTGCAACCTATCGGGAGACGTTGGAAAACTGCGCTAATCTACGGCAGAGGAGAGGGTCGGCGACGAGAGGGGATGAAACTGACTCTATTTATGGCTCATTCGGTCTCCTCCACTCGGACGTGACTTTGATCTAAATTTAGTGGATCCAAAGAGGGGTGGAACCCTCGGTGTTACTACTGACAGCGGGAACATTTATGGATAAAGCGGAACTACCACCCTGATCACCTTTTTCGACTGTAAATTTCTTCTTTTTGTTTAATAAGTAGTTTATTAATAGGGTGGACGTAAACAAGAATGGTGTGCGTACCGATATTCCACCTAGTTGAAATGGTCTGTCAGATACGTATCCGAAGTAAAATAAAACAAAACCAATCGTTTTGTGTGTTTTATCAGTTAAGGGTGAAAAAACGCTGCAGATTAATTCACAGGGGTTGGTTATTTCTCGGATCAAGCGCATGGAGACACATTCGAATCGATTCAGCGTCCAAAATTTAGTGAGAAATGATACCCCACACCACGGAGAGGTTGACCTTTTGCATGAAAACATAGGTTGATTATCCATGGAACAACCAACCAAAAGGGCCAATAGTGAAAAATGTTCATTAATACCACGGTCTGGCAGGAAACCCTGTACCCTAAAAATTACGTCAAAATCCCATCACAATTTAAGGAGTTACGCCTGAGACATCGGATTTGGCTGCATGCGACTTGCTCGGCACCCAAAATTGTACCAATTGCCAAAATGTAAAGCCTATGTAGATTTATGTGGATTTTATTAAATCCAACAGATACTCTTTTTTCCGGATTTTCTAGCATTCAATCCCTTCACTAAGACATAAGTAACTGTCGATGAAAACCGCTCTAAATGCCATTTAATTTTGACATCATGAAATGGAATACATTTTGGGACCAGCTGGAGGTTCATATTTGAATTTGTCTCAAGTAGTTACTGTAACGTGTATGGCTACTCAAACATCTCGGCTCCAAGGGTTAAAAAACGCTGCAAATTCTTACACAGGGGTTGGTTATTCGTCAGACCAGGCGCATAGAAACTTATTTAAAAACATGGGGGAAATGGGGAAAATGGTGGGTGCGGCGGGTCCCAGACCCATTCCAATCGATTCAGTGCCCATGATTTAGTGGAAAATGATACCCCACACGCCCAGGTACCAGAAATCTCATAAACACATATTCAAAATGAGTAATATATACCCTATTTGACCCATAATTTCTTCCACTTGGTGCCAATCGTCCTGAGACCCACTTCATTGGATTCAGCTTCCAAGATTTAGTGGAAAACGATACCCCACACGCCTAGGTTCCAGAAATCTCAAAAACACATATTCAAAATGGGTAATATATACTCAATTTGACCCATAACTTTTTCCAGTGGGTGCCGATCGTTCTGGGACCCATTTCATTTCATTCAGCGTCCAAAATTTAGTGGAAAATGATACCCCACTCGCCTAAATCGCCCAAAATCTCGAAAATCCATTTTTCAAAAAACACATTTTGACCCCTACCCCGCCCAAATTTGGTCCGATCGGGCTGAAAAGCTTGGAGGACCGTCCTAGGCCGGGAACAGACCCCTGACCCAAATTTCAGATTTTTAGAAAATTTTCTACTACCAAAAACGGCGTGGACGGCGGACGGCGTACGGCGGACGGACATTGACCTTTTTTGATCTAGACATCATGAAACGTCCAGAAAAAAATTTTGAGCCGAATCGGAGAGGTTGACCATTTGCATGAAAACATAGGTTGATTATTCAAGGAATAACCAACCAAAAAAGGCTTTGAGACGTGAGAGTAAGGGGTGAGAGCGACGAAAGGGCTGATCCAAAGATTTTTAAAAGAGTATGAGAATGGGCTCACTGATACTCGTCTATTTTGAGGTCAGCGCGAAAATTTCGTCACCGCTTCAACAGCGACCGCGTCTATTTGTGTACGGCTTGATGGTGTTAAGGGATGGGGAGAGGGGGTTTGGGGTTGGAACATGTCATTCCCCTCGTCACCAGGGGACAACCCGGATCGAAATAGTAGAATTAGTCAGACGACAAGACTTCCGTATCCGTGTCTTCAGTTGGAACTAGAGGGACTCGCACAATGATATAAATGGCGGTTGTTAACAAGGCTTTTCTCGTTAGGTTCACTTGATAGTGCACACGCCCTCTTAACTGTAACGACTGAGTGAAATATTTCGACAAGCGAGGCTTACAGTGTCGTAGGCCTTGCCTCCAGAGGTCTTAATGCAGTGGTTTTAAAGCCAGAGAGCCTGTGACATGGAGTGTTATCGAGAACGAAGTGTATTTTCGTTGAAGTAGTGGATGTTTTCACAAATAAAATAGTAATTTATTTTCAGTTAAAATGTTCATCTTGCAAAAGTTGGTTGGGGTCGTCATAAAAAAACATTTTTTTAATAGCAATCAATGACCCAGAAAACACAATGGGCCAAGGAGATGCCTCCAGTCAGTTGGGATTGATTCTAGAAATAACATCATTAGGTCAACCCTGCCACGAGTCAGGAAACGATTGCAGCAGGCATACTTCATCCACTTCTCACATGGCTTCTTCCAGCAAGGAACCATTGAAAAAACCCTGCTAATTCGTTCACACGGGTTGGTTATTCCTCAGACCAGAAGCATGGAGACTCATTTCTTCAACATGGGGAAAATGGGGGGGAAACGGTGGGTGTGGTGGGTTCCGGACCTATTCCAATCGATTCAGGGTCCAAAATTAAGTGGATTATGATACCCCACACGCCTAGGTACCAGAATTCTCGAAAACACACATTCGAAATGGTTAGATAGGTACCCATTTTGACCCATAGCTTCAACCAGAGGGCACCAATCGTTCCGGGACCCGTCTTCTTGGATTCAGCGTCCAAGATTGCCACCAATTTCGAAAATCCATTTTTCGAAATACTCATTTTTACCGCTACCCCGCCCAAATTTGGTCCAATCGGGCTGAAAAGTTTTGAAGACCAACTAGGGCCGGAAACAGATCCCTGACCTAAATTTCAGGTATTTCAGAGAAATTTTTTTACTACCGAAATCGGCGTGGACGGTAAACTGAAATTTTCTAATTTTGATCTAGACACCTTGAAACGCCCAGAAAAAATTTTTGGGCTGGATCGGAGAGATTGACTTTTTGCATGAATACATAGGTTGATTATTCAAGGAATAACCAACCGAAACCATTGCCTACAATCAGATTCAAGCGGCAATTATGTGAACCAAATCCTTCTACTTGTCCTTTGATTCGGATAACGGTTCAATTGGTCAGAAAAAAGTCCAATTTGGTTCAGAAAAAGTTTCACTTGTTAATCCGATCTCGAAAAGACCTTGTTCGATCTTGAAAAGAATCTGGATGTTTCATTTGGTCAGAAGTTGTATTTTGTTTGGGAATGGTCTCAATCGATTCGGAAAAAGTTTTATTCGACTAGGAAATGCGATAGTTTACGAGGCTACTGATGTTTAGAGGCAACAGTATGATCAGAGTATTTGGTCAAAGGTTGGAAAATCTTCATCGGAACTGCTAAAATCACTGACAGCCCATTTGTGGTAGGATCTTGTCGATGAAGATTTATTGTTTGTACAAAGGTACAAACGAGGTACTTTGGGTACTTCATCCCGTGATTTCAGAGAATCAAAGTTCACACAGACATCAAAGTGACTAGACACTCCAAAAACTCCCAACTTTTGGTTGGTTATTCCTTGAATAATCAACCTATGTTTTCATGAAAATGGTCAACCTCTCCGATTCGGCTCAAAATTTTTTTCTGGACGTTTCATGATGTCTAGATCAAAAAATCTGCAAATTCTCACACACGGGTTGGTTATTCCTCAAATGGAGGAAACAGTGAGTGTGGCGGGTCCCAGACCCATTCCAATCGATTCAGGGTCCAAAATTTAGTGGAATATGATACCCCACACGCCTAGGCACCAGAAATCCTGACACATACAAAATGGGTGGATACATACCCATTTTGACCCATAACTTCTTCCGGTGGGTGCCAATCGTTCTGGGACACACATCATTGAATTCAGCGTCCAAAATAGAGTGGAAAACTATACCCCACACGCCTAGGTAGCAGAAATCCCGAAAACACATAATCAAATTGGGTAATAAATACCCAATTTGACCCATTACTTCTTCAAGTGGGTGCCAATTGTTCTGGGACCCATTTTATTGGATTCAGCGTCCAAAATTTAGTGGAAAATGACACCCCACTCGCCTAAATCACCCAAAATCTCGAAAATCCATTTTTCAAAAAACCCCTACCCCCTCCAAATTTGGTCCGATCGGGCTGAAAAGTTTCGAGGACCCATCTCGGCTGGGAACAGACCCCTGACCCAAATTTCTGATTTTTAGCAAATTTTCTACTACCAAAAACGGCGTGGACAATGGACGGCGGACGGCGTACGGCAGACGGCAGACGGCGGACGGCGGACGGCGGACGGCGGACGGCGTACGGCGGACGGACATTGACCTTTTTTGATCAGGACATCATGAAACGTCCAGAAAAAAAAATTTGAGCCGAATCGGAGAGGTTGACCATTATCATGAAAACATAGGTTGATTATTCAAGGAATAACCAACCAAAAAGGTCAATGTCCGTCCGCCGTCCGCCGTCCACGCCGTTTTTGGTAGTAGAAAATTTTCTAAAAATCTGAAATTTGGGTCAGGGGTCTGTTCCCGGCCTAGGACGGTCCTCCAAGCTTTTCAGCCCGATCGGACCAAATTTGGGCGGGGTAGGGGTCAAAATGTGTTTTTTGAAAAATGGATTTTCGAGATTTTGGGCGATTTAGGCGAGTGGGGTATCATTTTCCACTAAATTTTGGACGCTGAATGAAATGAAATGGGTCCCAGAACGATCGGCACCCACTGGAAAAAGTTATGGGTCAAATTGAGTATATATTACCCATTTTGAATATGTGTTTTTGAGATTTCTGGAACCTAGGCGTGTGGGGTATCGTTTTCCACTAAATCTTGGAAGCTGAATCCAATGAAGTGGGTCTCAGGACGATTGGCACCAAGTGGAAGAAGTTATGGGTCAAATAGGGTATATATTACTCATTTTGAATATGTGTTTATGAGATTTCTGGTACCTGGGCGTGTGGGGTATCATTTTCCACTAAATCATGGGCACTGAATCGATTGGAATGGGTCTGGGACCCGCCGCACCCACCATTTTCCCCATTTCCCCCATGTTTTTAAATAAGTTTCTATGCGCCTGGTCTGACGAATAACCAACCCCTGTGTAAGAATTTGCAGCGTTTTTTAACCCTTGGAGCCGAGATGTTTGAGTAGCCATACACGTTACAGTAACTACTTGAGACAAATTCAAATATGAACCTCCAGCTGGTCCCAAAATGTATTCCATTTCATGATGTCAAAATTAAATGGCATTTAGAGCGGTTTTCATCGACAGTTACTTATGTCCCCATGTACCCATTTTGAATATGTGTTTTTGAGATTTCTGGAACCTAGGCGTGTGGGGTATCATTTTCCACTAAATTTTGGATCCTGAATCGATTGGAATGGGTCTGGGACCCGCCGCACCCACTGTTTCCCCATTTCCCCCATGTTGAAGAAATGGGTCTTCATGCGCCTGGTCCGAGGTTATATATGTGTCTATGAGATTTCTGGTACCTGGGCGTGTAGGGTATCATTTTCCACTAAATCATGGACACTGAATCGATTGGAATGGGTCTGGGACCAGCCGCACCCACCCTTATCCCCATTTCCCCCATGTTGAAGAAATGAGTCTACTTGCGCCTGGTCTGACGAATAACCAACCCCTGTGTAAGAATTTGCAGCGTTTTTTTTTTTTCAGTATTGCATTTATTGTGGCGTAGTGACCAACATAGACATCTACATCCTGGTTTCAAATGGGGTAAAAAATAGATTTTCCGACAGATGAATATTAGTTGAAATGGTACTGCCTTCTCATCCTGTCATTGACTCCAACTTGTTTTATTCAACCTGAAGAACAGCCAATTTTTTTTACTCACGTGTTTTACCACCGCTTATACGGAATATCAACACAACGCCCATAAAAGATCTGCCAAAGTGGTTTTGGTTCAGTTCCAAAAAGGCCGAATTGAACCCCGGTGTATTTTACAGCCGGCTCGGTCGGAGGGGAAAAAGAGCTGAGATCGCGACTGCTAACTTCCTTTGAAATCTTAATTCTCGCACCCGTCTATTTATACGTCGGTTTTATGGGAATGATGGGCGTATCATCAATATTAAGGATCTATCGCCGAACGACTTTCCGATTGAATGAAATGGCTGACGATCGTAATTTTGGTAGAGTTTGGATTATCATGAATAAATATGCAGCAATTTTGTTAATGAAACACAAGTAAATGTATTAAGGTGTTCAACTTACCTATTTGAAAGAAGTGGAAAAATGTGAGCTCACACAAAATCCAAAATCAACCATCTCCCGACCATCAACCATCAACCACCACCACCACCACCCTGGTCTTCAACCATTTCCCTAAATACAATGGAAGTATACTGGGTTTCTTCAATGTTCCTGGACCTCTTGAGCGTGGATACAAGGAGTCAAGACAAAAATTAAGTTCCAAGACGGAAGCGGTGACCTGAAGTACTGGGCCTTTAAGGGTACCCGTGAAGGAAGCGCGCTACCGCGGCGCAACCTGGCTTTCAACTCTCGCCCTGTCCCCAATGGTTGACTAAAAATGATCAGATTCCTTTTAACTGATTCGTAATTCTGTCCTGAACACGCCTTTGAAAGAACATTTTGATTATGACCAACAGAAAGCGTCTGAAATTGAGAGATAAGCCAAGCTCTCCGCGCATCATTCTATTTTGATTCCTGACCTTATCCCTCATCCGATCAGTCCCAAACTTTTTCCAGTTGTTCCTCGAATGGTTGTGGACAAACAAATGTAAGGATTTGTTTTTGCTTCATCAACATACTGTTGGGTGGCTAAAGAAAGAACTATTTTGGCTGTATTCAGCTACTCTTAACTTTGAGGGGATCTCACATTACGAAATCCCATGATTTACGAAATTCCATACATTCGTTTGTTCCTTTTTCCATTCTGAACTAAACAAAAAAAAGAAAACGAAAATCCGTCCACTCATTCCTGGGAAACTCTATTCGGAAGGTGAAAAAACGTGTTTCGAGAAAAACAGAGACAAAGACAGACGGCTCTACTCAGCCCGTTACGCTCACTCGTCCCACCTTTCAATGCGCAGTGTTTTTCCGGTTAGAGCTTGGGTAGAAGAAATAATACACTGAAGATGAAGAAGAGTAAGAGAAGAAGATACGATATCAAGCTAAAAACCGGTAGTGGCTGAAATTTGTTTACTTTTCGATGGTTAGTTTACTTTTCCCGTCTCGCCGTCGCAGTTTCAGTTTTACTATTTTTCGCAGTTTTTCTCTCGGATTTTCTAGTTGTTCTCTCGAACCTAATTCATTTTGAGAATGCCGAGAGGTTCTGCTATCATTTTCAAGAAGCAGAAAAGAATTCCGCCATGGATTCAGAAGAAATTGGATGGGCCCTGAATGTGGTGGTGAGATGAGTCTAGATAGTGGTGAGCACACAGGTTTAGCTGTGAACATTTCAGTGTTGTGTTCTGATTGCTCCTATTCTGCATTCTATTCAAATGCAAATACTCTACCTGAAATGAAATTTCACGATGTGAATGTACGCCTAATCTATGCTATGCGGGCCATCGGACAAGGCGAGAAAGGAGCGCGTACGTTTTCGCAGCGTACGAAGCGGGCGGTCATTAGTTCAGACGTCAATTGTGAAGGTATCCTTTATCCAAATAATTGAATGTAATACATCAAAATTTTCAGCAGATTCTCTAGTTTTTTTTTTTATGCAAAAAAAAAAAAAAAAGGTCATTTTGGGTCACCGGTACCCTTAATAGTCTCAATTCTACGCTCTCGTTCAAAACCATTAAAATATGCTTTTACTTTTGCAGTATGTAAGATAAAACACCCGTGGCTTCGTAGTAAAATATCGGATGAACGGGATATCAAAACCACAGTATTTGTTTAGGCAGAGCTGGACACTGGCGTTCGCAAGTGAGGCAGTTTTTCGATTTGACTTTGAAACCTCCGGTGGTGACGTGTAGACGCGGGTTTGGCAGTCGACACCGGATTCCTGCCATCGACCAAAACCCATCGAGTGAGCGATCGACTGCCAAACGAACCGGGGAGAGTGAATCCACCAGAAACCGTGGAAAAAAGTTGACCACC
Source organism: Cyrtorhinus lividipennis (assembly GCA_019603395.1). NCBI lineage: Eukaryota > Metazoa > Arthropoda > Insecta > Hemiptera > Miridae > Cyrtorhinus > Cyrtorhinus lividipennis. The sequence continues at coordinate 11,565,435 of CM034001.1, forward strand.
CACGGTCAGTGTTGAAAAACAGGCGTGATAAACAAATGCTTGAAGCGTGGTCATTTCGCAATCACTCAGCAAAAATAATATAACCTTCCTGGAAAAATGAGATTGGTTCAGACGATACATTATGACGTTATAATTAGAAGATAAAAAGTAATCCTTTATTATTCTAGATAGGATTTTGTCACCGGAGTTAAATTTGGACTGGAAAAGGTTTTAACTGGTCTGAACGGAGTTTAATATTTTGTCTGGAGAAGGTGTGGAAGGAGTTTCATTTTGGTCTGGAAAAGGTTTTTTCTGGTCTGAAAGGTGTTTTATTTGGTCTGGAAACGGTTTTATCCGGTCTGAATGGAGCTAAATTTGGTCTGGAAAAGGTTTCATCTGGTCTGAAAGGAGTTTTATTTGGTCTGGAAAGGGTTTCACTTGGTTGGAAAATATTTCATTCACTTTGGAGATGATTTTGGTTGATTTGGTTAAGCTGCCTTTTAGGACCTTGAATACACTTAACGATAAAATGCATCGATTTGCGCAAAATTGTGAGGGTTCAAGTTAATGTTGTGCAATGGCCGTTTTGGGACGAGTGATTGATTTAATTCCCCGTGTATTTCACTCTTGGCGAGATTATCGAAGACGAATAACGAAGTGCATGGCTCGCGTTTTCGGTTACTATCGGCGTTGAGGTTCGACTAAAAAACGTCGGGGTTCACCGTAAATAAACCACATTCTCTCTAAAGGAAGGGGGATTCAAGAACGAAGAGAATAAACTTTGAGCTCGATTGATGACCGCACTCAGTTCTCTCGTGCACATACAACAGGAGTTTTCAAATGTTCCTCACTCGAAATCATGGTTCCAAGTTTTCTTCATGGAGAGTCATCCAAATTGTCGTGGGCATTTCCAGATGCGCGGTAATTTGGAATAGTGAGGACCTTTAACGATCATAAGCATTTTTTACTCTGCTAAGCGCCACAGGGAGCGACATTCTTTGTGATCAGAAAATTTCAGAGCTGCTGCTGATACTACTGTCGGAAAATTGAGCGAATACTAGTTTTGCCTATCTACGAGCAAATCTACGAGACCGAGAAAGGAGTTGAGATCCAAATTGTTTACGATTGGGCCACACCTGCTCTTGGCAATGAATTAGCTCATGAATGTTGCACTCCACAAACTAGCTGACTCATTCTCATTTATCTCTTGCAGGTTGAAATTAGTTTATATTATTTTTGAAGGTTTTGGAGGAGATTTATTCTTCCGTGTGGTTTTGGCGCCTCGTTCGACAATCTGTCTGCTAAGCGATTTCATCCGAAGAAATATCTGTGTCTGTGCATCTCTCATTGAACTCCACTGAAGGACGGCAACAAAATGTTTGATAGTTGTGGCCCTTCATCCCAATAAAATTGCTCCGAGCCAGACACCCCAAACCCCTAGGTACCTAGAAGAAATCTCGAAAACACATTCAAAATGGGTTAATAGGTACCCATTTTGACCCATAACTTCATCCGGAGAGCGCCAATCGTTCCGGGACCCATTTCATTGAATTCAGCGTCCAAAATTTGGTGGAACTTATACCCCACACGCCAAAAATCTCGAAAACTTATATACAAAAATCTGCAAATTCTTACACACGGGTTGGTTATTCCTCGAATGGGGGAAACAGTGGGTGTGGCGGGTCCCAGACCCATTCCAATCGATTCAGGGTCCAAAATTTAGTGGAAAATGATACCCCACACGCCTAGGCACCAGAAATCCTGACACATAAAAAATGGGTGGATACATACCCATTTTGACCCATAACTTCTTCCGGTGGGTGCCAATCGTTCTGGGACACACATCATTGAATTCAGCGTCCAAAATTTAGTGGAAAATGATACCTCACACGCCTAGGTAGCAGAAATCCCGAAAACACATATACGAAATGGGTAATATATACCCAATTTGACCCACAACTTCTTCCAGTGGGTGCCAATCGTTCTGGGACCCGTTTCATTGGATTCAGCGTCCAAAATTTAGTGGAAAATGACACCCTACTCGCCTAAATCGCCCAAAATCTCGAAAAATCCATTTTTCAAAAAACACATTTTGACCCATACCCCCTCCAAATTTGGTCTGATCGGGCTGAAAAGTTTCGAGGACCCATCTCGGCTGGGAACAGACCCCTGACCCAAATTTCAGATTTTTAGAAGATTTTCTACTACCAAAAACGGCGTGGACAATGGACGGCGGACGGACATTGACCTTTTTGGTTATTCCTTGAATAATCAACCTATGTTTTCATGATAATGGTCAACCTCTCCGATTCGGCTCAAAATTTTTTTCTGGACGTTTCATGATGTCCTGATCAAAAAAAGTCAATGTCCGTCCGCCGTACGCCGTCCGCCGTCCGCCGTCCGCCGTCCATTGTCCACGCCGTTTCTGGTAGTAGAAAATTTTCTAAAAATCTGAAATTTGGGTCAGGGGTCTGTTCCCAGCCGAGATGGGTCCTCGAAACTTTTCAGCCCGATCGGACCGAATTTGGAGGGGGTAGGGTTTTTTTGAAAAATGGATTTTCGAGATTTTGGGTGATTTAGGCGTGTGGGGTGTCATTTTCCACTAAATTTTGGACGCTGAATCCAATTAAATGGGTCCCAGAACGATTGGCACCCACTTGAAGAAGTAATGGGTCAAATTGGGTATTTATTACCCATTTTGAATATGTGTTTTCGGGATTTCTGCAACCTAGGCGTGTGGGGTATCATTTTCCACTAAATTTTGGACGCTGAATTAAATGATGTGTGTCCCAGAACGATTGGCACCCACCGGAAGAAGTTATGGGTCAAAATGGGTATGTATCCACCCATTTTGTATGTGTCTGGATTTCTGGTGCCTAGGCGTGTGGGGTATCATATTCCACTAAATTTTGAACCCTGAATCGATTGGAATGGGTCTGAGACCCGCCACACCCACTGTTTCCCCCATTCGAGGAATAACCAACCCGTGTGTAAGAATTTGCAGATTTTTGATCAGGACATCATGAAACGTCCAGAAAAAAAATTTGAGCCGAATCGGAGAGGTTGACCATTATCATGAAAACATAGGTTGATTATTCAAGGAATAACCAACCAAAAATCCACCCATTTCCGTAAACAGATACCCATTTTGACCCATAACTTCTTCCGGTGGGTGCCAATCGTTCTGGGACCCATTTCATTGGATTCAGCATCTAAAATATAGTGGAAAATTATACCCCACATGCCTAGATTGCCAAAAATCTTGAAAATCCATTTTTCTAAATACACATCTTGACCCCTACCCCTCCCAAATTTGGTCCGATCGGGCTGATAAGTTTCGAGGACCGACCTAGGTTGGGAACAGAACCCTTTACCCTTCAGATTTTTATAAAATTTTCTACTACCGAAAACGGTGCGTACGGCGGACGTACATTTGACTTTTTTTATCTAGACACCTTGAAACGTCCAGGAAAAATGTTGAGCCAAATCAGAGAGGTTGAACATTTGCATGAAAACATAGTTTGATTATTCAAGGAATAACCAACCAAAAATCTACAAATTAATAAATGAACCAGTCAGTCAATTTCCATAACTAATCGATCAAGCACGATGAGGAACTGCAATGTTGTACCAAGCATCCAAAAATGAGCGATTAGGTACATAGTGCATGTCCTACCGATTTGGAACAGTTTTGTGCATGTGCAGTAAAGTATTGCTGCTGAGTTCTGGAACACTAAGTTCCTTGTTTTCAGTATTTAGCGCATTCAACTCCAAACAGTCAATAATATTATTTCCAGAACTGTAGAACTGGAATTCATAGGCGTGCGCAACTTGCTTTTTTTTCAGAATTGGTGGATTGTTTGGTTTGGTAGCGTGTTATTTTCATGTTGGTTTTGTTGGCAGTAGGTTTCTGTTGGTCTCAGTCTTTGACTATAATGACACTTAATGTTGATTGGTAGCAAATATTATGTTACTCACTTAAAGCTCAGAGTTGTTGGCAGTGCAGAGCGCAGATCTACAAATTTTTGAACGTCTCTGGAATTTTGCATAGCCTTTTGTAGATTTGGTGTTGATCATATTTTCAATGTTCTCACCAAGACATAGTGAAACCTAGGGGTAGGAACACTAACGCCAGACTTTATAGTGAGTTCGCTTAAATCCCATATTTTGCTTCTGATCTTAAATGGTTTTCTTTTGTGTTTTTTCCATATTTATAGGTGCATTACTCAACGCGACACAAAAGTTGCTATTGTTGTGAAAAGAATGGCTGAAGGGAAACCGCTAAAATTCGATACTAAGTAATAGCATATTACATTAATCAGCTTAGCACCTAAGAGAACTGTCTCAATCAAGGAGAAGTGAAAGAGAATTAAGTGGAAACAGCGGAAAACTGAGGTCGAGTGCCTAAAAATAGACGTCATGAAGAAAGTGACGCGATTGCCAAAAACATTAGTTACACTGATGGAAAACACTTGACAGATGATTAAGTCCGCTCCGGCTAAACGCATGGTCCTTCTAGAAAAATGATTACTTCTTGCTGACCGGATGCGGTAGAAGTTTTTGGCTCGTGGGAAGTGGGATTAGCGAGGGTGTGACAGTACAGTTCTACCCCCCCTCAAATGACGCTAACCCTTCTCGCTGACATATATTATGCGAACTTACAACCAGAGTGATAGGTTTATAAACCAAAATAGATACCAAATGCGACGTATTAAGTTATATTGTTTGACTACCAAGAAAACAGTAAAGACCAACCACAGCTAGCTGTAGTTTCACCTTCTCACGGTGTTATTTTCGGACAGATTTTGTGCAGTGCTTTGAGAATTATTTCAACTTCTTTAACGTCTCTAAAAAGAAATGTTCAACCTAATTTGAAAATTGTAATCTCAAGTAATGAGTTATTTTGTACCTACTTATTTTTGCCTACAACACAGAAGGTCATGAATGTTTTGTGAGAGTGATGGTGAACATGCCTTTAGTTGGATGAATTTTGGTAAGAAACAATGAAACCACCATAACTGCACTCTGGCGGAAATCAGTGGCCCATCATGGCTTTTATGCCCCACTCTCTGTTACATTAACGTACTAAAGATCATTATGAATCAAATGAAATCATTATGATTAAAAGGGAAGGAGCTTGTTCTTTCTAGTCAACATGAGCAGTCTCATACAGCTCGTATCAGAACTGGCCATGTTTACAAGAACAAGATTGAACTGCATGATGGTAGGTAGCAACCAATGCTCTCTATGGATCCAGCGTCCAAAAGTTAGTGGAAAATCATAACCCAAAAGCCTAGGTACCAGAAATCCCGAAAACACATATTCAAAATGGGTAATAAATACCCAATTTGACCCATAACTTCATCCAGTAGGTGCCAATCGTTCTGAGACCCATTTTATTGGATTCAGCGTCCACAATTTAGTGGAAAATGATACCTCTGTAAGCCCCCAGGCTTGCTGCCTCCAGAAGGCCAGAAGGGAGAGAGCATGCGCCAAATGCGCGCGCATCTCCTGCCTCGCATTTAGAGAGGCCCAGCAGACACTCGTTCTGAAGGCATCCAACCAGGCGGTCGTTGTCGAGGCGCCCCTCAGGGCTGAGGCGCCCAACATGTTGGAGTATATTTTTGTAACCCTGTCGTGCAAGAGATTTCTCACTCAGTCCATCCTGGCTTCGTCCTGTGCTCGCTCTGAAGTGAACTCTTCTACCGTGCTGAAGTCGACCGAAGCTGTAATATTGTGTTCCCCATGAGATAAAGGACTCAAGTTAATAAGCCTTGCTGTGTACCTGCGGGACAGCAAGCCCCCTCCTGTTTTTCCTTCGACGTCGACGCCGTTTTCGTCAGCCGGTATCGTTGCACTTGCTCATTAAATTGTATTTCATGTACATCATAATTTCATGTCACTTGTATTAATTGTATTTAATGCTCCACATGTTGTCTATTTTACTTTGTCAAATTACTTTGTCTTCTATCAATTGTAGCCCAGGTTGAGGCATATTTCCCTTTGCAACGAGTCCTTGTTTTTAATTATAATTCATTTTGTTTCAATGTATTTTATGTTCATCCTTGGTATCCCTAGTTGCTCAGTCGTAAGTCTTGGACTTACTTCCCGTATCCTCTCGCTAGGTCCTTTCCAAATTCTCCGAAGAAACCCGAATTAAATCATAGTAAATTCATAACAGATTTTAATTTGAGAGAGGCTTACACCTCAAACCTAGATTGCAAAAAATCTCAAAAATTCATCTTTAGAAATACACATTTTGACCCCTACCCCACCCAAATTTGGTCCGATCGGATTGAAAAGTTACCAACTAGAGCCATGAACGGACCCCTGACCAACATTTCAGATTTTTAGAAAATTTCTACAACCAAAGTCGGCGTGGACGGCGGACGGACATTTCCTAATTTTGATCTAGACACCTTGAAACGCCCAGAAAAAATTGTTGGGCCGGATCGGAGAAAAACATAGGTTGATTATTTAAGGAATAACCAACCAAAAGACAAATGTTCGTCCGCCGTACGCCGTCCACAATAACTTTGGTAGTAGAAAATTTTCTAATAATCTGAAATTTAGGTTAGGGGCCGTTCTTCGCTCCAGTCGGTCTATTCCTTGAATAATCCCAACATTTTTTCTGGGCGGTTCAAAGTGTCTAGATCCAAATTAGCAAATGTCCATTCGCCGTACTCCGTCCGCCGTCCATCCCGATTTTGGTTGTAGAAAATTTTCTAAAACTCTGAAATTTGGGTCAGGGACCCGTTTTTGGCTTTAGTTGGTCCTCAAAACTTGTCAACCCGATCGGACCAAATTTGGGGGTGGTAGGGGTCAAAATGTGATTTTCAAAAAATGGATTTTCGAGATTTTTTGCGATTTAGGCGAGTGAGGTATTATTTTCCACTAAATTTTGGACGCTGAATGGATTGGAATGTGTCCAGGACCCGCCACAACCACTGTTTCCCCTATTTTCCTCATGTTGAAGGAATGTATTCTCAATTTTCTTTCAAAATTTTGGATTATTATTTACCCATATTATTTATCCATAGGTCGCTGGTTCAGATCCGGCCCGGAGGACCAAAAATGATGTGACCAGGGCGCATCGGGGGTAATGGACTGTATCCGAATTTCCAAAGGTGGTTTTATTCCGTAGAAATACTTGTATGTCACAATCGCAATAGGCAGCGGTGTCCAAACTCTACGAGCTTGTTCCCAATACTCAACTGAAAACCGGAGAGGGCCCAGCGCTCCCTCCTTCGTACCCTAGCTTTTCCAGGAACCTCTCCCAACGCCCAACAGAATGAGTTTCCATCCGCTGGTCCGAGGAATAACCCACCCGAGTAAATGAATTTGCAGCTTTTTGTTTAACATGGAAATTTAAATTTCAGCCGCAGGCTTTAAGCGAACAAAATTGGGGTCCAGAAGCGCAGCCCCTGTTGGGGTCAAGGGGCGAAGCCCCTTACGAGGCCCGCAGGGCCGAATTTTTTTATATTTTTAGAATTTAATCTTTAATGATCGCAGGATGATTAAATTGCCGAAAAGCTGAAAACCTATTCCTTTTCTTAAAATGTGGTTTGCTGTAATGGAGTGTATATACGCTAGGTATCACGCATCATGTTATAAGCAATATTTTTCTGATAATATTAAAATCTGACGGAGACATTTTATTAAGAACTCAAAGAGTAATAATTGTTATTGATTCATTTTGTTCGGTCTGATTTATATAAAAAGAATAAAAAACATTAGGTCCACTACCAGTCGCGAGATTGGCACACGACTTTTCCATTTCTTTAATTTATTCGAAATTCATTGATTTGGGCCTCGAGCTGTTCATCTACGATACAATTATTTTCTTTCCCTCGCCTTTTTTTTCTGTAATGAAAATGTAGACAGGCACATATGTAGAAGTAATTGCTACTATCCACGCATTCGCTAAAAATGCGAATGAAAATCAAACATGAAATTAATTGAACACGATTGAATGCTTTTTTGTAAGTTTTGTCGATTGGTTTTGCTCATCAGATTATATAATTCAACTCAGAGAAAGGATGGTTTTTGCTAACAGGCTAGCCACCATTGTTGAACAATTACCGATCATTATATTGGCTTGGATACGTATGGATATGGTACTTGAAGTTCAGAAAATTCTATAATACATGGATGTTTAGAAGGAGAATGTTTTCTCCTCATGGGCTGTAGGCTGAGTATTAATCGTCTGATTTCGAAACTATACATTTGTGTTTGACATCTTGTACACAATGCAAGTATCTATTACTGCTCTCACGGCACCAATTTTGGTGTGAAAATTTGCCATGTATGTCAGGTTGGACTTGGGGCATTAGCCTATGTAATTACATTGTTAGACGGTTTTAAAAGCAATTAACAAATCGTCGTAATAGTTATGATCATAAAAATGAATGTAAAACAAGTCTTTCAAAATGTTAACATCTGTAGGACATTTTATCAACTAATTCAGTTTGAATAGATAAATTTTATGAACTGGTTGGTAGGTTGATGTGTTTCTTTTCTGTATTGGCTGGCGCTCATTCAGCCTGAGCTCAGCAGGATTCCCCGCTCCCCCGGCCACAGATGACTCGTACTACCCCACGAAAATATACTCACCAATTTGGGTGTTTACTTGATCAGGTACCGACGCGCTGAGTACTCCCATTTGCCCATCACAACACGTTCACCGACACAACTAGACACCGACTGTCCACAAATAGACGGCGGGACGACGTTAGCGAAGGGGAACCGACTCGAGGGGTCCGTGAGCACGGCGTAGGACCAGTTCCGACGCGTGGTAAGGTGGTGGGGGCGGGGCGGAGTTGATGGTGAGGGGTTTAGGAGAGGGGAGGGGGTTGGAACTCTGCCGAACTCACGGAGGCCTCCAATTGACGAAGAGCGGGGAGAAGAATACACAGAATCTTATCGTTCGCCCCTCTGGTCGGGAAGACGCTATCCGTAATGGAACACTAACTGGCAGTCGTGTTTTCTATAATTTTTCTGCGAAACCTAATTCCATCTGCCTTACGAGGCCTCGTGAAAAATTCCCAGCGTTGGTAGACTTGATCTGATAGGTTAATTAGCAGTTTGTCCCTCTTCGATCCTGAGATTTCCTAGTAGTCCACGAATATCCTTCCACTGCGAAGATGCGAGATTTGACAAGATGTTCGCACGTGTACTACTTGCATGACCGCTCACTTTGCTCCCTCTTTTGGTTCAAGGAATGCAAGCCTGGAAATCCCCCCCTCACGCCAAAAGGAACTTAAGCGGAGGCCGCAGTGCAGGATGGTTGGTAGGATGGTGGATGGTAGATACCTGCCTGGCGACCATCCAGCTATTTATAACGTAAGTAACGGTACGATGGTAGCCGCAGTGGCCTCCCACTACCATCCAACCTCTTGAAACCATCCTAGCTACCCGCCTAGCGTCTATCCACCCATATCAGTCGTGTTTGTTATTCCATCCAGGCTGCATAGAAAAAAATGGGTAATATATACCCAATTGATTCCAGTGGGTGCCAATCGTTCTGGGACCCATTTAATTGGATTCAGCGTCCAAAATTTAGTGGAAAATGATACCCCACACGCCTAGGTAGCAGAACTCCCGAAAACACATATTCAAAATGGGTAATAATTACCCAATTTGACCCATAACTCTTTGCAGTTTGCATTCAGTCAATTTCAGAAGTAAGTCAAACGCCTCAACTGACATCCTTAAATACGAATAGAATTTGTCCGGGTGTTGTCTTAATTTTTTGTACACTCTCACGAATTCCCCGTCCTGTTGCCGCCTCAAATTGTAAGCATGCACCCACGGTTTTTTTTATCACAGTAGTTGCCCCAATATTTCCCAAAGTTGATCTCAGCAAAATTCCCGAAGATGAACTTAGCAACATTTTTTTCCCAACTTTTGAGAGAGACATGACTTCTACACGGCAGTCAGTTGGATACTGGCTTCATTTTACTGCGTCCAAGATGCATCTACCCTCCACCATCCACCATCCACCATCCAACCTCCTTGCGACCATCTACCATCCTGCAGTGCGGCCTCAGCCTAAGAGTAGGCGTGTGACTTCTGACTGTCAATCTTAAACTTCCTTACCTCTGGCTATTCCCTCGATTCTTCCCACACCACCATCAACAGCCACGTTCTGATTCAATCTGAGCTTGACAGCTCTCTTGGACGGTTACATGATAAGTGTGCGCCAAATTATCGGTTTTTCTTCACTGAATTCCATACACATGAAATGAACCACTTCTTGTTTACCTATTGATCTATGAATATGAATTATACTGGATTTGATAATTGAACAACACTTAGTCACTTCAACGAATTATATTCTTGACTCTCAACAAACTCAAGGACCGCCATAGCCAGAAAGACGCCACGCCAAGCATCAGAAGAGATAAATCAAGAAGGCCTCGCAGTGTTGACAACTGCGAGGTGAACTTCATTATTTTGATATGACTTGATATGACATTATAAAATAGTATTGCTTGTTGTTTATGTGAGAGTAATATTTCTTCTGTATTTTCTTGAGGTTTCTCTTCTATCACAACAGGTAGATCATATCTCAACGAAGTAAGGATATGACTGGTAGTAGTTGATTCTTCTCCCGCTAGGTAGGTAGTTGGTGCGGGGAGCAATTTGAGCTCTCCCGAGTGGTCAAATATTTAACGGTGTGCTTTGCTGGCTTTCAAATAATATGGTTTGATCTCTGAAGCATGGGTGTGAGTGAAGGAAGTTTGCAGGGGTCGTGGTTGGCATACTCTAGCCAGAGGGCTTCACCCAGTGATGGTGCCAAGAAAGGGGAGTCCTGAGCTGCATACATCTGTGTAGGATGTACCAATACAGACCGGCTCTGGGAGTTGAGATGCAACACTCGGGAACCACTCTGCTTAAGTGGTAGTGCGAGATAGAACGCACGAATTACCGCAATTCGGTACTTGGGGGGAGCAGTTTACTACTCCTTATCTAAGCCCTGCTGAATGAAGGGACAATCATTCCAGCCTCCCCCGCTGCCTGGGGGGGGGGAGGGGCATAACCCATGGGGTGTGCTCTCCTTATAATTTTGGCTCATTTCCTTGCATTGGGGTGAAAAACACATTAAACACTGCATTAAACACTGCCCGAAAGAATAGCCCTGGCCTCAATTAGCCAAGCAAGAGCGGGAACACACACTCAACTCTTGGCAGGAAATCTGGGAGACAGAAACAAGAGGATGATGGACGGCTCGACCGGTGCCCAATATACGTCCCTGGCCAGAGAGGAAACACGGTGAAGTTAACTAACATACAACGCAGCTCCCCTCGGGTCACGGGATGTTCTATCAGTACCTCCATAGGATGCGTATTGTGGAATCTCCAGGATGCCTGTATTGCACCAACGAAGAGGACAGCGCTCAACACACATTCTTTGAATGCGAGAGGTGGGAGAGAGAGCGATGGCAGATTGCAAGGGAGCTAGAAATGACCAGCCCTCCCACCCCCGAGGAGATGATGACCAGGATGCTCGAGAGCAAGTCAAAGTGGAATGCCGAGGCAGGGTACATCCAAAACATCCTGGAAGGCGAGCTTGTCGAGGAAAGTGCCCGGCAACGGGAACTGCAAGGAAACGGGACCAGCTAGCAGGCAGAAATCGGAACCCAGCCTGAAGTAATGTGCCGTGCCCAAACATGAGAAAAGGAGGGGAGGTTTTTAGTGTGTAAAAATCACCTCATGCCCGGGTCTTTGGTTGCCCTACCCTCCTCCCCCCGATATCTTCCTCACCTTCCTCCATTCTCAGATTTTTTGTATCACTGTATAAAGTCAACAGGTTCTCATGAGGGGGATAAATACGATCAGGTTGCAGTGGGATAAGTTCACTTAACCCGCCATAATGGTCAGCTGAACAAGGGGGGGACGTTTATTGGGCTGAATGGAAACCATTCTCAGATATTTTGTATCACTGGATAAAGTCAACAGGTGATCATGAGGGGGATAAAAACGATTAGGTTGCAGTCAGATAAGTTCATATTACCCGCCATAATGGTCAGGTAATCAAGGGGGGGACGTTTAGTTGGCTGAATGGAAACCATTCTCAGATATTTTGTATCACTGGATGAAGTCAACAGGTTATCAAGAGGGGGATAAAAACGATTAGGTTGCAGACAGAGTAGTTAATATTACCCACCATAATGGTCTGGTAAACAAGGGGGGACGTTTATTGGGCTGAATGGAAACCATTCTCAGATTTTTTGTATCACTGTATAAAGACAACAGGTTCTCATGAGGGGGATAAAAACGATTAGGTTGCAGTCAGAGTAGTTCACATTACCCGCCATATTGGTCAGGTAAGCAAGGGGGGTACGTTTATTGAGCTGAATAGAAACCTGACTCAGATTTTTATCATCACTGTATGAGGACAACAGGTTCTCATGAGGGGGATGAAGACGATTAGGTTGCAGTCAGAGTAGTTCATATTACCCGCCATAATGATCAGATAAACAAGGGGGGTACGTTTATTGAGCTGAATAGAAACCTGACTCAGATTTTTATTATCACTGTGTTAAGACAACAAGTTCTCATGAGGGGGATAAAAACGATCAGGTTGCAGTCAGAGTAGTTCATATTACCTGCCATAATGGTCAGGTAAGCAAGGGAACGTTTATTGGGCTGAATAGAAACCGGACTCAGATTTCTATTATCACTGTATAAAGACAACAGGTTCTTATGAGGGGGATAAAAACGATTAGGTTGCAGTCAGAGTAGTTCATATTACCCGCCATAATGGTCAAGTAAGCAAGGGGGGTACGTTTATTGGGCTGAATAGAAACCTGACTCAGATTTCTATTATCACTGTATTAAGACAACAGGTTCTCATGAGGGGGATAAAAACGATCAGGTTGCAGTCAGAGTAGTTCATATTATCCGCCATAATGGTCAGGTAAACAAGGGGGGTACGTTTATTGGGCTGAATAGAAACCTGACTCAGATTTTTATTATCACTGTATAAAGACAACAGGTTCTCATGAGGGGGATAAAAACGATTAGGTTGCGGTCAGAGTAGTTCATATTACCCGCCATAATGGTCAAGTAAACATAATGGGGACGTTTATTGGGCTGAATGGAAACCATTCTCAGATTTTTTGTATCACTGTATAAAGTCAACAGGTTCTCATGAGGGGGATAAAAACGATCAGGTTGCAGTGGGATAAGTTCACTTAACCCGCCATAATGGTCAGGTGAACATGGGGGGGACGTTCATTGGGCTGAATGGAAACCATTCTCAGATTTTTTGTATCACTGTATAAAGTCAACAGGTTCTCATGAGGGGGATAAAAACGATCAGGTTGCAGTCAGAGTAGTTCATATTACCCGCCATAATGGTCAGGTAAACAAGGGGGGGACGTTTATTGGGCTGAATGGAAACCATCCTCAGATTTTTTGTATCACTGGATAAAGTCAACAGGTTATCATGAGGGGGATAAAAACGATTAGGTTGCAGTCAGAGTAGTTCATATTACCCACCATAATGGTCTGGTAAACAAGGGGGGACGTTTATTGGGCTGAATGGAAACCATTCTCAGATGGGCGATTGCTCATGAAATGGGTCAGCATTTTCTAATGGGCGGGGACTACAATGCCAAACACCCACGATGGGGCTCAGCAACAACGAACCCCAGAGGACGATTGCTACGCGATGCCATCCACCAATTACAGCTCGAAATATTCTTCCCAGTCGAACCAACTCACTATCCGGACAACTCGAACCATTCTATCGACGTCTTGAATATATTTATCGGGAAAGGAATTAGCCAGCTGGTCACCCCTCTCCAGGTAATCCACTCGCTGTCCTCTGACCACTATTCCGTTCTTCTAAGCCTCTCCCCGGATTTCATTGCGTGCAGGTCGTCAAACCAACTCATTCAGGAGTTATCGCCCAATCAGCCTCCTCTCGATATTTTCCAAAATATTCGAGAGACTTCTTCTGCCTAAGCTGATGCCATTTCTCGAAACGGTCATCCCTAATTTTCAGTTCGGTTTCCGACATATGCACTCATGCCAACAGCAGCTACATCGCGTGACCGAAGAAATCCTTGACGCCTTTGAAAAACGCGAAATATGCATTGGCTTGTTTCTCGACACGGAAAAGGCATTTGACAGGGTATGGCATCCTGGACTGCTATACAAGATAAAACCCCTCGTCCCTGACACCTACTACCGCATAGTGCAGTCATTTTTGGCAGAGCGGACTTTCCACGTTAAATGCGACCATGCCAAGTCGCTAAGTAAAAGCGCTTCAGCTTCAGTTCCGCAAGGCAGCGTATGGGGACCAATCGCCTACTTGATTTACGTCTCAGACGTTCCAGCTTCATCAGAAACTGTCACAGCAATGTTTGCGGATGATCAATGTATTCTATCCCGGAATGAGGACGGAGTAAAGGCCTCTGAAAAATTGCAACATCACGTGCAAAGCATAGAGTAATGGAACGTGAAATGGAAAACAAAAGTGAACCCCCAAAAATCAGCAGTGGTCCCATTTACCCTAAAACGAATATACTCGACCCGCCCGATCACTATATGCCGTGAAGAAGTACCAAAGGTTGGGAACGTGCGTTACCTGGGGATAAATCTCCAGTCAAACCTCACTTTCAGTCACCACATTGGGGACCTAGTCAAGAGACTCAGGACTCGCATCAACATGATGAAACCTCTGATGGGGACAGCATCGCCACTGGACCTATCTATCAAACGTCTGCTCTACCTCGTATTAATCAGGCCCGTATGGCTATACGGATGCTCTATATGGGGTCTAGCCAGCAAAACCCAAATTAAAAGAATTCAGGTACAGCAGAACAGGGCCCTACGACTGATCGCACGCGCACCTTGGTACGTCAGCAACGCAACACTTCACCGGGACTTGGACATACCTGAAGTAATGGACTGCATCAGAACCAATTCTACCAGACTACACTCCAGCATTCACCCCCACCCAAATCAAGCCCTCGCAGCCTATTGGACATCCCTAGAACGCCGCCCCCAAGGATCAAGAAGACTCAAACGAAAACGTACAATAGACATTCTACCAACCATCAGTGACAGTGAATGAACTCGAGAACTCGTGTGCTATTCAAATTCGGAAGGACTGTTAATGGACAGTGACCTTCAATCAAGTTCCACGCAATCTCTGCAAAGGGTTGCATGTATCACTACCAACTGTCACAACAAAGAGTATTGTTATATACTAAAAGTTAAATTAATAAAAAAAAGACAGGACTCACAGTGATCACAAGAGAGGTGATTTAGCTGGGAAACCACCATTTTCTGATCAGGAATTCTGGTCAAGGAACGAGCTGATCTGGAAATTGAACCAGGAACAAATGAAGCACCGAATGAGTGCTCTGTGAGGAAAGAAAGTTCTGGTGACAGCAAATCTATGTCTATTCTGGGAGTGAGGCAGGATATTGCTGGTTCCAATCAAAGAAGGTTAGTGCTGACTCATGAGGATGATGCCTAAAATTATATAAGGGGCAGAAGCAAATGAATAGCTCGGCCGAATAGGGGTCTATGTCACTTTTTTGGATTTTTCGTTTTTGGTATCAAACAAATCGTGGAAACCTCATCTATCCATCTCCAGTGACGCTTGTAACCGCATAGCATATGTTCCCACGCTATCGGGCGCCAAAATGAAAGAAACACCAAAATTTGCAATGCAAATTTTGCATTCAAGTAAAGGGGTCTATGTTCCGTTGCTATGCACAATCTTGACTACGCGTCAATCTTTTTATCGTCCCACCCGTCCCCACGCAAAGATACCTATTATTAATTTTCTCCCTTTCGATCTTCAGGGTTTGTTAGTTTTTCTTCTTTGTTGTCATTATCGTTAGGTACATCTTAGTGATGAGTGGAACCATCCGCGATACCAGCAGCCAACCATGCGCTCATCCCCATCTCGAAAGCCAAAAAGGCTGACCTTCTCAAGATGTTGCCCTACTTACCTCATCAATACAGAGAATTTTATGCGACTCTACCAGAAGCTTGATTTTTCAAAAGACTTTTTAAACCATTCTTCTTCATAAACCATTCATTTTTTAATAATAACAGAATCATCCAAAAGGATTTATAACCAAAAAAGTAAATTACTATTGTGGTTTTTTCTTTATTCTTTGAATTAAAACCTGTTTCTGTGGACAAATCGTTCTGCAATCTTTCTTTCATTGAAAAAAAAAAAAAAAAAAAAAAATTAATATTAAAAACTAATGGAAGAAGGGTCTATGTTGCTAATTTTGGATGAGTTTGCCGATCAGATGGTTTCGCCGAGGCATCCGATTTTAATTCCGCTCTCCTGGAAAGTTTGCAAAAGTGACATAGACCCCTATTCGGCCGAGCTATTCAAATGTGATGCGATTGTGAATAGAAGGAAATTGGATCCTGATCCAGCAACATATTTACAGGCCACGAAAAGTAAAGACTCAGATTTATTATTGAAGGAAATTGATATAGACTTTGAGACTAAAGAGTGCATCTAGACAAAAAGTGCCAAGAGACACAAGGATTATGAAAACAAGGTGGATACGACTGAATAAGTTGGATGGAACATGACTTGTAGTCAGGGAATTTGCTGACAGCAATGATTACAATTTGTCAGAAATTAGCACGCCAGTTGCAATCATTTGCAATTAACTTGCTCAGTAGGTTGCAGTTCAACTACATCTGGGAAGACTGGGACACAGTTGCCTGAATCATGTGCTACTTGAAGAAAACCATCACACATGGTTTGTTCTTCAGCTATCACAGAGGAGGCCTTGATTGCTTTGTGGATGCTTTTCTTGGCATGTCAGCCAAGGGAGAGTATTCTACAACCGGCTTTATGATCAAGAGATATGGAAATGCTCTGATGTGGCGTAACAAGCGACAGAATCTATTGCTATATCCCCTACAGAATGTGAGTTTGTGGCAATGAGCGCAGCGCGTAGAGACTTGGTCTTTGCGGAATTTGTGCTGGATGATTCTAGTGGCCAATTGTGCAAAGTTTGTTTGAGGATTCCAAATCAGTAATTTGTTTAGTGAAGAGGATGACTCTACGACTCTAGAACATATAGTGTGACTGTCCTTTCTTCAGGAGAAGAATGTGAAGATTAAATGGATATCAATGGAAGAGCAGCAGGCTGATGATCTCACTAAGGGGCTGCCAAAATCAAAATTTGAAAATGCAGGAATTTGTAGCTTCATAAGTGTGGACAGGATTAATGGATACCTGCATTTATGTAATGCTCTTGTTCTAGATAAACGTGCTGAGCAGAGCTGGAGACAGGAAAGCTCAGGAAAAGGGTTACCACGTGCAGACAATTCTGGAATTAGGTGACCAAGCGCAGAAATATTTCTGGTGTGGTTTGGCTTGAGCCAATGTTGATAAGATTGGTTTGTACTTGTAAGCCCCCAGGCTTGCTGCCTCCAGAAGGCCAGAAGGGAGAGAGCATGCGCCAAATGCGCGCGCAGCTCCTGCCCAGACTTCGCATTTTGGAGAGAGGCCCAGCGCGCACTCGTTCCGAAGGCGTCCAACCAGGCAGTCGTCGTCGAGGCGCCCCTCCGGGCTGAGGCGCCCAACATGTTGGAGTTATATATTTCTGTAACCTGTCTTGCAAGAGATTTCTCACTCAGTCCATCCTGGCTTCGTCCTGTGCTCGCTCTGAAGTGAACTCTGCGACCGTGCTGAAGTCGACCGAAGCTGTAATATTGTGTTTCCCCATGAGATAAAGGACTCAAGTTAATAAGCCTCGCTGTGTACCTGCGGGACAGCGAGCCCCCTCCTGTTTTTCCTTCGACGTCGACGCCGTTTTCGTCAGCCGGTATCGTTGCACTTGATCATTAAATTGTAATTCCTGCATATCATAATTTCATGTCACTTGCATTAATTGTATTTTATGCTCCACATGTTGTCTAATTTACTTTGTCTTGTATCAATTCTAGCCCAGGTTGAGGCATATTTTCCATTGCAACGAGTCCTTGTTTTCAATTATAATTCAGTTTGTATCAATGTATTTTATGTTCATCCTTGGTATCCCTAGTTGCTCAGTCGTAAGTCTTGAACTTACATCCTGTATCCTCTCGCTAGGTCCCTTCCAAATTCTCCGAAGAAACCCGAATTAAATTATAGTAAAACTCCAACACATTTTAATTCGAGAGGGGCTTACATACTGATGCCAGTTTAGTCTGTGCTAAACTTGTAAAGTTGGCATGTGGCAATCCCAGGTAATGCAGATATCTCAGTTTGAGCTGAGAGCGCAGTGGAGGTCTGTATTTGGAAAAAAGAAGACAGCAAGTACAATCATGAAGACAATGGTGGCTGGACTGGTGGTGCATTTGCATTTATGTTTCAACGGCATGAAGAAAGTGACTTTTGTGCTAGTGTGCTTAGCTCCAAGATCATCGTGAAATCTTGGAGGGGAGTGTCAGAATTTCAATCTTCCACAATGATCTTAAGGTTGCTTCACACTGCCAGTAGTACCTACGTCTGCCGCTGCACTGACACGCCGCCGGCAGCCTCATCCTTTTCTCGTCGGTTCCATGGAATAAGAATATTCCATGGTTTCTCCTCAGTACGAGTTCGAATATGGCGTTTGTTGTTGTTTGCGCATAGTGTTCGTTTGTGGAAAGACGCCCAGTGCAAATTGGTATAAAGCTATTCTGTTTCGTTTGAGATCTGACTTCATTGGAAGGTATGTAAATATATTGTGTCATCCGATGTTTTGGTTTCACTCATTAAAGCCCAGATTCCGATACAGCTCAATAAAGGTACCCCCCTTGTTTATCTGATCATTATGGCGGGTAATATGAACTACTCCGACTGCAACCTGATCGTTTTTATCCCCCTCATGAGAACCTGTTGTCCTTATATAGTGATAATAAAAATCTGAGTCAGGTTTCTATTCAGCGCAATAAACGTACCCCCCTTGCTTACCTGACCATTATGGCGGGTAATATGAACTACTCTGACTGCAACCTAATCGTTTTTATCCCCCTCATGAGAACCTGTTGTTTTTATACAGTGATAACAAAAATCTGAGTCAGGTTTCTATTCAGCTCAATAAACGTACCCCCCTTGTTTATCTGATCATTATGGCGAGTAATATGAACTACTCTGACTGCAACCTCGAAAAACCAACTGTAACCTCCTTCCTCAATGTCGTGGTGTGTTTGATCTGATTTCCTAAAGCTCATGTAGGTAGGTGGTACTGATTGAAAGACAAAAAGTAAGATTTTGAAAACATGGATTCTCGGATTAACTACATACTAATTAGTAACCTAGCAGTCTTGTTCTTGTAAATAGCAGTGTTGATGAATTTCAATTATTTTTTAAATTAAATGCATGTGTCCAAAAATAGGAAAGTATATCAAACATCGATGTTAACATCGACTTTTCTGGCTTTCAACCATCGACATTGAAAACATCGATGGTTGAATGGGCTATGATTGACAACTACCAATGTTGACATCGATGTCCCATCCCCACTACGAAAGAAACCGTGGGGATTTTGTGATCCTCGATTGTCTCTTTTCTCATTTTCGCGGTCCTCACTTGTCTTAAGACCAACAGTGTTGAATCCGTAGATGTTCCCCGAATGTCCGATGTTTTCGAATCCGTGGCCTCAGAATCCGTAGTCAGTCCGGAATTTCAATCTTCCACAATGATCTTAAGGTCGCTTCGCACTGCCAGTAGTACCTACGTCTGCCGCTGCACTGACACGCCGATTGCAGCCTGATCCTTTTCTCGTCGGTTCCATGGAATAAGTATATTCCATGGTTTCTCCTCAGTATGAGTTCGAATATGGCGTTTGTTGTTGTTCGCGCGTAGTGTTCGTTTGTGAAAAGACGCCCAGTGCAAATCGGTATAAAGCTATTCTGCATGTTTGAAATCTGACTTCATTGGAAGGTATGTAAATATATTGTCATCCGATGTTTTGGTTTCACTCATAAAAGCCCGGATTCCGATAATAATAAATCTGGTTCGCATCATAATATGTATAATATACATGAGAATGTATATTATACATTCTCTAGGTAGCTGAGGTAACATCGATGTTGGGGGAGGCAACATCGATCACATCTATGGGGTGTAACATCGATAGCCGATGTTATCGACCCTTCTCACCATCGATGTTCAACATCGAATATCGAGCGGAAAACATCGATGTTTCGCGAACATTGGACAACGATGTCCCATCCCTATTTCGTTTCTTATTTTGATCTAGACAACTTGAAACAATTTGGGGCAAATCGCAAGTAGAATTTACATGAAAACATGACTTGATTATGCAACGAAAAACCAACCGTAGTCCAGCCAATACGCTTCCTATAGTTTTCTGCCTTTTGAGAAACAGAATGATGATGAGGGTGGAACTGGAAATATCGGAGCAGGAGAACGAGTGGCACAGCAGCAACAATATAACCTTCTTCAACTGTTATTATTCTTCAGGGGATGTTTGTATTCAATTCATATTCAATCGCTTACGTCGAAATTATTAGCTGAAATTACAATCGAATGTAAATTTATCAGTAACAGCCGTATTTCAATGAATATACGATATCCATGTTCTCTGTGTAGGATTTGTTAGATTCAGGTACCTAGCGACTGGAGGACATGCCACCTCCGGTTGTTACGGGTGTGTCACCCAAAGAGGGTCCTCCGGGAACTCGAGTCACAATCCGAGGAGAAAACCTTGGGACTAAGCAGTCGGATATTCTCGGTGAGTTGAATTTCAAATTGGACATGAGTTACTCATAGGCAAAATGAGGAACCGTGGCGCAGGATTGACTTGTAAGCAGGCTTTTCTAGTTTGTTAGGTTCCTCAGTCCTTAATGTCCTGCCTTTTTTTTCTCTCCAAATAGTTTTTCAACTGTGAATGAACGGTCTTTTGAATTTCCAGCTGTGGAGATATGTGGTTGTGATTGCACTCTGTCGACCGAATGGAAATCGCCCAACAAAATGGTAGCGCGTTCTGGCCCGGGCAAAGGTCGAGGGCAAATCATTATCGTGACAGCTTCCGGAGGGCAAGGTTCGTGCACAGTGGAATTCCGAGGATATTTCGAGCGGATCGGTCCACTAAAGGAATCTGCCGTCTGGGTTGAGGAAGCAAGTCCAATTGGACCGGGCCCTTGGTCGAAAGGAACGACTTTTCACATGGAGGATCCTCTTGGGTTGAGCGTCGAGGCTGACGAGTGAGTTCACGTCGCTTGCAATACTTTCTTTTTTCTACCAGCATCTCTTGCAACCTGCTTCTACTTGATAAAGATAACAGAACTCTTGAAGTCTAGAACGACTCTCTCCTGGATACATTAGCTGCCTCGATTCAGTTCAACCTGTATCTCAAGCAAATGAACGTTCCAGTACGAAAAAACTTCCTGAAGACGACCTCCAAGAACTGTTCCCTGGCTGCAATGGCGATCTGTCCTCAGAGCAGTTTTCTCCGGGTTGGTTTCTTTTGCAACATCACCAGTCTACTTCCTTCGACGATCTCCGAGTTGGACTGGCTTACTTGAAGAGGAAAGTGGACGGTCACAAAGAAGGGCAACTTTCATTTCTGAAAGTAAGTGCTTCATGACAATTAACTCCAGGCGTAGGCTGCCATTCGATAAATCAATTTTTGTGTTTGTTGTTCACGCAACTTGTTTTATCATCCTAGGGGAACGTATCTTCAGTGATGGAACAGCTCGAGGTACTAGAAGCCCTTCAAGCATCGTTCGACAAGGATTTGGAAGACTTCGGGAAGGAAAGAACTGCTAAAATTGTTGATGCTATAATGAGTAAGTGAATTAATGAGATCATCAAGTTTACTAAGATACATCAGAGTACGACTGAAGTTTGTTTCAAATTTTGGTACTAGAAAGCAAACAAGAAGGCAAAGTGTTGTTCGACGGGGTTCTTAAAGGCAAGGAGAAAGCTGATAGAACCAGAAACGCCCTCGGTGTTCTTCAAAGGTTCAGGTTCCTCTTCACCCTTCCTGCAGCCATCGACAGAAGTATGCAACGAAATGACTATGATGCCATAATCAGCGATTATTCCAGAGCTAACAACCTTTTTGGAAAGACCGAAGTGAATGTGAGTTCCGTTGTCGCACTTCGTCGTTACTTTATTTCGTATTCTCTCCTGTAGTCGTATCGCAACGCTTTCCTCATTTGCAGCTGTTCAAGAGCGTCTTGGCTGAAGTGAAATTGAAAGTGGTCGACATAAAAAACGTTCTGAAGACTAAACTCCATTCAATGCCCACTACTTTGGAAGCACAGAAAAAAATTATTCGGTAATTCGAATTCAGATATAGGGCCAAGCACTACGAATTGAAAATTTCCTTATTTTTATTTGATTTCATATTCATTTGATATTTATTCCCTTTATTCATTTGATGTTTATTCCCTTTAGAAATCTAGTGCAGTTGGAATACGCAGGCGATCCAGGCTGGGAGGCCATCAGTGTCCACGTCAAGTATATCAATGGCCAGCTCAACGAATGTTACAAATTTCATATGGCGAACCTCGAGAAATTGAATTCTCCAGGTAAGAAAACCTGTAATGGATGTGCGTAATGCTTTCGTACATGGATGTGAGAAGACATAATTCTCCTATTTTTGTTACTTCTAAGGGTTTTTTCATTTTTGTGATTTCAGATTCTAAGTCCAAAAGTGGAAAGAGAGACAGAAATTTGGACAAACAGGTGAGAATAGATACATTCAGTCGAAATATCGGTGAGAGGGAATTTGGTAGAGCCCTTAATTAGCGACTATTATGTCCGAAAATGCGTTGTTTTGTTTTTTCTCGGGCATCTTAAAATTAAGCTGGGCTATGTCGTCACTGCGAAAATGATATTATGAATCTATAACCCACTATACACTCTGGAGAAAATTAAATGCTGGGTGCCTACGCACGTCCTTTCAATCGATACTCCAATACGCGCCATGGCATGTGATTGATAGTCAGAATGTCGTTTTATGTTTTCATGCAAAAGGTGAATCTCTCCGATTCGGCCTAAACATTTTTTCTGGGCGTTTCAAGGTGTCTAAATCAAAACGCTGCAAATTCTTACACAGGGGTTGGTTATTCCTCGGACCAGGCGCATGGAGACTCATTTCTTCAACATGGGGGAAATGGGGAAACAGTGGGTGCTGCGGGTCCCAGACATATTCCAATCGATTCAGGATCCAGAATTTAGTAGAAAATGATACCCCACACGCCCAGGTACCGGAAATCTCGAAAACGCATATTCAAAATGGGTAATATATACCCAATTTGACCCATAACTTCTTCCAGAGGGTGCCGATCGTTTTGGGACCCATTTCATTGGATTCAGCGTCCAAAATTTAGTGGAAAATGATACCCCACTCGCCTAGATCGCCCAAAATCTCGAAAATCCATTTTTCAAAAAACACCTTTTGACCCCTACCCCGCCCAAATTTGGTCCGATTGGGCTGAAAAGCTTGGAGGACCGTCCTAGGCCGGGAACAGACCCCTGACCCAAATTTCAGATTTTTAGAAAATTTTCTACTACCAAAAACGGCGTGGACGGCGGACGGCGTACGGCGGTTGGACATTGACCTTTTGGTTGGTTATTCCTTGAATAATCAACCTATGTTTTTATGCAAATGGTCAACCTCTCCGATTCGGCTCAAAATTTTTTTCTGGACGTTTCATCGTGTCTAGATCAAAAAAGGTCAATGTCCGTCCGCCGTACGCCGTCCGTCGTACGCCGTCCGCCGTCCACGCCGTTTTTGGTAGTAGAAAATTTTCTAAAAATCTGAAATTTGGGTCAGGGGTCTGTTCCTGGCCTAGGACGGTCCTCCAAGCTTTTCAGCCCGATCGGACCAAATTTGGGCGGGGTAGGGGTTAAAATGTGTTTTTTGAAAAATGGATTTTCGAGATTTTGGGCGATTTAGGCGAGTGGGGTATCATTTTCCACTAAATTTTGGACGCTGAATCCAATGAAATGGGTCCCAAAACGATCGGCACCCTCTGGAAGAAGTTATGGGTCAAATTGGGTATATATCACCCATTTTGAATATGTGTTTTTGAGATTTCTGGAACCTGGGCGTGTGGGGTATCATTTTCCACTAAATTTTTGACGCTAAATCCGATGAAATAGGTCCCGGAACGAATGTAGCCCTCTGGATGAGGTCACAAGTCAAAATGGTTATATATCTACCCATTTTGAATGTGTTTTCGAGATTTCTGATTCCTAGGCGTGTGGAGTATCATTTTCCACTAAATTTTAGACCCTGAATCGTTTGGAATGGGTTCGGAACCCACCACCCCAGTTTCCCCCATTTTCCCCATGTTCGACATTTTCGACAACTTAGGCGTGTGGGGTATCGTTTTCCACTAAATTTTGGACGCTGAATCTAATGAGACGGGTCCCGGAACGATTAGCGCCCACCGCAGGAGGTTATGGACGCTGAATCTATTTTTAAATTAGTTTTCATGCGCTTGGTCAGAGGATTTCAGGAGGTCAGTTGGATTCTAGACAATAGTTGATGTCTACTGATACAAGTAAAGTACAAACAAACTCCATAATTCCAGTTGAGAGATGATTTTTTGGACGCAGGTGTTCATGCCAACTTGTCCCAAGTCCCTCTTTCCTTCCCACTGGTGTCTTGGAAAAACTGTACGTGGAGATTTTGTCTAGAAAATTTCCTCCATTTCGAAATCACAGAATTCCTTCGATGACGTCAGAAAACTATTGACAACCTCCCTCAAATTTGAGGGTGGACTCAGGGAATGCAAAATTTGTCTCAGTACAGGTCCAAAGTTAGATTTCGGTTTATCGTCATGTAAGCCTCTCTCGAATTAAAATCTGTTATGAATTTTACTATGATTTAATTCGGGTTTCTTCGGAGAATTTGGAAGCGACCTAGCGAGAGGATACGGGATGTAAGTCCAAGACTTACGACTGAGCAACTAGGGATACCAAGGATGAACATAAAATACATTGATACAAACTGAATTATAATTGAAAACAAGGACTCGTTGCAAAGGAAAATATGCCTCAACCTAGGCTAGAATTGATACTAAGACAAAGTAAATTAGACCACATGTGGAGCATATTGGAGCAGAATTGGTACAAGACAAAGTAATTTGACAAAGTAAATTAGACAACATGTGGAGCATAAAATACAATTAATACAAGTGACATGAAATTATGATTTACATGAAATACAATTTAATGAACAAGTGCAACGATACCGGCTGACGAAAACGGCGTCGACGTCGAAGGAAAAACAGGAGGGGGCTCGCTGTCCCGCAGGTACACAGCGAGGCTTATTAACTTGAGTCCTTTATCTCATGGGGAAACACAATATTACAGCTTCGGTCGACTTCAGCACGGTTGCAGAGTTCACTTCAGAGCGAGCACAGGACGAAGCCAGGATGGACTGAGTGAGAAAAATCTCTTGCACGACAGGGTTACAAAAATATACTCCAACATGTTGGGCGCCTCGGCCCCCGAGGGGCGCCTCGAAGACGACCGCCTGGTTGGATGCCTTCGGAACGAGTCCTGGGCCTCTCTGAATGCGACGTCCAGGCAGGAGCTGCGCACGCATTTGGCGCATGCTCTCTCCCTTCTGGCCTTCTGGAGGCAGCAAGCCTGGGGGCTTACAGTCATACATATTTGATTTTTTATTCTAGAATAGTGTCACCGAAAGGGTTGACTGCATCGAAGACTTGTGTGACATCATATCCCTATTATTGCCCGAGCTATGGTCGCTTGGTCAGTCCTACTTCAGCGGTGACCTCTACATGAAGCCTGATCAGAACAAACTTGCGGAATTTAAGGTTTTATATTGTTCCCTAGCGTTCAATTCTAGCTAAATATTACGTGCAAAAAGCCTATTTCGATTAACTCAATTTTGAATTCTTTCAGAGCAATACGTTGGCCTGCATATCAGAAATGTGCCGTTTGGTGCGTACCAGTGTTGGTCAAGGGAAGTACCCGTTGGTTGGTTGGTTCCCTCATTGTCTCCTTTGCCTTCGAAACGTCGCCGTCCAGTTGTCTCAAATCCCTCACGACCCGCTCACCGCACTTATACACCATTTCAGGTAAATCAGACGCATGTTCTCGAATCTCTCAATCTCACTTAACCAGCTTGTTGTTTTTGCATTTAATTGCTCCACGTAAAATCACAATGAATTCCTTCGCACCGATAAAATTGTTTCATTGGACTTTCATTTTTTTCTCAGAATGGAATGTGTCAAGAGCGTGCTCACGAATGCAGCGGATCAAGTGAGAGAACTCGCTCAGAAAGAGAATTGGAATCAAGTCCACGAACCTAATTTTGGGCTCATCACTCAGCTTGTGAGTTTTGACTAATTTAAAAATAGATAAAATAAATTTAGTCAATTGAGGTATTTTTTAAAGAATATTTTTGATCTGAATGAAACTTTGAGAAACGTATCCTGACAATTCCAAGCGAGCGTACTCAATGTTGAGAGAAGACAGTGGCAGGCCACTAAGCCGTGTTTGTGGCTGACGTCATGGATTTTTGGGCTGCATTCAAACTGCTTCCAAGACTACCCTGCAGATTTCAAAAGCACAAAGTTACGGGAGGAGACATGTGACACTGCTTAACCATTGATGGAGGCAAAAATCACCTTCAAGAAATAATTTACGCCCCTAATGATTTCTTTTAATTGATATTTTTACTGCTGCAATTTTAATTTTAATTCGAAGAGTACGCCCGAATGCTTCTCTCAAAACATTTTGACTGAACGCGGTCTATCGATACTATGCTATGCATGAATGCATGAAAGGAGCGGAAATCTCCAACCTGATATAGCTGTGTTCTCCACTCCAGCTCATTCTACACCCATTTTCTTTGTGCTCCACAGTCCTGCGAAAAGAGTCCTTGGCTAAAACGTAGGCAGGGCAAGAACTAGGATATTTCTCCCCTGTCTCATAAAATGCCTAAATTTAACTCTATATTGCCTAAACAAAATATCACAGTCGCGTATCACTTTTTTAAAAACCTAGGGGGGGGGGGGGGGAGAGTACTTGTTATTCCTCCATCCCCAATCTCCAAACCAAAACACAAATCCCCAACCTAATCTCCATTCGTCATCCATGGAAATCTCCAACCAAACAGAACACCCCGTTAAAATACGTAATGTAACAATCACATTATAAATTCTGGTCGTATCGTCAAGATCACCTAGGTCTCAGCCCATTTAGCTTTCAATTTCTCAAGACTTTTTGGAGATTTCGGTGCATGACAAAACTGTTTCAAAAATTTATTTATGAGTTGCTAGGGTAGTAAGGGAAGAAGATAGAAGAGAAGAAAATATTAATAAAATTGTGTGTATCATCCTAGCGATCATCGAGGAGGCAAAGTACAATATTTCCACCGTAAACGGGAAAGTTTTGGACCCAGCAGCCATTTGACGAGAGGGCCAATGGCGTTAGCTACCATTTGTTCTTTAACAAGCGTGTTTTTTGTTCTTTAGCCGAGGCATTTTGAGAAGTTGGTTGAAACAGCTGTTACTACGTTGAAAGATTCAGCTCTGCAAAAGGAGGCGAAGGAAGCAGAGTTGTTCGATAGCGAGCCTCTTCAAAAAGAAGCTGGACAGCTCATTTTGTTCATCTTCAACAATTACGTTCAAGTAAGCTTGAATTATTTCTCATGGCCTTTGATGGGTCCACTCCACGGTGATGATATTCTTCCATATCACTGATTCTTCTCTTGGAAATAAACAGGTAATCGATCAACTTTGTTCAAACGGGGAAGAAGAGCAGTCGCTTTCGGTGTCTCAAATGGGAGCGACCACCTTCAGGCAGAATCAAACGTCCATGGTAAGCTCAATGACAGACGGTCAATGTCTTCAAAATATCTGAAATAGTTTGAAGAGTTGACGCACATCTTCCTATTTCAGAGTTGGGACGAGAAACTGCTGAGCTGCGTATGCAACGTGAAGTTTTCGTGCGAAGTTGTCCTCCCTGAACTATGCAAGAACGCCACAGCATCTGGGTTGCCTCCTCTGGAATGGGTGCTGAGAGAAGCAACTGGATCTCTCGGTGGGTGTCCCTTTTTGGAGGACGGAGAATTTGTTGCTATGACGTGCATGCGAGTTACGATTGAGAATTTGTGTGAAAATAAAATCGAACATAATCGTTTCAGGGGCGTTGCGATCTCGCCTGGAGTACATGTACATTGAAGCTAAAAGCGACCCATTGGTTGGCACTATTGAACCTTCGATGTACATCGGCCATTTCGACTGGGATACAGACCTCCCTCCTCGAGCTGTTCGGCCGTACGCAAATGAGATCATCGCTAATCTGATTGCTGTGCATGCCCAGGTTAGTGCTCGTATTTCTCCCGTTTCAGCCCATTTTGTGTTCTTAACCTGCATTTTTACCTGGCTGGAGGTTTCCGCTTACACCTCTTACAGTTGGAAAGATGTTGCAACTGGATGAAAGAATCGGCTTTAACCCAAATCGTTGAAACGGTCACAGAAGAAGTTTCCCGCCTCATACTGTGTGCAGCTAGGATGTCAAACCAAGGAGCCATGCAGGCCAAACTTGACATCGCTGCCCTCCAGTACGCCTTGGCCCGGTACACCAGCGCTCACGCCCAGTAAGTGTCTAGCATGATGACAAGCTACCTTTAGTATCACCAGTTGATTAGAAAGGAGGTGCTAATCTAAAGGAGCACCTGTAGGCATTGGAGGCTTGTTCTAGAAACAACACCTCTTAAACAAGGGGTTACTTTTTTTCTCTCCAGTCCCATCTGGCTACTAAGGACGGGTAGGTTTGGGACCGCATATGTGGCTTACCAAGGCTGTTTGGGGTTCAGGTGCAGTGCTTTCCTATCCTTCTGCAGGGGGTGGCACGAGCAAGAACGCACGATATACGAAATTTGGTGCCTGGAGGGGTAAAAAAAGGTATTTTCCTAGTTTATGATTGGAGGAACTCATATTACCGTGCATCAGACAGATTTCTCGTCTGCATGCAGCTAGCAGAAGCACACCTACACCAAGCTTCCCCTGAATAGAGAATCATCAAAATGTGCTTTTGAAAAATGGATTTTTGGCGATCTAAGTGTGTGGGGTATCATTTTAGACTACGTTTTGGACGCTGAATCCAACTAAACGGGTCCCGGAACGATTGGCGCTCACTGGAAGAGGTTATGGTTCAAAATGGCTACCTATCTACCTATTTCGAATGTTTTTGAAACTTCTAGTACCTATGCGTGTGGGGTATTATTTGGGGAGATGTCAGCTAAATGTGCAAATAATGAAGAGAACAAGACTTCTTCAAGAAGACGTCTATGAATTATGACTAGAGTTTAATTTTGTCAAATCCAATAGCACTTCGTTGCCGAAATTTTCATGTATTTATACTTTTTTCAGGAGATTTTTCGCCGAAGCGCTGGAAGCCATTCCTCCCCTAAGTACGCCAAACGAAAAGTGAGTTTTGACCAAAGTAGGTACTTATATTTCTGTGACTTTTCTTAGGAACTTTCTCGAGCCCGAGAATGGGACACAAACCTAGATCGCCCTTTTCCCCCAAAATGGGAAGTTGTACGTTACAAGTCGTTAGGCCTCGTCAACGGGATCACCCTTTGAAAGAAATTATTTCCCATGACCGGAATGACGTTTAGGCCAATATAAACAACGAAAATTTATTCAAAACTGATTCGTTTCTCTTTCCGTTTCAGAACTGTAGAAGATCTTCTAGAAAACTACAAAACCCGAATGCACCTTCAACTGTACGCTTTCAGTAAATCCAACCGATAGGCGCCACTCCATGTTGATCAACATCTCAGTGATTTGACCTTAAAAATGTCAAGTCGTTCACCGGCACTCGGATGAAGACCCATACCTTCTTCCAAACTTGGTAGGTAGAACTGTAGGTAAAGGAAGGTATCTTATTTCGAATGTAACATGCACACTCGTCAAACTTTATATGTATAGGAATATATATTCCAAGTCGTCACTAATATTTGTTTCTCACCCATATATTCCTTTACATAAATTATTTAAACGAAATACAAGTATTTTTGAAACATTTGCTTTGCCTTTTTTTCCTTTTTTTCAGGGTAGGAGTCAAAATGTGTTTTCTGAAAAATGGATTTTCGAGATTTTTGGCTATCTAGTCGAGTGGGGTATCATTTTCCACTAAATTTTGGACGGTGAATCCAATTAAACGGTCCCAGAACAATTGGCGGCCTCTGGATTTGGTTATGGATCAAAATGGGTACCTATCTACCTATTTCGAATGTTTTCGAGATTTCTGGTGCCTAGGCGTGTGGGGTATCATTTTCCACCAAATTTTGGACCCTGAATCGATTGGAATGGGTCCGATACCCGCCAAACCCACTGTTTCCCCCATGTTCGACATTTTTTACGACTTTGGCGTAACGGGCATCGTTTTCCACCAAATTTTGGACGCTGAATCCAATCGAACGGGTCCCGGAACGATTGGCGCCCACCGGAAGAGGTTATGGACGCTGAATCTATTTTTAAATTAGTCTCCATGCGCCTGGTTCAATAGGAATAACCAAGAACCAGGAATAACCAACCCCTGTGTACGAATTTGCTGAGTTGTCCTCTCTTCCCGTGGGAAGAATGTCGAGTCTTGAAACAATTTGGAACCCACTCGGTACACGCCTGCGCCTGTAGGCCAAACGCATGCTGGACTGAAGGTAGAATTGCCCGGGCGTCCACGATGGTCTAAAAAATTAATGTGATACTTTGCCCAAGGGCTCTGAGCTAAAATTCCGAATTCATTTTTAACCCGATCATTGAAGAAAGTGAATGGTCGAAATTTGATTGTTCAAAAACAGTGTTAACCCGTACCTTTTCTCGGCAATCGGGCTGGAGCTTGGTTACATTTTTCGACTATCATGAATGTGTTCATCTGCCACGACAGTAGATAGAAATTTTGGAATATGTATCCCCCTTACTTAGAAACGTAAAATGAAAAAAATATTCAAAAGATGCTCAAGATACGAGTACAATAAATTAATTCGACTAAAACAGTTCTCTGTGGAACTGGAACTGGAAAGTGGAGGGGTTACCGTTATTATTGATTTGTCATTGTTACAGGATTTAGAAAGAATAGGTTGACGAGATAAGTGGTAGAAAAAAGCAGATAATCAAAAAATGATAAGTTTTAATCATCTGAGCCTACCTAAACAATAAATTATAAACAAGAGCATAGCTCCAATCTACTTGCTTCTACCCTATTTTTTGATCTGTGGATCTACCTCTAACAGAGAACAAATTTAATCTTTGCAATGCTGAGCTTAACGTATTGGTCATTCAGCGATGGGAAATTTCTATGAAATTGAATTAGGTAATGTTTAAAATCATTAACAATGACTGGGAATAAGTTTCTCGATAAATTGAACTGTTGGGGGCTTCGTAAAGGAACTTGGTTGAACTGCGCTATTTGTGCAGTAATTCCAGATAATTTCGCATGATTGAGAGCTCTTCGTTTTTGACAGAAGCTCCTTTTGTGGCGAATTCGTCGCTGAAGCGATGCACGTGAACGGTCGTGTCAGAAACAATGATTCCCTGTTGATACAAGGAGGATTTAGAAGCAGAAAAGAATCAATGATAACCGAATAAAAGCGTCATTATGGAGAGTAACGTCACGAAAGGTGATTCGGATACCAACCAAATATGGCAGTCTGATGTCTCGGGAAATGTCCATCTCGTGAGCGCGGGATCTTTCGCGCAGGCCATTCGTGTGCTCCAGGAACTTCACCAGAGCATGCATTTTATCAGGAGGAAGTGACAAGCGTTCGGCCATTTTTTGGAATTGGGCGTTTCTCTTTTGAGCGGGGGCTTGGAAAGACAGCGTGACGACGGGATGCACATCGCTTTTGCACAGATTCCATAAGAAGGCGCTGGAACGAGCAAGGCAACGCCATGAGAAACGGGAAAAAGGGCAGGATAACGGTTTATAGTTTGCAGTAGTATGCCTTACTTGGCCTGTTGATCGAGAGTGACGATCAACCCGACTTTGAACAACGACCATCTCACGCAAGCGATTCCACCGTTGGCTGTCGTAGACGTTGAGAAGACTTTCAACGGCTGACTTGCCATTTCAGAGTGGAGACGAAGAGTGCCATCGCTCACACCCACCTGGACATAGATCCTCGAATGAAACCAGTCGATCACTTTCTAAATATTGTAACCTACGATGATTATATTGCTCAACGTACCAAAAAACACCTGTCGTCGTATGGACATAATTCAATTGCTGTGATCTGAAGGGAACCATCTGGAATCGTGGATTGAACATTACTTAGATGCAGGAAGAGCTATGTCAGCATAGAGCTACAAGAGCTGTTTAATTCATTTTGGACAGGAATGAGTAGACTCACTCGTTTCCCCGTACTGAGAAATACTTGATTTCATGGCTCCAAGGGAATGTTGGTAGATGCAGCCGACGTTAGAGCCCAGGAGAATCGTCAACGAAGTATTTCTTTTTATTTCCATGCAAGAGAACTCCAATTGAGGACGTAATTCTCTATGAAAAAAGAAAATAAAAATATCTAGAACGCGGTGAACAGAAAAGCTTGTGCCCCGTGTCAACGCCGCATGTCAAGCAAAAGCATATCTCCTTGGAGATTCCAGTTTATTCGATTCATACTCTTCTAAAATAAAATTTTACGATTCAGTCAGAACTCACTTCGGAGCACGTTCGACAGGCCGATGGACAGCGGTCAGACTGAGGCTCACCCTGCCCCAAGGCGAAAGGCGGACGTCAGGTTTTTGGCGGTTCATGCCGCTGTCCGGCAGATGCACCACAGTCCAGATCATCAATTTGCCGTCTTGGCTCATAGAATACAGCTGGAGAAAACGAGCGAGGCACTCAAAAAACAGTTTCACGGAATACAAATTGAGAGATTAAGAAAGAGCGTTTCCAGGCCAATCATAGCGAGTCAAAAACGCTGCAAATTCTTCCACAATGATTAGTACTCCTTACAACAAAGATATTTTTTAAAAAAGTGTGTGTGGAGTGTCCAGGATTTATCCCAATCGATTCAGCGTCCAAAATTTAGTGGAAAATGATAGCCAACGTGCCTGGTTCCCAAAAAATTCCGAAAATCGAGTTTCAATAAATACCACTACCCTCCCCAAATTTCGGCCAATCAGGCTGAGACGTTTCGAGAAACTACTACTGCTGAAATGAGGCTGGGACCTGACCAAGGTTTCAAATTTTTTAAAAATTACCAACCTACTAAAAAAAAACGCTGCAAATTCTTACACAGGGGTTGGTTATTCCTCGGACCAGGCGCATGGAGACTCATTTCTTCAACATGGGGGAAATGGGGAAACTGTGGGTGCGGGGGGTCCCAGACCCATTCCAATCGATTCAGGATCCAAAATTTAGTGGAAAATGATACCCCACGCGCCCAGATACCGGAAATCTCGAAAACGCATATTCAAAATGGGTAATATATACCCAATTTGACCCATAACTTCTTCCGCCGTCCGCCGTCCACGCCGCTTTTGGTAGTAGAAAATTTTCTAAAAATCTGAAATTTGGGTCAGTGGTCTGTTCCCGGCCTAGGACGGTCCTCCAAGCTTTTCAGCCCGATCGGACCAAATTTGGGCGAGGTAGGGGTCAAAATGTGATTTTTCAAAAATGGATTTTCGAGATTTTGGGCGATCTAGGCGAGTGGGGTATCATTTTCCACTAAATTTTGGACGCTGAATCAAATGAAATGGGTCCCTGAACGATCGGCACCCACTGGAAGAAGTTATGGGTCAAATTGGGTATATATTACCCATTTTGAATATGCGTTTTCGAGATTTCCGATATCTGGGCGCGTGGGGTATCATTTTCCACTAAATTTTGGATCCTGAATCGATTGGAATGGGTCTGGGACCCCCCGCACCCACAGTTTCCCCATTTCCCCCATGTTGAAGAAATTAGTCTCCATGCGCCTGGTCCGAGGAATAACCAACCCCTGTGTAAGAATTTGCTGCGTTTTTGATCAGGACATCATGAAACGTCCAGAAAAAAATTTTGAGCCGAATCGGAGAGGTTGACCATTATCATGAAAACATAGGTTGATTATTCAAGGAATAACCAACCAAAAAACGGCGGGCACGAGCCGCAAATTTATGTTGGTGTCAGATAATGGGAGCTCCGGGTGGTAACACCATCGGAATATATTTGCCAAGTTTCAGTTTCAAATTACTGCCATTTTGAAATACAAGGTAGTAACACTAGTGCAAAATACTCGTTGGCTTCTTGTTATGCCAAATAATGCACTCCCTCTGGTAAAGAACGCTCAACCCTTTCTGGGTGGCAAATTCATATTAGTTTTAAATGAAAAAACTTGCGCTTTGAAATAATGATGTATTTTATTAGCAAAATATACATCAGTATGTAGGTACTGAGAAGGAATTATTCTTTGTCTGCTAGCCAGCTAGTTTTTGTTACAGCAAATGTTTCTGCAATTTGATCATATTTTCAAGGAGTAGGCAGGTTAGCTAGCAGAAGGTTCTATATTGATTGCAACTTGATTGAATGAATGAGTGCACGCAATCCATGATATCAGTATTGCCAATATATACATGGGTTCATTTTTTAAATAGGTTATCTTCAAGTGTCATAAGACTTTATTATTCATGCCATTTTGTGATCAGGTAGGTGCCCCCCCTTTTTCAAACAATTCTAAATGAATGTGTAGAATTCTCGAATGTGCATCACATCAGATGACACGTCGTGAAGGCACCTAGGAACCTTCTGTGTCATGTGTAATGACCTTGACCACATATTTAGGATATTTGAACCATTTATGTTTTAGATCAGGCTGGTTGGAACCTTCTTGCGATTGTTGCGTTTTACCACAACAACGAATGAGACTGCCATAAGTACAGAAGATCTTAGCTAGGCTCAGCTTGCTACTTTGACTTAGCTGTTTTTTCTCTCCGCTCATCACAATCGTCAATCTCTCACACAATATGATCAAAATTGCAGTTAGAAGGCACTTACCGTCGTAGGAGAGACTGGATTGCTCTCTTTGTTCCGATTCACACTGCTGCTCAAGCTTCTCAGATGAGTCACCGCGCTGGTATGAATGTCAGTAGTGTCCAGGCCATTCTTAACTTGAAGTAAAGAAAAACAGTTTGGTGAAGCAGAAGCTTTAACCTTCATTTTACAAACCCTCAGAAACAGGAAAAGATTATTGCAAGAAAAATCCTGTTTGCTTCCTGATTGGGTTGGTTGATGAGAAGAGCCAATTAACTATTCCCAGATTCCCTTTTCCCAAGCAAAGTGGACTCACATGTGCAATAAGTCGGCGTACGAATTATAGATTCAAAATTCTCCCACCGACAATTATCATGATCCATGTCTGCCTCACTGAGGTCCCACAGAGAAAGGGTTCTGAAATTCCGTAAAAACATGTATTATTATCTGAAAAATCAGGAGGCCCGGTATTAAATAACGCCAATAGCAGCCAACATCACGTGTACTGTTGACAATTTTTGCGTAAAGGAACTACAGTCAACAGTCACAGTCATGAGATGTGCTTGAGAGTCTTTTGTAGAGCAGCCAACAAATAATGTAACATTAGAATTAGAATAACAACTCGAAGTTGGTTTTAGAGAAATGTCTTAAGGGTACCCGTGAGGGAAGCACGCTACCGCGGCGCAACCTGGCTTTCAACTCTCGCCCTGTCCCTAATGGATGACTAAAAATGATCAGATTCCTTTTAACTGATTCGTAATTCTGTCCTGAACACGCCTTTGAAAGAACATTTTGATTACGACCAACAGAAAGCGTCTGAAATTGAGAGATAAGCCAAGCTTTCTGCGCATCATTCTATTTTGATTCCTGATCTTATTCCTCATCCGATCAGTCCCAAACTTTTTCCAGTTGTTCCTCAAATGGTTGTGGACAAACAAATGTAAGGATTTGTTTTTGCTTCATCAACATACTGTTGGGTGGCTAAAGAAAGAACTATTTTGGCTGTATTCAGCTACTCTTAACTTTGAGGGGATCTCACATTACAAAATCCCATGATTTACGAAATTCCATACATTCGTTTGTTCCTTTT
Source organism: Cyrtorhinus lividipennis (assembly GCA_019603395.1). NCBI lineage: Eukaryota > Metazoa > Arthropoda > Insecta > Hemiptera > Miridae > Cyrtorhinus > Cyrtorhinus lividipennis. The sequence goes on from CM034001.1 coordinate 11,601,451, forward strand.
TCCATTCTGAACTAAACAAAAAAAAAAAGAAAACGAAAATCCGTCCACTCATTCCTGGGAAACTCTATTCGGAAGGTGAAAAACCGTGTTTTGAGAAAAACAGAGACAAAGACAGACGGCTCTACTCAGCCCGTTATGCTCACTCGTCCGCTCGCAACTTGTCCCACCTTTCAATGCGCAGTGTTTTTCCGGTTGGAGCTTGGGTAGAAGAAATAATACACTGAAGATGAAGAAGAGTAAGAGAAGAAGAGACGATATCACGCTAAAAACCGGTAGTGGCTGAAATTTGTTTACTTTTTGATGGTTTGTTTACTTTTCCCGTCTCGCCGTCGCAGTTTCACAGTTTTACTATTTTTCGCAGTTTTTCTCTCAGATTTTCTAGTTGTTCTCTCGAACCTAATTCATTTTGAGAATGCCGAGTGGTTCTGCTACCATTTTCAAGAAGCAGAAAAGAATTCCGCCATGGATTCAGAAGAAATCGGATGGGCCCTGAATGTGGTGGTGAGATGAGTCTAGATAGTGGTGAGCACACAGGTTTAGCTGTGAACATTTCAGTGTTGTGTTCTGATTGCTCCTATTCTGCATTCTATTCAAATGCAAATACTCTACCTGAAACGAAATTTCACGATGTGAATGTACGCCTAATCTACGCTATGCGCGCCATCGGACAAGGCGAGAAAGGAGCGCATACGTTTTCGCAGCGTATGAAGCGGCCGGTCATTAGTTCAGACATCAATTGTGAAGGTATCCTTTACCCAAATAATTGAATGTAATATATCAAAATTTTCAGCAGATTCTCTAGTTTTTTTTAATGAAAAAAAAAAAAAAAGGTCATTTTGGGTCACCGGTACCCTTAAGGTCAAATTTGATGGCTGCTTTGCAAAGAAACTCTTTTGGATTTTGCTAGTTCTAAAAAATTATCAATTACCTAGTAGGGCAAATGATAGTCAAAAACTGTTATCTGTTCACAAGTAAGTACTGATATCCTCCAAAATATCCCCTTAAATCTATCAAATCTATCCATAAATTGTCAAATGTTTGTGTACTCAGATCCAGTCATCCCCATAGACATGTTCAATACTTGGAACGTCACAGCCTTCCACTAGGAAATGATCCAACATTCCAAATGTAGTACCCATATCAGTGACCCAATATGTGGTTCATTTGTTGACAATACTTATGTTCTTGCTCACCCATCTGCGAGTCCCGCGTAAAATAATGTTGGGTTAGCGTAGTCAAACGTGATGGACTCAATAGGGGCTGAAGACACAAGGATTTTTGTGGGTTGTGACACAGCAATCATATCCCATAAGCAGATGAGCCAACGCCCAGTCAGTTCTACTGGCAGATACTCTTCTGGCTGGGACGACCTGGAAGGTAGAAACAACCTGAATGGACGCGAATGGTTTGTGAAGGGAGTGAACATGTGCTGATCAGTGCCAAAGTGTCTAGATCGTGTACACAGTCTGAATAACACGAGAAATTTCGGCAGTACCTCTCGTAACACGTAACGACGACGTTTGAAAAATGGGGGGAGAAACAGACGTGAGTGACTTTTCTGTCTTTGAGGAAATCAATGTCATCGCAGCAAATTGGTACGTAACCATCACTGAAGCCGAAATCCGCTGTGCTTTGCTGAAGAGACAGGGCGTTCTTAAATCCAGAAGCCTCCTCTTCCAAGAGCACAGTCATCACTTGAGCAGCGTTTGTGACAAATGAGTGTAATCGCTTTGCATTGTAGTTTGTGTCAAAAAACTGCTCCGCCTGTATGGTAAGTGGTTGCTTGGTCCCAAAACCACTCTTATCCTGCAATGTTGCCACAAGATAAGATGAAGATAGTCGAGATCGGTTGCTTCCTGAAAATGGTTCAATTCTGCAGTTTCACCTCAAAATAAGTACTCCAGTCGACGGACCTCCCACTCCAACTATGGTAGCGAATGGGGAATTGCGTCCATCGTTCTTCAGTTTCCACAAGGTCTGTTTGAGTCTCCTCCCATGGAACATCGTCTTTTGTTTGGGTTTCTTGCTGTAAGCACCAGCACAGGTATTATTATTCTTGTAGGGAGTGCATCTCTGAGTTCATACGTTCGTGACAAGTATAAAGATAGAGTTAATATTCTGCAAATAATAAACCAAAGAAGACATTATTTGTCATCGTTCACTGCCATTAAAAAAAAAAATAATAATAATAATAATAAAAGCTTTTCTACGTTAGATTGGGATTCATAGTAAAAAGTCCACCCACCTCTCAATCACCAACATTTGCAAAGCATGATTACCACTTTTTTTTACAATAAGCAACGTGGCCATGATTGATTTTTCATTAAACTTCTTTTTCACTAACTCCTTTGCGCAGATAGGTTTTATTATTAACTCCTTTAATCCTAAACAATTGTTTTTTGCGATACTATTGCGTCTGAGGACAGTTTATGAAGGAAGCAATATTTTATGAATTCTAAGACGGACCAATGAAGAGATTCGTTAATATAAGGATGAGTTTCTTGAAAAACGTATATTCATTAAACAAAAAATGGCAATAAAATAATCAAACAACAAAACGGTCACTCCTCACAAACCTGTGTTTGGTTCGAATGCCCTCGTAATTTAATGTACTCTTCGTAGGGCATGGTTTTCATTTCAAACATTTGGAAATCCATAACGTGGAGTTTGATCATGCTTAGGATGGTCTTCCCTCTCGACGCGTATCTTCTCTTTTTTGCCTGCAATTCGAATAGTGATTGATAATTGTATAACCGGTTTTAACTACCGCCACCGAGGATAAATCAATGCTTGCCTTGGTGGTCACTGTTGAAGATTCGCTACTGGATCGCTCGTAGGCTGCTTTGAAATCCATTATTTGGTACGGCGGAGGGGAAGGAGGCTTTTTGGCGGGTACACTGAAAAATATAGCACGATCATTTCTTCACGAATCATTTTCGTGTAAAACAACAATGGCTCCAGTGACTTAGTGAGGTGGTGCTTGACTAAACAGCCACACGATAGCTTGAGTGAAGGTTTTTTGTATGCATCGATGGGAGGTTGTGTACTTTATTGGGAGTGATGTTGCTCATTTTGAGATGCAAGGTTCACAAGTCTCACATCATATTTACAGAAGATTTGTTTTAAGGATTGATGTAGGAAATCTCACCCGTCTTTAAACATAGTGTTCTCTCTGGAAATAGCTTCTTTAATGTAATTCAGTTGGCTCTGCTTGAAAACATCACTCTTCAAGATTGAGGATTTTAGATCGTAATTCCCTGAATCAAGTTTCCTCTCTTCTTCGACCACTTTCCCTTTGCTCCCCGGCTTGCTTGGTTCCACTTCGTGCTCTTCAGAGCTCTCCGACGCTGAAGAGCTGTCTTGAGTCGCATTGGAGCTGGTGAAACCAGACTCTGAGTCATCTTCAAAATCCGAAGAGTAGTCCTGAAATATACGAAGAAGTCTAAAGTGATTAAAACTGACATTCCTCAAAGAATTACCTGCAGTGAAACGCCATCTCACCTCAAAGTCATCGTCGTAATCATAAGTGAGGCTTCTTCCAGGCCCGTGGGGATTCGCTAGTTCTTCACGCCCCTGGGCCACAGGATCAATTGACGAGGCTGGTGTCAAAGTAGTGATCATCTGCTCTGTAAAATGAACCTCCAGTTATGGCTAGTGAAATAGATACCCAACATTTTTCACTCAACTCACGCAATAAGCCATACCATTTTTCATCTTGGAACTTTGGGCAATGTCTGGGCTGTTTGCCTTGCTCAATGCAACTCTGGGTGGATTTGCTATGGGAAAATTTTGGGTAGTGGGCTTAAGTGCAGTGCTTGATTCAGACATGCTTGCTTCTGTTTGAGTCTCATCCTCAAAATCTGACTCGTAATCCTGCAAAAAGAAGCATTGACCTCTTTTTCAGTGTCTCCTACCCTCCTTTGTGTGGTTAGTATGTACGTTCATAGTAAAAAATTGAATTCCATTTTAACCCTGATCACTCACCTCATGATCATCTCCATAGTCGCTTGAGTTGTCCACTTGAGAAACCTCCAACTTCTCAGGAGTGATGTGAGGCAACGACTTGGTCCCTCCTTCTTCCTCCTCATCTTTAACAAAAGTTCCTTGTTTGACCAAAGGCGGCGGTGCAGCAGTTTTACTACGATCTACCGAAGCATCTACTGTTCCATTGGAGGGACCTAGAGCAGTTGGCTTTGTCGACTTAGCAGGTTCCAGCACAATGTCGAACGCAAGCCCATTTTTACCCACAACTTCAAAAAACAAAAGAATAAAATTGCGGAAAATTAATTCTTCTAAGTGTAAATGAATTGATATAAATTGAAAGGCATGAACCTACGGTACATGCCATGTACAGATTGTGTAAGGAACAGGAATCCCACAAGCGTTATCAATCAAGGCTGTAGAAAATTTGACTTCTCGGGACTGAGGTCAGCCAGCTGGGCAGGAAGGAGAAAAAGCAAGCTAACGATCAAGCTGGGTACCAACTCTCCCACACAGCGCCACATTTCTTTCCAAACTCAGCAACATGCAAATTACTTTTCATGTAAAATCGGACCGCATTCCTTCCCAGAGCCTCCTGCTTGGTATCATTGGAATTTTCACTCCTCGACAGTCCAATTGCTCACAGTCCAACTACTTTGACAACTTCTCATTGGTCATCCTGTCCCATGGAACAACAACAATACCTAATAAAGCAAGCAACAATAGAGCATCTGTACTTACCATCATCCTTGGCCGAGTCTTGAGCTTTCTCAATGATATTACTTTGAGAGGTATCTTTCAATGATTTCACCTGAGTCTTTGGTTTTGAGGCAATACCTGCTTTTTGATCTACATCTCTTTTTGTTCTTGATATCCGAGTAACGGCTTGCGTTGTTTGCTGAACTGTGCGGCCTTTTCCACCTTGCTGAGCTTTCGCTTTAGTTTTGATATCACTAGCTTTCTGCGCGGCATCTTTCTTCACCAATCTTGAAGCGTTACTTGGTGGAACTAATTTTTTATTTGTTGTCAAGTCTGTCTTCGTCACTGATGTTGGGAGTGTCTTTACAGGTTTTGGATCTCCTTTGTCGCGAGTCTTCGAGGTAGCAGGTAAAGACTTCACAGCTGTTGTTTGACCTTGCGAAGGTGCTACTTTCGCTCTTGACGCATTCGGAACTGTGTCAGTTGCTGACTTTTTACTGTTGACTTTACTGGTACTTGTTACAGAAGAACTTTTACCCACAATTTTACTCTTGGTCTCAGTACGTTTAATTTCCTCAGGGCCTCTTTTGATGATTCGGCCTTGAGACTTGACATTTTTGTCATCTTTAGATGGCTGGACGACACTCTGCTTTGAAGTTTTCGCCGGTGTCGATGAAATCTGTTTTGCTGCGCCGACTTTACTCGTTGTTTTGAGTTTCTCATTGGTCACCTAAAACATAAGTTAATATTTTCTAAATAAATCATCAATGTTTTCCATTTTAAGGTAGTTACGAAGGTACAATGAATGATGAAATTCTGTCCCTCAATCAATCTTAGGGATATCTCACGGATTGAATCTCTTTCTCTACACACTTCTTGGAAACACCACCGATTTGTAGAGCAAAGGAAATTGCGAAAATGTTGAGTTAATCTGATTTCACAGACAACACTAATTTAGGATGATGTCGGTATCTTTTACTCCGTACACACACGCTTATTTGTGTGTGTAATACTTCTCTTGAAAAAACAAGGTTCTATTTTTATATTTCCTCATCACCTGATCATCTTTCTCTCCTCAGAAGGTAAGTAAATTCTGATAACATGTCGAGCAGTGTCTGTAATTATCTATCACCTTTTTAAATTTTTCTTTTGAGAATGAGAAGAAACCTATCAGAGTAAGCAACCACGCTTGCGGTTATCGACTATCACCATTGCCATGTTGAAATTTGAGCAATGACTTGAGACTGGAGATACATTGATAAGGCAAGAAAATTACTTTACCGCGATGAAACCATTGATTTCCGAAGCTCCGGTGCTTTTCTTAGCCATTGTATCCACATTTGACGGAGGTGCTTATCTTATTGATGGACTCCCGAACACGAGTGTGTTTGAATCTTCTCCAACGATGGGCGGTCATCGGGTGGAACATATCACTCATCAAGAAACTGCAAAATCAGTTGGCCGTGTTATTAACGACATTGAAATTTTGTACACTACTCAAGAATAAAACCTAATCCTTCCAACAACAAAAACGGGAAACAAAACAGGGTCGCCTTGACTCGATTGTTGTCAACACGCCGTTGCCCTGGCGATCATCGGCCAATGAGGGATCGTCTATTGGGATTTCACAAGGTTATGAAGTTGATAAATTTACTGGGGCCGATCCATACGGTGTCTAATGACGCAGGAAAACAGCTTTACAAGGGGAAACCCCAGAACGTGATGTCCTGTCGTCACCTAGTCTATCTAGTGAAATGATTGCTACCATAATTTCTTTTGTTGGGGCTAATCAACACTCGGCTTCAAAAGCTAGTAGGATCAATTTATTACCCGCTCATTTTCTCACAAGGTTGTGTGGTCGCATTGTGAGTCATGTGATATCATGCAGCAGCACAACGTTATGCTCGGCATCGACTTGGGTGCCGTGCACACTGGCATTGGAGAAACGCGTTTCATGGAACCCATGAAACTGGAGTTACTTGAAACGCACTGTGCACCGCTCGGGCGTAATTCTGTCTTCCTTGTGAGCAACATTTGTTTCACGTTTCATGAAACAAATTTCATAAAATACGTTTCTCCAGTGTGCACCGCGCCTTAGATAGCCCGAACGTTACCCTACAATTTTGATGTATGAAAACTGTGCTGAATCCGCAACAATCGAAATTCTTCAGTTTTGTTTCTACAGCAGAAAATCCATGAAACGCGCACATCCATGAATTTCAGTGATAATTTTCGAATTTGCCAAGTACTTTACAAGTAATTTTAGAATTATTATTTATTACTGGCTTTATTCTGAGAAAAGAGAGGGGAATACCTGGACCACCAATGCGCAATAAGAGCCCAATCCAAATCCACTCCTATTGAGTCCCTCTCTGAACCGTTCGAGCGTGATATTGTTGCTCATCAGGGAGGAAGATATAAACGAGGACTATCCATCAGGAACCGGATATTTGGGAGAATGGCCACGATGACCCGCAGTAGTACAACACAGAAGATTTCAGGGAGGGGAGCGGCCGGAAGTTAGTTCCGGTGAGGCGCGGTATTGGATGTAATTTTTACCGCAACCCCCTCAGAAGCCTTTCCGTTCCACTTCCGGACTCGTATTCTGTAGCCCAGGAACCACGGAGGTCTCGAAGAGATGAAAGATTCGTTTCGTTACATTGACAATGTGATTCGGAACGACATGGATTTGCCTTGAGATAAAACCCGGAATGACAAACGGGAATGAGGATTAAACAAAAACGCTGCAAATTCTTACACAAGGGTTGGTTATTCCTTGGACCAGGCGCATGGAGACTCATTTCTTCAACATGGGGGAAATGGGGAAAAAAGTGGGTGCGGCGGGTCCAAGACCCATTCCAATCGATTCAGGATCCAAAATTTAGTGGAAAATGATACCCCACACGCCCAGGTTCCAGAAATCTCGAAAACACATATTCAAAATGGGTAATATATACCCAATTGGACCCATAACTTCTTCCAGTGGGTGCCAATCGTTTTGGGACCAATCGGGCCGTACGCCGTACGCCGTCCGCCGTCCACGCCGTTTTTGGTAGTAGAAAATTTTCTAAAAATCTGAAATTTGGGTCAGGGGTCTGTTCCCGGCCTAGGACGGTCCTCCAAGCTTTTCAGCCCGATCGGACCAAATTTGGGCGGGGTAGGGGTCAAAATGTGTTTTTTGAAAAATGGATTTTCGAGATTTTGGGCGATTTAGGCGAGTGGGGTATCATTTTCCACTAAATTTTGGACGCTGAATCCAATGAAATGGGTCCCAAAACGATCGGCACCCTCTGGAAGAAGTTATGGGTCAAATTGGGTATATATTACCCATTTTGAATATGTGTTTTTGAGATTTCTGGAACCTAGGCGTGTGGGGTATCATTTTCCGCTAAATCTTGGACGCTAATTTCAATGAAGTGGGTCCCGGAACGATTGGCACCCTCTGGAAGAAGTTATGGGTCAAATTGGGTATATATTACCCATTTTGAATATGCGTTTTCGAGATTTCCGGTACCTGGGCGTGTGGGGTATCATTTTCTACTAAATTCTGGATCCTGAATCGATTGGAATAGGTCTGGGACCCGCCGCACCCACTTTTTCCCCATTTCCCCCATGTTGAAGAAATGAGTCTCCATGCGCCTGGTCCGAGGAATAACCAACCCCTGTGTAAGAATTTGCAGCGTTTTTGATCTAGACACCATGAAACGTCCAGAAATTTTGAGCCGAATCGGAGAGGTTGACCATTTGCATGAAAACATAGGTTGATTATTCAAGGAATAACCAACCAAAACGCTGCAAATTCTTACACACGGGTTGGTTATTCCTCGGGCCAGACGCATGGAGACTCATTTCTCCAAAATGGGGAAAATGGGGGAAACGGTGGGTGTAGCGGGTCCCGGACCCATTCCAATCGATTGAGGGTACACAATTTAGTGGATAATGATACCCCCACACGCCTAGGTACCAGAAATAAATTGGCTTTCAAGCCACATCTGGAGAACTTATGCAGGTGAGAATCAGTTGGAAGCCTAATGTACTTGGTTGTGCACACTCAACCTGATATCACGTTTGCAACCTCGTTTCTTTCAAGATATTTGGATAAACTATGGCACTTTTATGGACAGCAGCAAAAGGTGTTGTGCACTACCTCAAGAGAACTCCGACTGTGCTATACATCTCGTGGTGATGAATTCATTTTTATGTATTTATTACCAATACGGGAACAAGCCCAATTACAATGCATCTACAATGCTGTTATAGCCTGCACTGGCGCTTATTGGGGTATCTCTTGAAGGCACTGTGTGTCATCGGCGCTGCATTATTCCTCGGCACAAACCTGATTGCTTGGTCTTCAAGAAAGCACTGTGTGGAACTGCCTGGCCTGGCCTGGAGTACAGCCAAAAGTGAATACGTAGCAAGTGCCTCTACAGACTTGAATCTCATCAAAGTTGCTGCCATCCTCAATGAGACCAACACCCACATAGAACATTCTTCTGTTCCAGCACCAACAATGTATGTGGATAATCAAAGTGCCATTTCAATGATAAACAACTATGAAAACAGGAAAAGAACTGAACACAGACATTCGCGCCCATTTTACGAGTATTAAGGAATTGGTCCTTAAAAAAAACTTGCAAATTGATTGTGTGCCTAGTAGCTGGAATTTGGCTGATGCCTGTATGTACTGAACAATTACATCATAATATTTATCTTTGTTAATTTGAGAAAACTGATAGGAATGATTTGAGATAGTAATATTTGACTTCAAATATGTATTTGATCATTCTGTGTTGCTAGCTTCACTTTTGAACAATTTGAGAATACTTGTACTTGAACTGTGTTTGATTTTAATTTTTTTTCTTGATTATTCTGTGTTGTAGTTTGTACTCAGTTGTTCGAATTGAGGGGTGGTGTCAGATTAAATTATCCAAACTGCTGTGGTGTGTTGTAAAGGCCTTGTCAATAAAGCTGCCTTGTGTGTGTGTTGCATTCCGTCCAATCGTGAGCGTTTTTCTTTCACTTTCTCCTCAAAATTTATAAATTACAGCTGTATTCAGTTTGACCACCATGGTTAAGGAGGTAGTCTGCCGTGAAAGAGAGATTAACTCACAAAATTCTTGCCTTTCACACTCCTGTTCAAAATAAATTTATTTGGTTTTGTCGAATCATTTAAAAACCAATCATTACCCTGAGTATATAGTAACCAACCTGAGTTATATAGTAACTATAATAGATTATTGCGTCGCGTAAGTAGTTAGATCTTGCTGATTACTATTATACTCAACTTGGGAGAAGACAATGAAAGAAACAAACCATGACTAGTCATTGCAGGTCGTTGACTCATCTTCAACCGAACGTAACTGCCTCAGCTTCTCTCAGAGCTACGAAACTGTTCCATTTTACATTTTAAAAGTAAAAACGGCACCGTGTTTGTGCTTCTCCATGCCAGTCATACAGAAGCAACCTTTGAAAAACTCCACTTCGTTGATTTTTCAAGTGAAGTGAAATATCTATTGAAGAAATCGACCAACATTTTTCATGTTTTTGTTGCTCTACGCCTTTACAGCTTCTTCGTATCCCAGCCGAAGCACTGCCCCACATTCCAACGTTTTTCCCCTTTGGTTTATTCGGGTCCCATCCGAAGGGTAGAAAAGGCGTTTGTTTCGCAGGCGAGAGGGCAGGGAAGGGTTTTCCCTCCAGATATAAATCTGAATTTGTCCCTAGGTGGCCCATGGGATACCGACTCCCTCACACCAGCCCCTGACTGCTGCCGTATGTTTGAATTTCTATCCCCTTCCTCGCGCTCTCGCTTCTTTGCCTTTCAAGTCCACTGTTTTTTCATTCTTCGTGAAATTTACCGTCCCTTAGCTTCCTCTTCCCCAGGGCTACTGTAACGGGGCGGCAGATTCCAAGCGCCCCGTCAAGAAACTTCGGCGGCGGGGTACGGATCGTCCCCTCTCCTCTCCAAGCGCCTGACCCAGCTGGGCGAAAGGCGTGTCCTCATTGGATTGGTTGGGCGATGGGCGGCGCGGGACACCCAGGGAGGAGTAGGAGGGGAAGGCGACTTGACGAGCGGACTGGGGAAACGCTCGGAAGTCAGTCGGGTTCGGACTCAAGTGAAACGAGGTTGGCCTGAAACGAGGTTGGCCCCCCCTGCTCGCCATAATCTCGAGAGGACGAGGCGAGGCAGGGGCGGGGCGGAACAACCTGTTTCGGGGCGGAACAACCTGTTCCGGGGCGGAACAACCTGTTCCGGGGCGGAACAACCGAGGCGGAACATCAGTCAGTCGTGTACGAACTCAAGTGAAGGAAAGTTGGGATCTCCGTTCGCCATAATCTCGTGAGGACAAGGCGGAACGAAGTGAAGTGAAGCGGAACATCGAAGCGGAACAACCGACGCGTAGCAAATCAACCCCTTGTGAAGCCGGTGTTGTGAAAGTGACCTGAGGGAACAAGTGTATCGTGGTTCCTTCAGGGTGAGAACTCGGGAATTGGGAGATCAGCCAATTCCTCTCCCGTAACAGTGGGCCCTTATACGAACTGAAAATCCCCCGTCGGACCCGAGTGTTGATCCGTTCGCGCCCGATTCGACGGCCAATAGTCCAGGTTTCCCACGCACCGCCAGTCGTCGGACCTCCGTCGGAAAGAGTCTCGCCTCCTCCGGCCTGGACGGCGTTCCCCTGACCGAAGCCGAGCAGCGAAGAGAACATCACCCTGTTGTCTCCATCCGAAGGAGTTGGTACACGTAAGTGGCGAAATAACTCTGTTTCGTACCCTCGCAACGCGAAAGTCGAATCTCTAAATCTGGCCCAAGCCCCGACGTTTAGTCACCAGAAAGCTGATCATAGAGTTGTACATTGTAGCCGTATTATTTAGTATTTTGTCTGTCGTAGGAAAAGTAAAAGGAATTAGGGGAGGACATTAACAAATCACTTCCACTTTACCGTTATTCAAACCAAACATTTGAGCCTTCAGCTACCTCGTAAATTCATTTGGCCCTCAGCCCTTCACTTCTGCCTACTCAATAATTAGATTACGTAATAGTCAATATCCTTCTCGGCCGAGACATTCCGTATTTTATATTTCTGTCAATTGCGTTTATTATAAGTCAATATTGAACCCTTGTCTTTTCAATCACGAAACCCCATTCCTCAGAGCTTGGTAAATTCAGGTGTACTTGGCGTCCATGACCGACCATTGCAGACATTCCGGACGGTAAGTGAAAGTCTTTAGTCTCCCACTAATTATTCGCCTAGGTCTATTTTTGGATCCCTAGCCCGTTACGTGAAAACGACGGGTTACATCTTTTGGTGGCAAGCGGTGGGATTTTTCAGAAATCTCGATTTCTGTCGTATCCACAACAAGTGATCTTGACCAGGTGAATATTGGTGAGAAAAAGCTCTGAAGGAATTGGGTCGCGTTCCATAATCTTGAAATTCAAACTGTGCTAGTTGTAGATTCCGAAATTTAAAATTGTAAGAAACAAACAAATCGGCCCGAGTGTGAGGAAGCGAGTGAGGAGCCAATTGACTTCAAATCCGTGTCTAGGATTTTTTTTCTTTCCAAAAATCGAAATTTAGATACTGGCTCATTTATTTAGTAGCATCACTCTCACTGTAGCCCTCTGTTCCGGGACTGTTCCGGGACTTGTTCCGGGGCCTTCTGTTCCGAGACTGTTCCGGGGCCCTCTGTTCCGGGACTGTTCCGGGGCTTGTTCCGAGGCCTTCTGTTCCGGGACTGTTCCGGGACTGTTCCGAGACTTGTCCCGGGGCCTTCTGTTCCGAGACTGTTCCGGGGCCCTCTGTTCCGGGACTGTTCCGAGACTTGTCCCGAGGCCTTCTGTTCCGGGACTGTTCCGGGGCCCTCTGTTCCGGGACTGTTCCGAAACTTGTCCCGAGGCCTTCTGTTCCGAGACTGTTCCGGGGCCCTCTGTTCCGGGACTGTTCCGGAACTTGTCCCGAGGCCTTCTGTTCCGAGACTGTTCCGGGGCCCTCTGTTCCGGGACTGTTCCGGAACTTGTCCCGAGGCCTTCTGTTCCGAGACTGTTCCGGGGCCCTCTGTTCCGGGACTGTTCCGGAACTTGTCCCGAGGCCTTCTGTTCCGAGACTGTTCCGGGGCCCTCTGTTCCGGGACTGTTCCGGGACTTGTCCCGAGGCCCTCTGTTCCGGGACTGTTCCGGAACTTGTCCCGAGGCCTTCTGTTCCGAGACTGTTCTGGGGCCCTCTGTTCCGGGACTGTTCCGAAACTTGTCCCGAGGCCTTCTGTTCCGAGACTGTTCCGGGGCCCTCTGTTCCGGGACTGTTCCGAAACGTGTCCCGAGGCCTTCTGTTCCGAGACTGTTCCGGGGCCCTCTGTTCCGGGACTGTTCCGAGACTGGTCCCGAGGCCTTCTGTTCCGAGACTGTTCCGGGGCCCTCTGTTCCGAAACTGTTCCGGAGCCTTCAGCTCCAATTGACACCCCGATTCCAGACCCGTCATAGCTCCTACCAACTGGGAAGTCCTTTCTCGATTCGTGGGGAAATTATCGGTCCTTGGTGCGCAAGAAAGTGATCTATCGGTTCTATAATTGTTTTTTTTTAATTATTTATTTATTTATTTATTTATTTATTTATTTATTCTTTATTTAACAAGTGAATTCGCGACCATGCACCAAAACAGCAGCCCATCAGACGAGGGCGAAGCCATGATGAACCCCGATCTGGAAATACAATGCACAACACAAGTACTTACCTTGTTTTACTAATGACCGTACCTCATGAGTCGTGACAGGACTCCCTGGGTCCCCCCCCCCCCCTTTTTTTTTTTTTTTTTTCTTTAACCCTTTGTAATGGCAGCAAAATCTAGGGTTCGTTGTTCAGTTTCTGGCTTTGTGAAAGAGGTTGTCTGCATGACGAATGAGCCGTCAATTGATGGAAAATGTGTGAGTTTGAATGTGAGAGGAGACTAGAGAAAGGGCCGGTTTGTATGTTTCACATCATAGTAGGGAAGTAGAAGATAAGACCAGCGGAAGACACATCTCGCCCATCGCACCACCTGGGAACACCAGCGCCATCATGCTCTCGACGGGTGGGGACGTCCTGTGCCCATCTGCACCAAGCAACGACACCCGCCGACAACGTACCGCTGCGAGAGAAAATGCCGGAACCTGCGGCCCACGGACCCTGCCTACCCGAAGCCCTGCTCCCGCGCCGAACACGAGAAGGACCACCACCAACCTGTGCCGCTTGTAGACGATGGCGGTACGAACAAGCATGGATAGCGGCCAAACGACCTGACGCAATGCCCATCGCACCAGTCACCCCCACCGGAAGGAAAATTGCCGAGGTAGACCTCGGCCTCCAAAGATCGGAGGAGTGTAACGGGGCGGCAGATTCCAAGCGCCCCGTCAAGAAACTTCGGCGGCGGGGTACGGATCGTCCCCTCTCCTCTCCAAGCGCCTGACCCAGCTGGGCGAAAGGCGTGTCCTCATTGGATTGGTTGGGCGATGGGCGGCGCGAGACACCCAGGGAGGAGTAGGAGGGGAAGGCGACTTGACGAGCGGACTGGGGAAACGCTCGGAAGTCAGTCGGGTACGGACTCAAGTGAAACGAGGTTGGCCTGAAACGAGGTTGGCCCCCCCTGCTCGCCATAATCTCGAGAGGACGAGGCGAGGCAGGGGCGGGGCGGAACAACCTGTTTCGGGGCGGAACAACCTGTTCCGGGGCGGAACAACCTGTTCCGGGGCGGAACAACCAAGGCGGAACATCAGTCAGTCGTGTACGAACTCAAGTGAAGGAAAGTTGGGATCTCCGTTCGCCATAATCTCGTGAGGACAAGGCGGAACGAAGTGAAGTGAAGCGGAACATCGAAGCGGAACAACCGACGCGTAGCAAATCAACCCCTTGTGAAGCCGGTGTTGTGAAAGTGACCTGAGGGAACAAGTGTATCGTGGTTCCTTCAGGGTGAGAACTCGGGAATTGGGAGATCAGCCAATTCCTCTCCCGTAACAGTGGGCCCTTATACGAACTGAAAATCCCCCGTCGGACCCGAGTGTTGATCCGTTCGCGCCCGATTCGACGGCCAATAGTCCAGGTTTCCCACGCACCGCCAGTCGTCGGACCTCCGTCGGAAAGAGTCTCGCCTCCTCCGGCCTGGACGGCGTTCCCCTGACCGAAGCCGAGCAGCGAAGAGAACATCACCCTGTTGTCTCCATCCGAAGGAGTTGGTACACGTAAGTGGCGAAATAACTCTGTTTCGTACCCTCGCAACGCGAAAGTCGAATCTCTAAATCTGGCCCAAGCCCCGACGTTTAGTCACCAGAAAGCTGATCATAGAGTTGTACATTGTAGCCGTATTATTTAGTATTTTGTCTGTCGTAGGAAAAGTAAAAGGAATTAGGGGAGGACATTAACAAATCACTTCCACTTTACCGTTATTCAAACCAAACATTTGAGCCTTCAGCTACCTCGTAAATTCATTTGGCCCTCAGCCCTTCACTTCTGCCTACTCAATAATTAGATTACGTAATAGTCAATATCCTTCTCGGCCGAGACATTCCGTATTTTATATTTCTGTCAATTGCGTTTATTATAAGTCAATATTGAACCCTTGTCTTTTCAATCACGAAACCCCATTCCTCAGAGCTTGGTAAATTCAGGTGTACTTGGCGTCCATGACCGACCATTGCAGACATTCCGGACGGTAAGTGAAAGTCTTTAGTCTCCCACTAATTATTCGCCTAGGTCTATTTTTGGATCCCTAGCCCGTTACGTGAAAACGACGGGTTACACTACAACAGCCTTCAACTCGCCCTGACTGTGGAGCCATATTCGGGAGGAAAACCAGAAAAAAAAATTATTGAGTTCCTCCAGGGTGTAGACCAAGCTGTCAACTGATAGAGTGGATGGCCTGCAATTTCTGTGATGCCATCTTTATCCAGAAACACTTTTCAAGTTGGAATTGAAAAGTGCCAGTTTTAAAGCTTGCGAAAAACCACATTTTCAAGTAGCATGATTTTGGTACACACGGTGATAAACTAATTTTGTACCGGTGATGCCATACAGCAGAAGCAAGTTCCTTTATGAATTACTTGGTAATCGTGAGCATAACTGAACAGAAATTCCGACGTACTGATAGAAAGTCTTCAGTACTTGGCCAAATGAAAAGCGTTAGAAGGAGTTGGGTTGTTAGTGAACTCAAATCAACGATCATCACAGGTAGGTATAGAGAGTAGGTACCGCAGTATGTACCTAGGGCAGGTGCTGGAGTAATCACCAGACCATGAAGAATGAGCGGATATGGTTGAGCAATATTCAACGCCATTTCCATCGAAGCTTGCACCGGTTCGACTCTCTTGCTCTTTTGGAAAACGTCAGTTTTGAATATCTAATGAGAAACCGATGCAACCAATTTAGACCTAGTAAGACAAAAAGCAAGCCAATTTCATTATCGTTGTGCTAATACAGAAATTATCCTAGTTATACCGCCTGCAGAACCTTGGTGGTGAACAATAGTAGTTTCTGTAATTTCTGTGGCGAACCACCGAACACAGGCAATATTGAGATCAGGCAGCAATTGCAATTGGACAAACCATCATGTAGAGAAACGGTTCTCGTCTTCCAGTCTCAAGAGTCAGGAAGAGTACTCCCAAAGACATGCATATATTCCGCGCATGCAGGGATTCCAGTTGTGTCCGCGAGATAACAATAAAACGGCAAACATGTTTAAATTCAGAGCCAGCTCAAGCCCGCTTCACTTTAAAATTGTTTCTTGTTTTCGTTCATTCGCCTCGTTTTGTTCACTGCTCGTTTGTCCCCCAATGTTCCCATTAATATAATATTAGTCTCGTGAACTGAAGTGCTCGAAAGTTGTCATTTAACAAATCGCAGAAAAACAGCAAATGAGAAAACTCGTCATTATTCATTAAAACATATTATCGAATAAATCTCAAAACCGCGTTTTTTAACGTTATTGAAGTACTAAACGTTTAGGTTGGTTATTCCTTGAATAATCAACCTATGTTTTTACCCAAAAAGACTCTGATTCTGCCCAAAAAATTTTCTGGGCGTTTCAAGTCTAGATCAAAAGAACGCTGCAAATTCTAACACACGGGTTGGTTATTCCTCGGACCATGAGCATGGAGACTCATATCTTCAACATGGGGAAAATGGAAACAGCGGGTGTGGTGGGTCCAGGACCAATTCCAATCGATTCAGGGTCCAGAATTTAGTGGAAAATGATACCCCACACGCCTAGGTAGCAGAAATCACAAAAACACATATTCAAACATGGGGAAAACAGTGGGTGTGGCGGGTCCCGGACCCATTCCAATCTATAATAGATACCCATTTTGACCCATAACCTCTTCCAATGGGTGCCAATCGTTCTGGGACCCATTACATTGAATTCAGCGTCCAGAATTTAGTGGAAAATGATACCCCTACCACACCTAGATTGCAAATAATCTCAAAAATCCATTTTTTGGAATTCAAATTTTGACCCCTACCTCACCCAAATTTGGTCCGATCGGGTTGAAAAGTTTCGGGGACCAACTAGAGCCATGAACGGACCCCTGACCAAAATTTCAGATTTTTAGAAAATGGCCGAAAACGGCGTACGGCGGACGGACATTGACCTTTTCTGCTACCTAGGCGTGTAGGGTGTGATTTTCCACTAACATTTGTACGCTGAATCCAATGAGACGGGTCCCAGAACGATCGGCACCACTGGAAGAAGTTATGGGTCAAATTGGGTATGTATTACCCATTTAGCATATGCGTTTTTGAGATTTCCGAAACCTAGGCGTGTGGGGTATCATTTTCCACCAAATTTTGGACCCTCAATCGATTGGAATTGGTCCGGCACCCGCTACACCCACCGTTTCCCCAATTTTCCCCATGTTGAAGAAATGAGACTCCATGCGCCTGGTCTGAGGAATAACCAACTTGTGTTGAAGAATTTGCAGCGTTTTGGTTGGTTATTCCTTGAATAATCAACCTATGTTTTTATATTCATTATCCCGTAGGACAGTGACGGCAATTCCTCTATGACTCAAACCTCTTTCCGATCAAACCTCACGGTATGTTCATTGATTTTTGTATTACTTTTATTGGGAGGCAAGGTTCAGTTATACAACTCCCGGGAAATCGGCCTTTTGCCTAGTCCCTAACAGCCCATTAGGTTTAACAGAATGGATCCTAAAGAGGATTCCACCGTCGATTTTGAGCCCCTCTCCCCTATCACCAGAAGCAAATCGACCATCTCAACTGCAGTTGGTCACGCTCTAGCAATAAGTGTAAGTACCTACGCGGTTCCATCGGTCTTCGAGAAGACCAACGTGATCCGAATGCACGCAAATAAATCGACAATCCCTTCCCCGAACCCGTGCTTCGAAATAGATCTAAGTAATATGAAAGTTTGGTGTTTAATTCTCTCTTTGATAGTTTATTGAAGCAGATCATGCGGCTGTACACCGAAATATGATCACTATTGTTCATGCTAGTGGTCTCATTCACGACTCAGCGAGGAAACCAGCGAGGAAAATCAAGAATACTCACAACATACTTCATATGGCTTACATAGTTTGCGCTGTATTCAAACTTCTTTCCATTATGGTTTATTTATTGATATCGGAATGATACTACCCTGTATTCGTATCACACCAAATAAAAGACAAAAATGTTTCCCCAACTTGGTATTTGTTTTTTTATTTTTAGAGAGCTTCGATACGAAATCCGGGGCTCAAAAAGCCTTCCAAACGATTCTTAAAACATCCAATTGTAAGCCTCTCTCGAATTAAAATGTGTTTGAATTTACTCCAATTTAATTCGGGTTTCTTCGGAGAATTTGGAAGCGACCTAGCGAGAGGATACAGGATGTAAGTCCAAGACTTACGACTGAGCAACTAGGGATACCAAGGATGAACATAAAATACATTGATACAAACTGAATTATAATTGAAAACGAGGACTCGTTGCAAAGGAAAATATGCCTCAACCTGGGCTAGAATTGATACAAGACAAAGTAATTTGACAAGGTAAATTAGACAACATGTGGAGCATAAAATACAATTAATACAAGATACATGAAATTATGATATACATGAAATACAATTTAATGAGCAAGTGCAACGATACCGGCTGACGAAAACGGCGTCGACGTCGAAGGAAAAACAGGAGGGGGCTTGCTGTCCCGCAGGTACACAGCGAGGCTTATTAACTTGAGTCCTTTATCTCATGGGGAACACAATATTACAGCTTTGGTCGACTTCAGCACAGTAGCAGAGTTCACTTCAGAGCAAGCACAGGACAAAGCCAGGATGGACTGAGTGAGATGCACTTGCACAACAGGGTTACAAAATATAAATGACTCCAACATGTTGGGTGCCTTGGCCCCGAGGGGCACAAACGCCCAGTTGGGCAACTTAGCAACGAGTGAGCGCTGGAGCTCTCTTCAAAATGCGACATCTGGGCAGGAGCTGCGCGCGCATCCTGGCACATGCTCCCTCCCTTCTGGCCTTCTGGAGGCAGCAAGCCTGGGGGCTTACATCGTGTTCTTCTCCATGATTAGCGATTAAGATTACCCCGATCGTTCCAAGCCCGTAAGTAGGTTGCAGTAGTTGCTTAAACTGTTTTCAATGGATCTAAAAGGGAAGACTTTTTAGAATGAGTGGAAAACATCTCCGCGAATTGCAGTTTTCCGTTTTGCTGGCGACCCTTCTGGGCAGCGTTCTTCACGGAGTTTTCTGGAAAGAGTGGATTAAGTCGTTTTTCTAATTTCACTTTTCCACTCTTTTAATGCGATACTTTTACTTTTACACAACCGAATGATTTACGTAGTTACCAAAGGTATTGAGTATCACGTACTTATCTGCAACCTATTCATCTCACTAGCCTTTCAGCCTTCTTTTTTGCATTCCCTTTTAACGTTATACTGTTTACGCAGGTATTTTAACTTGTTTTGCTATCATGCCATTTATTACTGATTGAAATTTCCCCGAATAAACATGGATTAAACTCGAAGGAGTTGAAAAGGACCCCATGACGAGGATGAAGAGCCGTATCCCCCAACATCTCCCCCAACAATTGTATCCTGCACTGTCCGGTTCCGAGTTGGACGGATTTATTTCGAATGAGTCGTGAACAACTTGTAAGTGCTAGAGTTATTAGGGAGCTGTCGATTTCGCGAGTGAAGCCCAAACACAAAGCACTGCATATTCTTTCACACGGGTTGGTTGTTCCTTAGATCAGGCGCATGCAGACTAATTTCTTCAACATGGAAAAAATGGGGGAAATAGTGGGTGCGGCGGGTCCCGGACCTATTCCAATCGATTCAGAGTCCAAAAGTTAGTGGGAAATGGTACCCCATAGGCCTAGGTGCCAGAAATCTCGAAAATACGAGTACATATTCAAAATGGGTGGATAAATACCCATTTTGAGCCATAACTTTGACCTAAGGGTGCCAATCGTTCTTGGACCCATTTCATTGAACTCAGCGTCCAAAATTTAGTAGAAAATGATACCCCACGCGCCTAGGTACCAGAAATCATGAAAACAAATATTCAAAATGGGTAGGATAGATACCCATTACTTCTTCCGGTGTGTGCCAATCGTTCTGGGACCAATCTCATTGGATTAAGCGTCCAAAAGTTAGTGGAAAATCTTACCCTTCACGCCTAGGTAGCAGAAATGTCGAAAACACATATTCAAAATGGGTAATAAATACCCGTAAATAAATAGTGAATAAATAGGTTGATTATTCAAGGAAACCCACCAAAAGTGATCATAGATGTATTAGGTTATTCGAAGCAATATTAATCTGTGTTGTTGAATTATTACATTGATTGTTTGTATTATCTATGGTATAGTCCGGTTGTTGTTAGGACGATAGGATATCTAGTTGTAGGACGATAGCTGGTTGAACCTAACCTCGAGTTTCATGTTTAATTTAGGGCCTTACTAGGTATATACTTGTAAAATTAACTTTAATTACCTTTCGGATAATAATGTTGTCTATATAAAAAAAGTTTATTATCCCCAATGTAATCAACATACACCAGCTAGCCGACCTTTCTCACTGACCTTTGTACTAAAATTATGAAAGTATGTAAGGTAGGTACGTTTGAATCAACATCCAGAAAAATGATGCCCCAACTTCAGCACACTGTATCGAAAACTGTATTAAGTTATCAACCTGAAGTGAATCGTCAAATATCGTATGCAACAATCAACAACTCCCAGGAAGAGGAAAAAAAAAAAAAAAAAAAAAAAAATGGACATCCAACTCGTAGGCTCTTTGAGCAGGAGGGGAAAAAGGTGGTAGAATTTTTTCCATTGTTTCCAAATGTTTATCACGTCCGTCCAGAAAAACTCCGTTTTTTTTTCAAAAGCAAGAAGAGGCTCCCTGGCTTATTATAAAAGCATACGGGGAATGGAGATTTTTCGAGAGGAACTACCTTCAGAAGGGGCCAGCATTGTTCCAGACTAGCGTCCCGTAACGTTCTTAATTAACTTTGTTTTTTATTTTGAAGATTGTTAGTAGAAGTGGCACAGGAGAGGGGATGCAGTCTCAGCAGGACTAATTATCACTCCAAAAACTTAGAGCGGAAAAACAGAGGCTCCGGCATAGTTGGATGTTCAAAGTTAGCCACTCGTACCCGGCTGGAGTGTCGGCGTCGTTTCTGTCTTATCGTGCTCTAATGAGATCGCATGTATGAGGGAGAGTGAGAGATGCCCATATTCTTCGCTATGCGATGGGAACAGGGAACTTCCTGACAAGAAGTCGCTTGGTCGCTGCTCACATGGCGGTTTCCTGCAACAACCTTCAGCGACTCTTTTGTGATGATGATGCCGCTCCACTCAAATGAGCTTGATCAGAACGAAACCCGTGCAGTAGTTTCTCTTGGGGTGCAACTTCGACTTCATTGTGAAGAATTGGCAATTGATTGACTGCTGACTGTCGGAGATGTACGACTAAAAGTTCTCCTGGCCCGATGCGCGTTGACAGTGGATAATTAAGCGCACCATAAGGACATCAAGTTGGATAACAATGGTGGAGGGGTCGCTTTTTTTCAATATTGTAATTGATGGAAGTTTTGGTACTGCGATGGGACCCATCATCCGGGCTGTAACTGAAATTCAACATTAGAGAATGGGGCTTGGTGGCTGTCTACCAATGAACTTCATGATTCAGGAGTAGCGCTAGTGCTAGTCGGTCAAATAACATGTAAAATAGTTCACGACCTCTTTACAATGTAGGTAATGGAAGGTCAATCCAGAGTAGATAGACTGAGAAGGATAATATGGCAATGTAGCCAATTATTTACTTTACCCTGTTGCATCAATATTATCAGTTGTAAGATGACAGCATTTATGGTACCGATTTCGGCGTGAAAAGTGGCAATTCTCTTCCACAACACCTTTGATTTTACCTAGGTGAATGGCCAGAGAAGAGAGGAAAACCTCGCGGAATGCCTGGACATCTCTGGGTGACGTCAGACTTCTGCTGGAGAAAATCCTCGGTGAATTATTGAAGTCCCCCCTCAACCTAACCCTCTGTGCTCACTCCTGCTGCCAACAGTACACTCCCAAACTCCCAGCTTCCTCATTACAAGTCTCTCCTTATATTTTAGTCATCCCAGGACTTCTCACTTGCGTTTCCTTCTATTTCTCTTCCTCTCCCGTTTCCTCCTCCTTCACGAGGAGAGAAATGTTTCTCAAACGAATATCTTTTTCATGCCCTTGTCCAGAGGAGCTTTTGTAACATCCAGCTGCGTTTTCCTGTGTTTTATTTCTCCTCTACAAAGTTACCCTCATTCTGAAGGAGTCCTCGGGGGTAACTTCCCTCACAGTTCGTTCGATCAATGCCAGAGTTCGCCCTGAGCACGAAGCTAAGGTTGTCAATATGAACTCACGTAATTGGCTCGTATTTTTCCACAACTGTGGTCACTGGAATTCAAGCGCTATACAAAGCAAAGAGAACATTTTAAATCCTGATATTCAAAACAGAACTCGGCATGCGATTGCCTAATGGTCTTTTATGCGGAAAATATCCATAAAAACGGCTCCAATCTTGAATTTTCACATTGGTGCCATGACTTGGAGCAATCGCCCGTAACTGCGGTTGGTTGACGTGCGAAATATTTTCGTGCTCCTAATTGGAATTAGCATTTCGACTCAGTGGGTTACGATGATTCAGTGCGATTTAGTAGTTGGGAGACTTTACATTGACTTGAATCGAAGAACTGATTTACGTCGATCAGGAATTTATTGAAATGGCGGTTCTTGTAATGGAGGTTTTGAGTATTTGTTGTATGTGATAGTTGAGTTTTTTCCCGTCGTTTGACGTCGATGAAGTTAATCCTTCGACGTAGTGCTTTCTAAGCGCCTATACGCTACAGCCGCGGCATAATTGAGTCGCTTCCGCAGGCTGTGTACGTGAAGTAGAAGAGGGTGAACGATCAAATTGAATTCATCTTAGACTAGGACAATCTATTTTGAAGAGGTGGGACGGGAGATGAAACTGCATAACGCGCAGGGCGCCATAAAAGGAGCAAAGGGTTTCTGCGTTCAGTTAGCAGAGACCCTAAAGCATAGTAATGCACCATTGTGACTGGAAGGGACAAATAAGATGCGTCCGGGCAGCGTTAATGCAAAACCATATCGTCGCGCTTCAAGGAATAGTTTATATTGGATCCACTCCAAGACTTTGTGCTTAGAGAAGTATCGAAGGATACAAACAGTGCGATAATTTTGGACCCTATTTTTGTTTTATTGTAACAGACTGGAGACACTTGTGACAGAATTTTAAAAAAGAGCTGCAAGTTTGTAAGCCTCTCTCGAATTAAAATGTGTTTGAATTTACTATAATTTAATTCGGGTTTCTTTGGAGAATTTGGAAGGGTTCTAGTGAGAGGATACGGGATGTAAGTCCAAGACTTACGACTGAGCAACTAGGGATACCAAGGATGAGCATAAAATACATTGATACAAAATGAATTATAATAGAAAACAAGGACACGTTGCAAAGCAGAATATGCCTCAACCTGGGCTAGAATTGATACAAAACAAAGTAATTCGACAAAGTAAATTAGACAACATGTGGAGCATAAAATACAATTAATACAAGACACATGAAATTATGATATACATGAAATACAATTTAATGAGCAAGTGCAACGATACCAGCTGACGAAAACGGCGTCGACGTCGAAGAAAAAACAGGAGGGGGCACGCTGTCCCGCAGGTACACAGCGAGGCTTATTAACTTGAGTCCTTTATCTCATGGGGAAACACAATATTACAGCTTTGGTCGACTTCAGCACAGTAGCAGAGTTCACTTCAGAGCAAGCACAGGACAAAGCCAGGATGGACTGAGTGAGATGCACTTGCACGACAGGGTTACAAAATATAAATGACTCCAACATGTTGGGCGCCTTGGCCCCGAGGGGCACCTCGACAACGACCACCTGGTTGGACGCTTTCGGAACGAGTGAAACCCTGGAGCTCTCCAAATGCAACGTCCGGGCAGGAGCTGCGCGCGCATCCTGGCGCATGCTCTCTCCCTTCTGGCCTTCTGGAGGCAGCAAGCCTGGGGGCTTACAAGTTCATCCAAAATGTTTATTATTCACAAAAGGAAGTGATTGTGGACACATCGTAATCGATTCAGCGTCCCAAACTTAGTGGAAAATGATAACTACAACACAGGGATAGGTTATTCTTCGGGGCATGGGGACTCACTCCAATCATTTCGGCGTCTATAATTTAGTGGAAAATGATACCCCCATGCTCGAAAACACATTCGAAATGGGTAGATATACGCCCATTTTGACCCTTAAACTCTTCCAGTGGGTTCAAATTGTTCCGGGAGCCTTCTCATTGGATTCAGCGTCAAAAATTTAGTTGAAAATGTTCCCAACGCGCCTAGATCGAAGAAAATCTCGAAATTCCATTTTTTTAAATACACATTTTGACCCTACTACGGACGGAGATTTCGGTATTCGGTTTATTATTCATTGAATAATCAACCTGTATTTTCATGCCAGATTTCAATCTCTCCGATTTGGCCCGAAATTTGACATTTTGCTTTAGAAATAAAGAGCAAAGTACGAGCATTCCACAATGGTATGTTTATTTTTCCTTTGAGCAAGAGTATGGGGGGAACGGTGAGTGTAGAGCGTTCTGGACTCACTCCATCATTTAGTGAGAAATCATATCCCAAAAGCTCAGTTACCCAAAAATGTCGAAAATCCACAATCAAAATAAGTAGGTAGGTACCCGTGTTGACCAGTATCCACCTCCAGTGGGCGTCTATCGGTCTAGGACCCATTTCAATCGATTTAGCCTGAAAATTTGAATGGAAGCAACTTATGGATTGTTGTTTTTGTTAAAGGTACTTCCGGACATGGTCGGTAGAGGGAGTATCTTATGTACTAAAATGAGCCAAAATAAACATACCGGGGATCCGGGCCGATTGTTTCTAACGGTGGCTGGGAGAGGGGAAAATTGTTTTTTTCTCGTACCTATTATAGACGGGTGGATTACCTTTTCTGATAATTTTCGGATACTGAATTGATCCCGACCGACGAACGGTGGCAGTGTGTGGGGGAAATTGTACTTGTTTTCAACTTTACCGGGGTACACAGAGATGGGCTGTGCTTAGTATTCTGGGTTCTTTCTAATTCCATGAAAAATACTATTGCTAATCAGTCCAGTAAATTCTGAGCAAGCCTGTAAGTATTCACTGCTGCATGTTGGAACATGAAATCCCCTAATAGCTGGGTCATATTACCCATTGCCTGCTGTGGCAATGGGACAGCCTTTAACCCCTAAAGGGACGAGACCGGATAGCGCGAAATGTTTGACTAGAGACGTGATTTCCCTCACACTTTGTGCTATAATTTTATTTATTTACGACAATAACGGGAACAAGCCCAATTACAATAGAAAATCGTTAAAAAAATTATTGTTAAAGAAAAAAGAGTATTAGAAGTGCCTGGAAGGGCAGATGGTACGGTGAGTAGTTCAGGTGGTGATGAACTGTGTGAGATTGAGCAGCTGAAGAGCCTTGTAGACAGCATAACCTTTCGACGATGGTGGAAAGGAGGGAGAGTCTTCCAGGAAAAAGATGGGACACCAGGTAAATTATAATCCTCAGCGAGAGGAAGGTGATAACCAGGATACAAAGTGATGATGGATTCCAGATCCTCGAAGTGCCGCACGTAAGCAGTGAGTGGACAGTAGCCAGGTAGGTAGATGGCCCCTCAATCAGACAGAGATCAGGGAGCACGACGAAAATTTGCTCATGTGACGGGGATAGAGCGAAGACGAGTGGAGACAGCAACTAATTCCCCACCTCCACCCCGCTTAATCGTAATATTCGAATGGGAACGGTCGGTGCGAAAGATGTGGTAGTTGGAGAGACGGATTTCAGAGGAGTCCGCCACAGGACGATGCCAGGTCACAGTGAGAAGGAGAAGATCGTAAGTATGAGCAAGATGGTGCAGATCAGACAATTTGGTATTGAGGCCATGGACATTCTGGTATAGAAGAGGTAGTTTTGTGGAACTAGGCTTATTTCGGAGTTTTTTGGAAGGGAAATAGGAAAGCGAAACTTTCACTATACGAGGAATACCGGATACAAACTTGATAGTGAGGTCAGACTCACCTCGGTCAGTTCGCCTACGCAACTCAAGGCGGAGCTCATCAAGCTGACGACACTGGGCTGGAGTCCGATCCTCTGAGATAGCAAAGAGTGGCGAGGATGAAGCCCGATTGGCAGAGAGGATTCTTGAGACTGAGCCAGGAGAGTCCAGAGTAACGAGGAGAGGACGGGGTCGATTGTTCTTAGGCGCCCTGCCCAGACGACGGAAACGATGAACGGCACAATCATAATGTTGCCAGCTGGCACCGGCGCCCGTCAAATGGGCTGCCGGCGTCGCAAGATCAACGACCTGTGGAGGACTAAGGGAGTCATTTCGAGGAATTGTGCATCATATCGAATTGGCTGGAACCTTCCAGAACCAGGGAAGGTTCCAGAACGTTCTCAGCCAGGCAGCAGGTATAAAACGGGCCCAGAAACGCCGCGGAGTTCAGTTCAATTCGGAGTCCAGATATAAACGCTTCGGGTTATAAATTGTGCCGTGCCGCGTTATAAATAGTGCAACAACCGCGTTACAACTGTGTATTGTGATTCTGTCATTGTGTAAGTGCGCGAATGTGAACAGTGTATGTACTCAAGTGAACGATTGTTAATAAATTATTTACGAAGAATATAAATCGTTACAATAAGCAAAGTTGAGTTTAGTGAGAGCGTCGGAGATGAATGCACATCATTTTGAGCTAATGCCGGGCCTGCCTGCTCAGGAATGTTGTAGAGCAGAAAGTAGGAAGCGCGCCGCTGGCGATCAGAAATCTCATGGAAGATCTCATCAGTCGAAGTTATCAGGGCAGTGGTACGTGAGGCAGAGTGGGGACCGTCATTGATTATAAGTACCTAGCATAGAACGTCTAGGAGGAGATTGAGTAGCATTGGGCAGAGCTTGGGCCCACTTAAGCCCCAGCTATCTAATATAATCAGAATCAGTGATTTTTTTCCAAGGAAACGGTTATAGTTGTTGAACTAAAAGTCGTAAATTTTTATTGGACTTTCGGATTTATCGCCATTTGCCTCATAAATACGCACTTCGACGGGCGGCTTTGCATCCTCGAACTTAGTCACTAGCTCGTTTTGACATCATCTTATATTACGCCGTGCACGAGCCATCGAAAGGAGAGGAATCGCATGGAATACTTCAGAGTTGAATGGAACAAAGCAATTATTTACCCTCATCAGAGCACGCTACAGAGTACAGTTGGGTTTGTCGGACGAGGCATACACAAATGAGTGTGCTCTTAAGTGGCGAATTTAAATTTGAATCACAAGTTCCCTCCCAAAGTTGACCTTATTGAAAAATATTCTCACCCCACCGTTCTGCCCCCATTCGAGCCTTCCCTTGGATAATGGCTAATAGGCAAATCGCATGCTCGACAATATCTCGTTTATAATGGTTTTCTCTTCGGGTTTCAGCACATAGCTTGCCCAGTGATGGCGCCAGTCTTGTGACACACTTTCTGCTCCACTAACATCGCGTGACACCCCCCTAGGAACCGCGGTTCGTTTCGCCCAACCTGAGCACGCGAACCTGGAAAACGCCCAAAAAACACCCTTTCCCCCACTCGTGGAGTTTTTTCCATTTCCATCTTTTTCTGGCCTTGTGTTTCCGTCAACTCATGTCATATCACAAACGGCTGAGGTGAAACGGCGTTTCCAGTTTTTGAAACCTCTTTTGCACGGTATTAAGAGTGATGTCGTGAGAGCATCAAAAGAGAAAAAATAACAAGATGAAACGTTTGCTTGTCTCGATAGAAATTTTGTTTTCCTTTGTCTAGAGCTGTTTTCTGTGGAAAGGCAGAAGTTTTCCTATCACAAAAGATTGTGAATTCTTTATGATCATCAATACCGATTGCCATCGACGCATGTTCCCACACTTTATTGAACAATCGATCGGTTTGGCAAGAAATTCAAAGCGATTCGTGGTAGCTCACAAACAGCGTGATTGCCCTACGAAGGGAAGTTTCGTACAACATAAAAGCGTATTCGTCCTACCAACCATTATCAAGGTTATACCAGTAAATTAATGAGCAGATTCGGACAATCACTTCCTAGATTCCGCCAGGCTAGAAATTATATAATCTGATTTGGTCGGTTATTCCAATAATTATTCAAGGGATAATCACCCTATGTTTTCATGCAAAAGGCAATCTCTCCGATTTGGCCCTAAATTTTTATTTTCTGGAGCATGGTGTTTAGATCAAAATTAGCAAATATCCGTCCATCGTCCGCCGTCCACGCCGACTTTGGCAGTAGAAAATTTTCTAAAAATCTGATTTTTGGCATTTTGGTCAGGGGTCCGTTTCCGGCTCTAGATAGTCCTCAAAACTTTTCAGCCCGATCGGACCAAATTTACGCGGGGTAGGGGTCAAAATGTGTATTTTGAAAGATGGATTTTCGAGATTTTTTGCAATCTAGGCGTGTGGGGTATCATTTTCCACTTAATTCTGGACGCTGAATTCAATGAAATGGGTCCCGGAACGATTGGCGCCCTCTGGATGAAGTTATGGGTCAAAATGAGTACCTGTCTTACCCATTTTGAATGTGTGTTTTTGAGATTTCTGATATCTAGGCGTGTGGGGTATCATTTTCACTAAATTTTGGACCCTGAATCGATTGGAATGGGTCCGGCACCCGCAACACCCTATGTTTCCCCCATCTTCCCCATTTTGAAGAAATGTGTCTCTTTGCGCCTGGTCCGAGGAATAAACAACCCCTGTGAAGTCACATTTTGAACATAACAGATCTGAATTGCCGTCTAGATAATTAACTCACTTTTTGCCTTATAATGCAAAAAAAAAAAAAAAAAAAAAATCATATTAGCCGAATTTATTGGTATTGATACCGCAAAATGATCGAATGATTGAGATTCCGATTTATCAGAAGTGTTGCGGTGACCTCAATTATTGGACGTTTAGGAATGTTGCTGAGATGTTAACTAGGTAAAGTCGATGGGATTTTCTGAGGGGGCTACAGTTTTGACCAGTTCTACACCACATGATAATTATCATACAAATTCCATTTTTGTTAAATTCTAATTTGAGGTTGCTTGTTGCAAATTGTTGTTCAATTTTCGAGGGGACGGGTATTTAGCTTTTACAAGGCACCTGAAGAGGTAGGTGAGTATCATTTATTGATTAAAAGTAAAGAATCCTGAGGGAATAACCTTATCCGGATCATTTGTTTCGCAGTTCTGGACTAAATTGTAATGAACAGTCGACAACACAGATAAATCAAGCTATAAACAAAAGCTCGTCGTTTCTTAGGGGAACAGAATGGACCTCGACGGGGTGGGGGATGTGGTAAATAAACTAATAAAAGGGTTATGAGTAGCAGAGGTGAGGTAGGGGGTTATAATAACTTAGGAGATGGTTATGGTGCAGTGCCGGGAGGGTAGTAACTTCAACCCCCCCTCCCCTCGCCGTCAACCCACCCCATCATTCTGAATTGCATGCCTTACCTATGGAGAGAAGACCTTTCCCAGAGGCAGGGCGCAGGCCTCGTGAATTATGAAGTGACAGAAAACGTAAGAGAAGATAGGTCCAGAGCCTCTCTTCTCGGGAAAGCCTCTTGGGAAATACGGATAAAGGGCCTCAGTTACGGGGTCAATGATAAACAAGATAGGCGAAAGCTTCAAATCATTGGGTGACTTTTTTTCATCTTTTTCAATGATGAATATCAGCACGAGTCAATGTGTCACGAGCACGAATGAAGAGTTTATATATACATAGCAGGGGTCCTCTTCCAGATGCCACAGGAGAATTCAAGTACCTCACAAATATTCCGGTAATTTTTGAGCGGAAGATGATGTAGGTAGTAAGCCGTCAATTGGAACCGTATTCGACCGAATAAAAGTTCTTAAATTTTTAAGTATTTTGGTCAATGTCTCTGATTCGGCCCACAATTTTTTTCTGGACGTTTCAAGGTGTCTAGATCATTAAAGTCAAATGTCCGTCCGCCGTCCACGCCGTTTTTGGTAGTAGAGAATTTTCAAAAAATCTGAAACTTTGGCCAGGGACCCGTTTTTAGCTTCAGTTGGTCTACTTTTCAACCCGATTGAACCAAATTTGGGCGGAGCAGGGGTCAAATGTGTTTTGGTTGGTTATTCCTTGAATAATCAACCTATGTTTTCATGCAAATGGTCAACCTCTCCGATTCGGCTCAAAATTTTTTTCTGGACGTTTCATGATGTCTAGATCAAAAAAGGTCAATGTCCGTCCGCCGTACGCCGTTTTTGGTAGTAGAAAATTCTCTTAAAATCTGAAATTTGGGTCAGGGGTCTGTTCCCGGCCTAGGACGGTCCTCCAAGCTTTTCAGCCCGATCGGACCAAATTTGGGCGGGGTAGGGGTCAAAATGTGTTTTTTGAAAAATGGATTTTCGAGATTTTGGGCGATCTAGGCGAGTGGGGTATCATTTTCCACTAAATTTGGGACGCTGAATCAAATGAAATGGGTCCCAGAACGATAGGCACCCACTGGAAGAAGTTATGGGTCAAATTGGGTATATATTACCCATTTTGAATGTGTTTTTGAGATTTCTGGAACCTAGGCGTGTGAGGTATCATTTTCCGCTAAATCTTGGAAGCTGAATCCAATGAAGTGGGTCTCAGGTCGATTGGCACCCACTGGAAGAAGTTATGGGTCAAATTGGGTACACATCACCCATTTTAAATAAGTGTTTATGAGATTTCTGGTACCTGGGCGTGTAGGGTATCATTTTCTACTAAATCATGGACACTGAATCGATTGGGATTGGTCTGGGACTCGCCGCACCCACCGTTATCCCCATTTCCCCCATATTGAAGAAATGAGTCTACTTGTTCCTGGTCTGACGAATAACCAACCCCTGTGTAAGAATTTGAAGCGTTTTTGAAAATGTATTTTCGAGATTTTAGGCGATCTAGGCAAGTGGGGTATCATTTTCCGCTAACTTTTGGGCGTTAAATGGGTCCCGGAACGATTGGCACCCTCTCCATGAGGTTATGGGTCAAAATGGGTACCTATCTACCCATTTCGAATGTGTTTTCGAGATATCTGGTACATCATCTTCAACTAAATTGTTGATCCTGAATCGATTGGAATGGGTCCTGTGCCCGCCTCATCTACTGTTTCCCCCATTTTTCCCATGTTCGACACATGTCGACGACTTAGGCTATATGGGGTATCGATTTCCACTAAATTTTGGACGCTTCCCGAAGCGATTAGCACCCACCGGAAAGTTATGGACGTTGAATCTATTTTTAAATTAGTCTCCATGCGCATGGTCCGAGAAATAACCAACCCCTGTGTAATAATTTGCAGCGTTTTTTATAAAAGTTTTAAATTCTGTATGTATTTATCAAGTTTTTGCTTAGAGCTGAAAACCTGCAAAGAGAACCTAAATAAATAATTGTGTCCGAAAAATCCGTGAATGGGTGTCTACAAGTTGTATTAAGAATTCACAAATAATATTTTATTTGCGCGAGGCTCATACTCGTCCGTATGGTGTCCCCTATATGATTACTTATTGTGGCTTGTTCGAAGTAAATAATAGCCACTTAAGGATAGCAAACGTGCTGGTGGTTTGGCTTTAATTTTACTGTCGAAACCAAAATCCACATCCACACGTAAAATATAAATCCTCGTAACACGAACCGTTAGAAAATATTCCGCTCAACTAAGGCTCCAACTCAGCTCTTTTCCTTTCCCAAGTGGCTCCCTCACATGAGGTTGGTTATCAGTAAAAGTTTTCCAATTAAAGGAAAAGCCTTTCAGTTGACGCGGTTTCCCAACTTCGCCCCAACAATATTCTCCCAGCAGGATTTTTACACCCTGCGACCGCGAAGTCGACCTTTTCCTCTTCTGAATTATTCAAAGGAGTGGGCTCAATATTATTTATGGCCGGAAAAAATATCGGCTTAAAAACTCGATGGTACCGAAACTCCGCCTATTAATGGTGGGGCTATGCTAGGGCGAGTGAACAAAGCATGTATAGGTAGCAAAAATGTTCTGAAATGTTTGGCCATTTCCCATGAATAGACTGTAATTTCTTCGTACCTTTGGTCCTCAAAACATTTCAGCCCGATAGGACCAAATTGAAGGGGAGAGGGAGGGGGTATTATGGATCAAAATGTGTTTTTTGAAAAATGAAATTGCGAGATTTTCAACGATCAAGGCAGAGGGGGAATTTGTTTTCACTAAATTACGGAGCCTGAATCGATTGGAATGGGCCAAGGATACCCCACACCCACTGGTTTCCCCATTTCCCCATGTTCTACATTTTTGACGACTTAGGCGTGTTTTTCACTAATTTTTGGACGCTAAATCGATTTAAGTCACCATGCTCCTAGTTCGAGGAGTAACCAACCCCTGTGAAAGAACTAGCAGCGTATTTTGTATACTGTTTCATTATACTAATAAACCATTGTATTTGTATAGACCAAAATAGATCCTCCCTACACTGCGGGCCCAAAATAAGTCAGAAAGCAACGGAAGCATTTAAGTCTGTTTCTATAATTTAAAGTGCATGTGACATTTTTTCCGAAACGAATAAGAACACCTACAAAAAAATTTTTGAAGAACGAAGAAACTATCAAAATCATTTGTATTCATTCCGTTCTGGTTTACACTGTACAAAAAAAAAAAAAATTATAATCAGAGTCATAGAATAGATTCGTTAATTTTCATAGCGCACTAAGGGCGTTACAAGATCCAGAAATGGGTCCCTGACCTGAATTTCAGATTTGTAGAAAATGTTCTGCTACCAGAGTCGGCGTGGAGGGCGGACGGACATTTGCTAATTTTTATGTAGACACCTTAAAACGTCCAGAAACAATTTTTTTTTTGGGGGGGGGGGGGGGGGGGGTTGACATTTTGCATGAAAACATAAATTGATTGTCCAAGGAATAACCAACCAAAAAGAACAAAACCATGGACCCCCGACTCTCCTCCAGCCGTAGACGCATTCGAAGGAGCTGACGCCGAATCCGCGTAATAACTAATAACTCTTCAGTCCTCACTCTGCACTAAGCAAATCCAAGCTCTTCATGCTACTAAAAATTGTCCGTGAAATAGAGATCCGTGTACGAACTGCCATCACCTAGCGTGGGGCGTACCCCGCTAGTCCTTGAGAGATGAGCCGCCTATCTCACCCATTCCCTCTCCCGCTAGCCCCAATCAATCCCCAGATGTCGAGTTTCCCCGCCTCAAGTGTCAAGGAACAGTTGTAGACGACTATAACTAGTTCTTATTATTAAAAATTCTTGTACATATAGTACACCGCGGCGTAGATCCGGTGGAGGAGGACGGTGGCTCTCTCATGATCCGTATTGCCGCCTCCACCGCCGTTTTGGGCGAACCGAGGCCGATGACAGAGGTTGAGTTGGGCTTCAGTACGGCCAATGTAGGACCACTTCATCTAGGAAAAAGATCGAAATAGATAGATAGATAATTGTTTTGATCCATAACCTCTTCCGGTGGGCGCCAATCGTTCCGGGACATTGACATTGACATAATCTAGACACCTTGGAACGTCCAGAAGAATATTTTGGGCCGAATCGGAGAGGTTGACTGTTCGCATGGAAACATACGTTGATCATTCAAGGAATAACCAACCAAAACCCAGTATCTGATAGTACTGAAACATTAGTTTTCAAAATATGAACAAATATGCGCCTAGTTCAAACGTTACTTATCATGTCATGATCGGTATCAATCGAGATGTTGTTCGGACTCACCAGATCAGACTAAATAATGCGCAAATATTGTAGTTCCGTGAAATTTTGGGGCCCGCTTCCTTCGAGCAAAGTGCCGTTGCAGCGGTAACAGTTTCTCAAATCGTTGGATTTAGAATCGAATAAACGCTCAGTTTTCTAACTTTTTTCTTCATTTTGCTGTAAGGACCGATCAATATTTTTGGAAAATATGTAGCGTTTTGGTTGGTTATTCCTTGAATAATCGACCTATGTTTCCATGCGAACAATCAACCTCTCCGTTTCGGCCCAAAATATTCTTCTGGACGTTCCAAGGTGTCTAGATTATGCCTATGTCAATGTCCCGGAATGATTGGCGTCCACCGGATGAGGTAATGGATCAAAACAGGACTATCTATCTATCCATTTCGGTCTTCATCCTAGATGAAGTGGTCCTACATACGCCGTACTCGAGCCCAACTCAACCTCTGTCATCGGCCTCGGTTCGCCCAAAACGGCGGTGGGGCGGCAGTATGGGTCATGTGAGAGCCACCGGCCTCCTCCACCGGATCAACGCTGCGGTGTACTACATGTACATGAAATTTTAATAATAAGAACTAGTTATTGTCAATAGCATTTGTGGTATAGGTCTGTGTAACCTAATAACTTCAAATAAAATGCTTTAGATTGAACTGGTTATCGTCGTAAACAACTATTCCTTGACACTTGCGAGGCGGGGAAATTCGACATCTGGGGATTGATTCGGGCTAGCCCTAGAATGGATAAAGGCGGGAGAGGGAATGAGCGAAATAGGCGGCATATCTCTCAGGGACTAGCGGGGCACGCCCCACGCTAGGTGATGGCAGTTCGTACACGGATCTCTATTTCACGGACAATTTTTAGTAGCATGACGAGCTTGGATTTGCTTAGTGCAGAGTGAGGAGTGAAGAGTTACTTGGAATTGGCGTCAGCTCCACTCGCGTACGTCTACGGTTAGGGGAGAGTCGGGGGTCCATAATTTTGTTCTTTTTGGTTGGTTATTCCTTGGATAACCAACTTATGTTTCCATGCAAACAGTCAATCTCTCTGGTTCGGCCCAAAAAAATTTTCTGGAAGTTTCAAGGTGTCTTGATTATGTCAATGTTGATGTCCCGGAACAATTGGCGCCCACCGGATGAGGTTATGGATCAAAACAGGTCTATCTATCTATCCATTTTGATATATTTATGCGCCTATATTTGTTCATATTTTGAATACTAATGTTTCAGTACTACCAGACACTGGGTTTTGGTTGGTTATTCCTTGAATGATCAACCTATGTTTTCATGCAAACAGTCAACCTCTCCGATTCGGCCCAAAAAATTTTTCTGGGCGTTTCAAGGTGTCTGGGAAAAAAAAAGTCAAATGTCCGTCCACCGTACGCGCCATTCTTGGTAGTAGAAAATGTTTATGTGCACAACAAGAACGTTAGCAATGATGTTAATATGCACTAAGTGCCAGCTCGTCTCCCCAACGCGGGCTTTGCCCAATAGGGCGCACTCATTCCTTATATTTAGTTCTTTAAATCCTGTTGTATTGTATATTATGAAGAATAAATTTCATTTAATTTTTCGGACGTTCTGTAAATTGGGTCAGAAAATATGACGTATATTCCGGTCGACACCGGGGTGAGAAATAAGAAACAGATCAATCCAAATAAATACCGCTTTCGAGGTGGTCGAACTGAAGGTCTCCTCTTGAATATCTGATGTAGGTATGTACCTACACCTGTCGGGGAAAATCAATAACATCGCATGATACCGCATGATCAAGTCTATCATACGACGGGACGGCGCCTGACAGAAGTTCCGCTCGAGTGATATACGTGGTTCCTAGTCGAATAACCGTCGAAATAAAGATGAAACCCAATATAATGTATATTTTTGTTATTGAATGCATAGGTTGAGGTTAGATTAGTTTGGTCAGAGTGGACCAGAGTGGCACGTTTGGACTCTTCGTTGAGCACAATAATCATCGAACAAAGGATCCGCATGCTGAAGTCTTTTCAAATGATTTTCTCCTGCCGAACAATCGCAAATGGTCAATTGTCATATTGATATCAGCAAATCACTGCAAATTCATTCACACGGGTGAGGGTATTTCTTCAACATGGGGAAAATGTAGGAAACAGTGGGTGTGACGGTCCCGGACCCATTCCAATCGATTCAGGGTCCAAAATTTTGTGGAAAATGATACCTCATACGCCTAAATCGCCAAAAATCTCGAAAATCCATTTTTCAAAGTACACATTTTGACCCCTACCCCACTCAAATTTGGTCCGATCGAAAAGTTTTGAGGATTAACTAGGGCCGGAAGCAGGTCCAGGACAAAATTTCAGATTTTTAGAAAATTATCTACTACCAAAAACGGCGCGGACGGTAGACAATTTTCTAAAAAGCTGAAATTTTGGTAGGTTAGGGGTCAAAATGTGTTTTTGAAAAATGGATTTTTGAGATTTTGGGCGATCTAGGCGAGTGGGGTATCATTTTCCACTAAATTTTGGACGCTTAAACCAATGAAATGGGTCGCAGAACGATTGGCACCCAGTGGATGAGTTTATGGGCCAATATTTAAGTGCCTCTCTACCCATTTCGAATGTGTGTTTTCTAGATTCATGGAACCTAGGCGTGTGGGGTATCATTTTCCACTAAATTTTGGACCCTGAATCGATTGGTATTGGTTCGGGACCCGCCACACCTACTGTTTCCCCCATTTTCCCCATGTTGAAGAAATTAGTCTCAATGCGTCTGGTCCGAGGAATTACCAACCCGTAAGTATTTTGATCTAGACGCCTTGAAACGTCCAGAAATGGCTGTAAACGGATTTGTAATGCCAATAAAATATAATTTAAAAACAAAAAATAATAAAAACGTACAGAAAAAATTTTTGGGCCGAATCGGAGAGGTTGCCATTTGCATGAAAACATAGGTTGATTATTCAAGGAATAACCAACCAAAATGTGCATTGAATGTTCGTATCAAGCCCCTCATCTCAACACATGAATGAAAATGACCGTTTTATTCGTACGGTTTCTTCCGTTACCATGTGCCGGTATCCTGCTGATCGTCCCATCGTATTATCCTTCGACAACGACCTCGACTTCCCGCAACTGGCGGCATCTGCGCTGCACCTGGTCTTCCTATCGTCTGCCACCTGATCCCAAGTCCTACCTGTCGATGCCGACTGGACCCTCCTCACCATTTTCAACATCACCCCTTGGTTTCGATGGCTCGCGGGAAGTTCGCTATTCTCTTTATTGGTCTGTCGGGGGTGGAACTGATCAATTCTGAACACCTACGGAGTGAAACAAAAACATGAAAAACAAAAACTGAACTACATTACCGGTAAAAGCCAAGAATATGGACCGTTGTCGCGTTATCAGCTGATATCGATAGTATGCTCAGTCGATATGCGCTATCGATATATTATACACGAAATATTTATCCCTGTCGGCCATATTTGTCTTTATAAAAAAGGAGGGAAAATACTAAATTGAAATAAACTAAAACTAACTAAAATAAATAAACACTAAATAAATAAACTAAAAAATAAACTAAACTAAACTAAATTAAACTAAACTAAACTAAATAAATAAACTAAAATAAATAACAGTGGACACGCACAAGGAAGGATGGAGGGAAAATGTACACCGACTGAAGTGAAGTGACTGAAGATAGCCGGAGGAGACAAAAAGGCTAAACTAAACTAAACTAAATAAATAAACTAAAATAAATAACAGTGGACACGCACAAGGAAGGATGGAGGGAAAATGTACACCGACTGAAGTGAAGTGACTGAAGATAGCCGGAGGAGACAAAAAGGAAGCACTAACAAAAACTTTCGATTATCGACCGTTTGCGCGATATCATTGCTATCAGTTGATAACGCGACAACGGTCCATATACTTGGCTTTAGCCACATTACCTACTTACCAACGATTTCGTTCCATCGCGTCTCATAACTATCATAAGATCTGAAATCATCATCAGGTCATCCTTCATATCGCAGTTGTAGAGGAAAAATCTGAGATAGGTCTACTACTGGTCTACTATTCTTACTGGAATAGTATTAATTCAGGTACTTGTCAATTAGAACCCCTCCCGAGGGTGACCTGTTTACTAGCACCGTAACCTTCCCGTTGGACAGCGATATATACGATATATCGCAACGTAGCCTGCACCGACTTTAACATATTTCAGAATTATTTATTTATTTCAACGGTAATAACCATTTATGAAGAGGATATAAAAATTTTCAGTTCAGTAAGTAAATGAAAAGCGATTCGCACAATTGGCAACTGACAACAGCGTGGAAGCATAAACTAAAATTAACCGCTAACGTGGAGGTTATATATAGATCGATATATAGAAAATCGATTCATCACGCCATGTTTGGGATAGTTGGTTACCCTCGGGAGGGGGTCTAATTGACAAGTATCTTAATTCATTCAAAAAGGAAAAGTTTCCTTCCAAATTTCTACCCTGTTATATTGAAAACTGTTGATCCGAAATCCAAAACGCTTGCCATTGGTCATGCGTCCGGATTCTCAAAAGCCTTTGCTGAAACTATTTTTTAGCTTGATCATCGGAGACCAAGTCAAACTATGGGTGAAATAGAGAACTTCGGAAAATGGATTTTCAGAGACCTAGCGTGTTGGGGTATGTATTTATTTATACTAAATTTTTGCCACTCAAATAGTACCCAAAATTATTACCGCAAAAAAAAGTTCGAGTTTTAGAGATATTAATTTATTCAATTTGAAATGTACATTGGCCACCAATCATAACTAGATTCATCGCCATGTCAATTTATCTGGTGAGGTTTGGTCATTTAATGTCTATCCTTAATACCTAACGACCTAACGAGAATTATTTTAATCATGTTTTATAAAAATAACTTGGTAAACGCTGCAAATTATTTCACAGGTGTTTGTTATACCACGGAGCAGGCGCATGGGGACTCACTTCAATGGATTCGGCGTCCAAAATTTATTGGAAAATGATACCCCACACGCCTAAATCACCAAAAATCTCGAAAATCAATTTTTTTAAAACACATTTTGACATTGACTTCCAATTATGGTAAGATTAATCATCATCTTTTGTCATCTGGTGAGGATGGGTCACATAATGACCATCCTTAAACCTATCGACCTAACCAGAATGATTTTTAACATTTAAAAAAAAAAAAATAATAATAATAATAACTTGATAAAACCGTGAATATATAAAGTAAAATAAATACGTCACACTTCAATCCAATAAGGTTTTTAGGCAGAGAATTTGTGAGAAAATCATTATCAAAGAAGAACCTCAAAGAAACTATACTCTACGATATTAAACCATTATGGAAGAATAAGCAGCGCATTCAAAAATACGTTTATGAGGACTTTCAGTGTTTGCTTTTACCCTCAACTAACCTTCTGATCCTTTTTTTTCAATCTGCTTGATTTTGATTTGTATTTCTACGCCGACTCGTCTGGCTCACATTTTCCTGAACTCTCCCCTGCACAGTGTCCATTTGAATAAAACAGAAGCATTGATTTGGCCCGGTCGATGAAGATTGACCGCTGCGAGACGAAGGGCCGCCACCAAGGATTTCGGCCTTTTGAATTGAGCCCATTCAGTGCCCCAAACCTGAAGAACAATGAGTGATCTTCAGGGCCAATGAGGGCGAGACGGCTAAGATGAGATCAGATACGACGGACCAGGGAGATGATGTGTTGACGAGACGAGATTTCATCAGTTAGCCTGATTGTTAAGAGGAACTAGTATCAGGGGAACGC
Source organism: Cyrtorhinus lividipennis (assembly GCA_019603395.1). Taxonomy (NCBI): domain Eukaryota; kingdom Metazoa; phylum Arthropoda; class Insecta; order Hemiptera; family Miridae; genus Cyrtorhinus; species Cyrtorhinus lividipennis. The sequence goes on from CM034001.1 coordinate 11,641,251, forward strand.
TCAGTCCGTCCTGGAACGGGTTCAGGGGTTTCGCATTTTATGCAATTCAGCCGAATGTAGTATACCCACAAAACTAAACTAAATTGAATGCGTCAAACATCGTTGAATGACTAGTTCGTTTCGGTTGGTTATTCCTTGACTAATCAACCTATGTTTTCATGCAAAATGTCGACCTCTCCGATTCGGTCTAACATTTTTTCTGGACGTTTCAAGGTGTCTAGATCAAAACCCAGCAAATTCTTACACACGGATTGGTTATTCCTCGGACCAGACGCATGGATACTCATTTCTTCAACATGGGGAAAATGGAAACAGTGGGTGTGGCGGGTCCCGGACCAATTTCAATCGATTGAGGGTCCACAATTTAGTGAAAAATGATACCCCACACGCCTAGGTACCAGAAATCTCGAAAACACACATTCGAAATTGGTAGATAGGCACCCATTTTGACCCATAACCTCATCCAGAGGGCGCCAAATGTTCGTCCGCCGTACGGTAGTACGTGTTTTTGGTAGTAGAAAATTTTCTAAAAAATCTGTAATTCGGGTCAGAGGTCTGTTCCCGGCTCTAGTTGTCCTCGAAACTTTTCAGCCAGATCGCACCAAATTTGGGCGGAGTAGGGGCCAAAATGTGTATTTCAAAAAATGGATTTTCGAGATTTTTGGTGATCTAGGCATGTGGTGTATAATTTTCCACTAAATTTTGGACGCTGAATCCCATAAAATGGGTCCCAGAACGATTGGCACCCTTAGGAAGATGTTATGGGTCAAAATGGTTCGCAGAATGGAAATTCTTCGCCAAAAAATCGTATTGTGTCGTTTTCACGTTGCAGACACCTACAAAAGACATGTGAGAGGGATTCTGGCTTCCTTTGGTTGCAGAGCAGGCACTGTTTCTGCACATCCACTCTCCATAGCTTCCCATTGTGGAAAATTCTAATACGCGACTCATCATTTTTCACCTCGAAGGGGGTGTCCCAGTTTAAATGACCCCTCAGGCAATGATACCCATCGATTGCGTACACATATTTTTTGCTGTACGATGAGCACAAAATTCGTTCGTAGTCCTGGTACGCAGCCATAGTTGTAAATGTCTTCAGGATGGTCTGCTTTAGCAGGGAAACCTCGTTTGCGTCCTGACACTCCCACAATTTCACGTACCCCAGCTTGGCTGATTTTTTTTTTTTTTTTTTTTTTTTTTTCAAATTTTCAACCCTATTGGACCGAATTTGGGTGGGGAGGTTTTGGTAGGGGTCAAAATTTGTCTTTTGAAAAATGGATTTTCCAGATTTTTGGCAATCTAGGCGTGTGGGGTATTATTTTTCTCTAAATTTTGGACGCTGAATCCAATGAAATGGGTCCCGGTACGATTGGCGCTCACCGGAGGAGGTTTTGGACGCTGAATCTATTGAAAAATTAGTCTCCATGCGCCTGGTTCAACCCCTGTGTAAGAATTTTCAGCTTTTTTTTGTTGTAGGTATATACCAGCGCATTTACATATTGTATGCGTATGACTCTTATGTTCTATGATTGAAAGCCCAATGCGTAACCGGACTGCCAGAAACGTAACGCGTATTTTCCTGCACTTCGTGAATTATGAATAATATGACGAAACGCTCGCGCTTCCTCACCCGTTGGATGTGTCCCAGGAGCAGCGAAAACCGCAGCGAGAGAACCGACTGGGTAATGTAAGGTACTGTGGGCGAATGAAGGCCGAAACGCCTAGCGAGTTTCCAAACAGCAATGCAAAATGCATTCGGCCATATCAGAACCCGCTCGAGGTTCACGATGGAGTTCATTCGTGGCGAAGAAGTGGTAGTTCCGAATTAATAGATTATGTTCATTTGCCGATTATTCACCAACGTGGGATCGCATGACTCGTGTGAGTACCTGAGTTAGCTGACTCTGGGAGGCGCAATAATCTTTAGGCATCCAACACTGTTTGAGAGAATTTATGAAGTTTAGAGCCTTTGAGAGAAGTTTGAAAGATGATATGTCCAACTATAATAGCCCACCACCTCTCAACCATTTTATTCTGCATGGAACTTATTAGCCCCCCCCCCCTCTCCCTTTTGGTTGGTTATTCCTTGAATAATCAACCTATGTTTTCATGCAAATGGTCAACCTCTCCGATTCGGCTCAAAATTTTTTTCTGGACGTTTCATGGTGTCTAGATCAAAAAACGCTGCAAATTCTTACACAGGGGTTGGTTATTCATCAGACCAGGAACAAGTAGACTCATTTCTTCAACATGGGGGAAATGGGGATAACGGTGGGTGCGGCGGGTCCCAGACCCATTCCAATCGATTCAGTGTCCATGATTTAGTGAAAAATGATACCCCACACGCCTAGGTTCCAGAAATCTCAAAAACGCATATGCAACATGGGTAATATATACCCAATTTGACCCATAACTTCTTCCAGTGGGTGCCGATCGTTCTGGGACCCATTTCATTTGATTCCGCGTCCAAAAGTTAGTGGAAAATGATACCCCACACGCCAAGGTTCCAGAAATCTCAAAAACGCATATTCAAAATGGGTAATATATACCCAATTTGACCCATAACTTCTTCCAGTGGGTGCCGATCGTTCTGGGACCCATTTCATTTGATTCCGCGTCCAAAAGTTAGTGGAAAATGATACCCCACACGCCTAGATCGCCCAAAATCTCGAAAATCCATTATTCAAAAAACACATTTTGACCCCTACCCCGCCCAAATTTGGTCTAGGCGAGTGGGGTATTGTTTTCCACTAAAGTTTGGACGCTGACCCCAATAAAATGGGTCACAGAACGATTGTCACCCACTGGAAGAAGTTATGGGTCAAATTGGGTATATATTACCCATTTTGTATGTGTTTTCGGGATTTCTGGTACCTAGGCGTGTGAGGTATCATTTTCCACTAAATTTTGGACGCTGAATTCAATGATGTGTGTCCCAGAACGATTGGCACCCACCGGAAGAAGTTATGGGTCAAAATGGGTATGTATCCACCCATATCGTATGTGTCAGGATTTCTGGTGCCAAGGCGTGTGGGGTATCATATTCCACTAAATTTTGGACCCTGAATCGATTGGAATGGGTCTGGGACCCGCCACACCCACTGTTTCCCCCATTCGAGGAATAACCGACCCGTGTGTGAGAATTTGCAGATTTTGAATATGTGTTTTCGAGATTAGAGGTACCAGGGCGTGTGGGGTATGCCCTGGTCTCCGCCTCGCCTCCGCCTTTTCTTATCCTGGTCTCTGCCTCGCCTCCACCTTCACTCGCCCTGGTCTCTACCTCACCTCCGCCTTCTCTCGCCCTGGTCTCCACCTTGCCTCCGCCTACTCTCGTCCAGGTCTCCACCTCGCTTCCACCTACTCTCGTCCTGGTCTCTACCTCACCACCGCCTACTCATGTCTTGGTCTCCTACACCTCACCTCCGCCTTCTCTCACCCTGGTCTCCACCTTGCCTCCACCTACTCTCTGCCTGGGCTCGCGCCACCGCCACCTCCGCCTTCCCACGCCCTGATCTCCACCTCATCAACCCTCCGCCGATATAGGCGAGTAGGGTAGCATTTTCCACCCCTTGAAGCATGAAGTGGGTCAGAACTATTGATCAACCCACTGGAAAGTTATGGGTCAAATTGGGTATATATTACCATTTGAATATATTTTTCGGATTGATGGTACTTAGTCTGGTGGGGTATCATTTTCCTTCCACAATTATTTCTGGACCCTGGAATCGATTGAAAATGGGTCCGGTACCCACCACACCCATCTGTTTCCTCCCCCATTTTCTCCATGTTTAGAATATGTTTTTTGAGATTTCTTCGACCCAGCGTGGTACTGTAATGATTTTCCCACTAAATGTTGTGACACTGATTCCATGAAAACGGGGTCCCTGAACGATTGGCGCCCTCTTGGATAGTTTGTGGGTCAAAATGGTTCCCTATCTACCCTTTTCGAATGTGTTTTTCGACATTGCTGTAACCTAGCGTGTGGGTAATCATTTTTTTCACGAAATTGTGGACCCCCTCAATCGATTTCAAATGTGTCAGGACCCACCACAACCCACAGTTTCCTTGTCCCCATATTGAAGAAGATGAGTCTCCATGCGTGCTATTGTCCGAGGAATAACCAACCCGTGGTGTAAGAACTTTGCAGGCGTTTTGATCTAGAGACCATGAAACGTCGGCACGAAAAAAATTTGAGCCGATCGGAGAGGTTGACCATTTGCATGAAAACATAGATTGATTATTCAAGGAATAACCAACCAAAAGGTCAATGCCCGTCCGCCGTCCGCGCCGTTTTTGGTAGTTGACAATTTTCTAAAAATCTGAAATTTAGGGAAAATTTCAAAAAAAAAAAAATGTTGACCTCCCTCCTCCTCTTTCTAAATTTAGTCTTAAAACAAAAAACGGTTCCCTGAGCAAATTTTTAATTTTGAAAATTCTCTAGTATCAAAGACGGCGTGAACGCCACCTTGGCGCCAGGAAACTGGATTGGAGATGAGCGCCAAGTACAGTTGGCGTCTTCGCTGCTATGGACACGCGACATCAAATCCGCGAGAAATCACCAATGTTGTAGAAGAAGTCAGGTTGGTGTTGGTAGATTCCTCTTACCAACAACAGCAACTCGGCATCGTTCATTCGTGGAAGCGATTGTGAATTATGCTTTAAAAGTTCCGCGACAATCTAAATCGTCCACGAACAAGAGCGTAAAAGTGAATTTGTGCGAATTCCGATCATCATCTTATCACCGAGTCGAACGTGAATGTGCTGTACGTGTCTCATCGACGAGCGAAATCATCACATTCTCCTCATTCTCGCAGTGATCTCATTTTTATCGTTTCGGTTGACGATCGCGGTTTTATAACTCACAGAATTTTATTATCGCGCGAACTTCGAGGAGACCAGTTGTTTGCTTGAAGTTAAACTTGTTTTGATAGACGTTTTCATCACACCGTTGAAGTCGGGCAGTCATGGAAGCTCTTTCTCACACGAGTTTGTAAGTTGTACGTTGTTTTGCTATGTTAGCGAAAACAATTATTGCATGATCGCAAATTTATTTGTTTTATCAATAATCTTTCTGTACATTACGATGTTTGGCCCCAGGCCGAATAGGTTTGTCCGACAAAACTACAAAACAACAATGTTTTCTCAATTAATTCCTGTTTTCAACCATTTACCTAAAACGACAGTGCTTCTAAATGTTCATCCCCTCCACTAACTGCTTCTTAAACAACCTAATATTCTAATAAAGTCAATTTAATTTTTTGATGCGGCCGCCAACCTCATTTTCCATTTCTCCCAATTTTTCAGATTACCTCACCCGGTAAAAGTAAAGAATAGGGACCGTTGTCGCGTTATCAGCTGATATCGATAGTACGCTCAGTCGATATGCACTATCGATATATTATACACGAAATATTTATCCCTGTCGGCCATATTTGTTTTTATAAAAAAGGAGGGAAAATACTAAATTGAAATAAACTAAAATAAATAAATAATTAAATAATAAATAAATAATAATAAATAAATTGAAATAAACTTACCTCGTGCTCACTAAGCTTCACTAAGCCTCTCACTCCCACAAAAACTTTCGATTATCGATTATCGACCGTATGCGCGATATCATTGCTATCAGTTGATAACGCGACAACGGTCCCTATACTTTACTTTAGCCACCTCACCCATCTTCCTACGTCCCGTTTTGCTTATGTTTTCCTTATTCCTTGGATAATCAGTATATGTTTTCATGCCAGGGGTCAACCTTCGCCCCCTACCTTCGCTCTTAAATATGGCAATTTATGGTTCAAGATGTCTAGATCAAAAACGCTGCAAATTCAACATGATGAAAATGGGGGAAGGAGTCGGTGTGGCGGGGCCCCCACACGCCTAGGTACCAGAAATATCAAAAAAAAAAAAAACATTCGAAATGGGTAGATGTGTACCCGTAACCTCATCCAGAGGGCGCCAATCGTTCTTGGACCAACTTTTTTTTGATTCAGCGTCTAAAATTTAGGCGAAAATGATACCCCGCACGCCTAGATCGCCAAAAATCTCAATAAACAATTTTTCAAAATACGCATTTTGACCCCCCCCCCCTCCCTCCTCAATTAATTTGGTCTGATCGGGCTGAAGAATTTCGAAGAGTAACTAAAGCCTAACTAAAGACAAACTAAAGATTTTTAGAACATTTTCTACTTCCAAAATCAGCGAGGCCGGACTGATATTATACCTTTGTGGTGATTAACAGAGACGATTGATCTCTGGGGGCAAAACGGCAAATTCGGGTGAATTCCACTGTTCAAATTCGCGATGATGGTCGAGACGAACACCGGGGAAAACCAAAACAAAGCAATACCGTCAAAAACACCGGGTTTCCGTTTGAAGACGGGGGAGAAAACTTGGAGAAAGGGGCGTCACGGAGTTTTCTTCACGAAGTTTCCTGTTGACCGTGTCCCAACGTGAGGCAATAAAATTTCTTGATATAAAAGGGGGGGAAGAGAAAAAACAGGGAAAAAGTGTGATTGTTGTTGTTTTCCCGCGGTCAAACTAACATAGCTTTCCAAAGCGCTGTGACCGTCTCTCGCTTACAGACGGGACTGGGGACGGTCACGTGGGTACTCGGCCGCGATGGGGTCGTGTGCGTGTGGTGGTTCGTGGGGGGACGAGGGGGAGGGGACGGGCGGTACGCCCCCACCTTGGGCGGTTTGTTGCTCCCCCTTCGGCCGCCGCCGCCCCACCTGCCGTGCGAAGGGGGGCGCTTGCGCTCGGCGGCGATCTATACCTGTCCGCGAGTCGTCGGAGGGCGGCGGAATTTCACGAAGTTTCCCGGCTGACACGGGCTAACGGAGGGCCCTCACGAATTTTCCCCCCATTTTTCGAAAGTGGGCCCAAAACGGTCAAAGGGTAATTCTTAAAAACCACATCCCCAAAACAAGATGAAAATAATATAATGAATGAGTCTGCTGAAACAAAAAGTTTTACATCAAAATTAAAACGCTGAATCTGAATTTTTGGGTAATTTGAGGTTGGTTCACAAAAACAATTTCCGACGGATTGAAAACAATTTTCAAAAGTCGGGTACTGTGCGCAGGTGATATCATCACAGACTAGTTTCAAATCGACCACAAATGCGATGTGCGATCGGATTTGACTCGGTTGTATGATAGCAAACACGTGCCAAAGTTCGCACACCGATATTTTTATAAGAAAACAGGGAATTTGTTAGTATTCCTTGAATAACAACTATGTTTTCAAGCAAAAGTCAACCTTCCGGTTGGCTCAAAATTTGTTTCTGGACGTTTCATGGGTCTAGATCAAAACACTAAAATCGCCGTCCGCCGTCCAGCGCCGTTTTTGCTAGTGACATTTGTCTAAAAATTGAAATTTGGGTCAGGGTCTATTCCCGGCCTAGGACGGTCCTCGGTATTTCAGCCAGATCGAACCAATTGGCAAGTAGGGTCAAAATGTGTTTTTTGAAAAATAGATTTTCAAAATTTTGGCGATCTAGGCAGGAGGTGGTATTATTTTCACAAAATTTTGAACGCTGAATCCAATGAAATGGGTCCCAAACGTTTGGCACCCATGGAAGAAATTATGGGGCAAATTGGGTATTTATTACCATTGAATATGTGTTTTCGGAATTCTGGAACTCGGCGTGAGGGGTATCACATTTTCCACTATAATTGGACCCTGAATCTATTGGAAGGTCCGGGACCCGCCAACACTAAGTTTCCCCATGTTGAAGAAAGAGTCTCCATGCGCCTGGGCCGAGGAATAACCAACCCGTGTGTAAAAATTTGCAGCGGTTTTTTTTTTTTTTTAAGGACTTGGTTATTCCTTGGACCAGGAGCATGGAGACTCATTCCAATCGATTTAGCGTCCTTAAGTTAGTGGAAAATGATACCCCACACGCCTAGATCCGGAAATCTCGATATCACACATTAAAAATATGAAGGTAGATACCATTTGGCCCTTAACCTTAAGGTAGGTAGATTTTTGTAGCATCAACCTATGTTTTTATGCCAGAGGTCAACCTCTCCAATTGATCCCAAAAGTTGACTGCACAATACACATTGCAAGTTTATGACAACTGGAACACGTACGTTTCTTATAACAGACATTTTTTTTAATTGAAATTTTGGTCAGGGAACTCATTTACTCACATATTTTTTCTAGTTGGTCCTCGAAACATTTCAACACGATCGGCCTAAATTTGGGAGGGCATGGGTGCACCCGTGTCTTACAAACTCGATTTTTGTGACTTTCTGGGAACTAGGCGTGGTGGAGGTTAATTATTCAAGAAACCTATGTTTTCCCACTTGCTTTTGGACTCTTAAATCGATTAAGATGAGTCCACGTCCAATTGGTGCTCACTGAGGGTGTATATGGGTCACCTAACTCAAGAGTACCTACCACCCTTCTTTGTAAGGAGGTTTCCGAGAATATTTCTCTTATTTTTATCAAGATTTTCGGATACCATATAGAGTATCATTTTCAACCAAATATTGGACATTGAATCAAATAGGAATGTAGAACACTGCACTGCCAATAAAGTTACTCACTTGGCCCTTATAAGGGGGAGTTAACATGCAATCATAAAATCACATGAGGGTGTTTTGGAGACAATCCATATCTGAAATAAACATTCAATCTCTTCTGTTTAAATCACCAAGAGAGACATATAGGATTGGAAGAAGACCAAAAATTACCATTGCACAAGAGAAGGTGGGTTGTCTTCAGAATTCCTCAACAGAATTGCATGGCACCTTCACTTGAACACACTTGGGCACTGTACTAGTACGATACTAGAACCTATATTCTCATAGTTTGTACCCAACCCGCACTAAAATTTGCCAGAAAATGAGGAGAAAATTATGCTAGTTTTGGAGTACTAACATCACCACACACCACACTGGGGACAGGAGCAAGACTGAGGAGATTGAAATGCACCTGTACCCTACTTCTGGGTTGAGGTGGGGTGAGGTTCACAGAAACTGTCAGTTCTTGGAAGGACTTGTAGTTGAAAAGAGGGTGTGAAATGGGCCAGTATTTCTGATGACCTGTTTCTTACTCGGAACTTTGTTTTGTCTGCTCACTGTCCCCACAGAGCAAGGTAAAACCCAGCTTACATCACATGACATGACATTATATTTTGAGAAGTTGAAGACCCAGCTTCCTAGAAATTTGTCTCCTCCAAGGGATTTCCTATAGACTCCCTTTTCCCCACTAACATAAAATAGGAGACCTCAAATATTACTTCTCTACTCCTGTGAGATCCACCCAGAATAATAAAACTATGAATCATTTTATAATTCAACCCATGTTTTCATGGAAAAAGTTATTCTCTCCAATTCGACCTAAACATTTTTTCTGTGCGTTTCAAGGTGTCTAGATCACAATAAGAAAATGTCCATACACCGTCCACGCCGATTTTGCTACTAGAAAAATTTCTAAAAATGTAAAATTTTAGTCAAGGACCCATTTTTGGCTCTAGTTGATCGTCGAAACTATTCAGCCCGAACGGACCAAATTGATGGAAGGGGAAGAGGTGGGGTGTGATGAAATGAATAAAATAATATTCAGGGTTTTTGGCGATCATTCTCCATTAAATTTTGGACGCTGAATTCAATGAGACGGGTCCCAAAACGATTGGCGCCCATCGGAAGAGGTTGTGGGGCAAAATGGGTATATATCAACCTATTTTGAAAATGAATTTTTGAGATTTCTGCTACCTAGGCGAGTGAGGTATCTTTAGCACTAATTTTGGAAGCTGAATGCAATGACATGGGTTCGAGACACTGCACACAATTATGCCCCTTGGTTCGAGGAATAGCAAACTTTCGTTAATTCCCAGTGTTTTTGGAAAAATTTCACTATCAATAACGGCGGACAGACATGGTACATTTTCTTGTTCTAGGCAACAGAAAAAAGTTATGGGGGCGATTGGAGATGGTCGACCATGTAAGACCATGAACATGAAAACATAGGTTTGATTATTTGACGAATAAC
>CM034001.1:11651352-11709471 GCA_019603395.1 Cyrtorhinus lividipennis
CCCAGAACGATTGGCACCCACTGGAAGAGGATGTGGTCAAAATGGGTGCCTATTTGCCCATTTTGAATGTATGTTTTCGAGATTTCTGGAACCCAGGCGTGTGGGGTACTATTTTCCACTAAATTATGGACCCTGAATCGATGGGAATGGGTGACCCGTGACCCGCCACACCCATTGTTTCCCCCATTTTCCCAATGTTAAAGAAATGTATCTCCATGCGCCTGGTCCGAGGAATAACCAACCCTTGAGTAAGAATTTGCAGCGTTTTTGGTTGGTTATTCCTTGAATAACCATTTCCAGCAGCAAGTCGATCTTATCTCTTATTTGACCTCCTGCTGTACAGTACCATGCTGAGCTTCAAAGATGGAGGATGGTGGGCATTTAGCGATATTGGACTCCCAGCTGCGGCTCCATTGAGCCAAGAAATCTTATTCCTCAGTCTCGCCTGAACAGATGTCGCTTGAGTTAAATCAGCAAAACAAATGCCATCGAATTCATATTCCTGAGATACCCCTCAACCCTTCTCCACCCTATTCGTAAGTTGCCTAGATCTCTTCAAGTTTATATTTACAATTCTGCTCGGGTAATCTCTGAACCCTTGCGTGAGAGAGGGAAATAAACTGCTTGCAGTTCCCTGTGGAGATAGATAACAGTATTAAGATCCAAGATGGCTTTTCATTCTGCAGAGGGCCTCCCCATGTTTCCTTTGTTCATTAATTTGCCTTACCTTCTGTATTCTCTATTGAGCTTCCCCTCTCGCTAAATGTATTTTTCTTTGAACGACCTTCATTGATCATCAAGTTCAACTGCGGCATATCGCTGGAAGGTTTTTACCTCCTGTACCACGTTGTACATTGAGGGAAATTGGCAGGGTTGTAGTTTCAAGGTTAGCTTTCACCAAGAGTTTGAAAATTAGTATTCATTTGTCCCCTCCAAATTCAACGTACGTAGAATGTCAAGCAATAATACAAAAGTAGAAAACGCTGCAAATTCACAGGGATTGGCTATTCCTAGGACCAGGAGAAGAAGAAAATGGGAGGAAAGTATGAGTGTGGAAAGTCGCGGACTCATTCCAATCGATTCAGCGTCCAAAATTTAGTGGAAAATTACACCCCACACACCTAGGTACCAGAAATCTCGAAAACGCATATCCAAAATGGGTAGATTGATACCCATTTTGACCCATAACCTCTTCCGGTAGACGCCAATCGTTCTGGGACCAATTTCATTAGATTTAGTGGAAAATGATACCTCACACGCCTAGATCACCAAAAATCAAAAAACTCATTTTTCGAAAATCACATTTTGACCCCTTCCCCTTCTTCCCCCACCCAATTTGGTCCAATCGGGCTGAATAGTTTCTAGGGCCAACTAGGGCCAGAAACGGGTCCTACAACAAAATTTCATATTTTTATAAATTGCTCGACATTTTACCGAAAACAGCCTGGACAGCGGACGGACATATTTACTTATTTTGATCTAGACACCTTGAAACACCCAGAAAAAATTTTTGGGCCGAATCGGAGACATGAATGACCAACCAGAAGGAAAACCACGTGGCGATGAGGATAATAGTGTTGATTATGTTACACTTTATTCATAAGTACCATAGTGTTTGTGGTTAGGCAATGCACTGGCAAATATTTTTATTTCATAATGGGGAGTCTGGGATACGCGTTTTTTCCATTCCATTATATTTCCGATGGATTGAGTCGTAATTGAACTTGATATATCCGATGGGGAAGCATACTAATCAGACGATTTTATATTAGGTTTCTAAACAAATGAGTATTTATACTGGCAAGCGTAAATAAATTTCAAATTATTAAATAACTTAAATAATAAAAAAAAAAGGAAATAATTTCTGATATGACGGAAAACAATTCAACTTCAACAACTTTGCTATAGAGGTATATTTTCTAGGACTCTATAATATGACAACAACTGTTAACCAAGTAGACCTACCGACTCAGCTGGGCCCAACCTGGCCTTATCAAAACGATAACACGACAGTGTTGCCATCCTTGCCTCTGAATTGGCAATATACTACAACTTCAAAATAAAATTGAAAATGAAGCTGGACTTTTTAATCATATGGTGATGCTCATTCCAACGAACGGACAACAGAACGGAACGCATTTGCGGAGAACTATTACGAACAGGGTTAAATTGACAGTGCACATGTCGATAACCCGGATTACTATGATATAACCTCCGTCAGGAAGGGGGTGGACAGTTTTCTACCGCATAACTGGGGAAGAAGATCCTAAGCTGCTTTCCAAGGTGAAAGTAAATCCCTCATCAGAGTTATCGACCGGATTGTGAGGCCTTGAGCTACTTTGTTAGGGCGTACAAAAACGCTGAATTCTCACTATTTACTAACGGCGATCAATTTTTCCAGATTCTCGTCTGTCATATATCTACATAGTTTTGATTTGAAACATCTCACGAAGTTGGGTTACCATCGAGATGATGTGGGAAACTCTAGTTTCACGATTTCTTTCAAAATTTAGTGGAAAATGATACCCCACACGCCTAGGTACAAGAAACCTGGAAAACTTGGAGAACTTTGGAGGGGAAGGAGTGGGTTTTAGGGGTCAAAATGTGAATTTCAAAAATGAATTTTCGAGATTATCGACGACCTAGACGTGTGGGGTATTGTTTTCCACTAAATTTTGGACGCTGAATCAATAGGAATGAGTCTCAATGCGCCTGCTGATGATGAACCAACCCCTGTGAATGAATTTGCAGCGTTTTTGACTAGGTCGAGCAGATATTGGCGGACGCTTTCTCTCAAATCCAACCCAAAGAAAATCAGAAAATCAACCCTTACCATTTTTGGGTAGTACTGGTGCTATGACTAGAGGTTCTATAGTTTCTTGGACGATGACGTTTTCAGCCGGTGACGCCGGCACAGACGGTAACGGAGGCGCCGGTGGTTTGTATCCAAATCTCGTCGCTTGTCCTCGCGTTACCTGAGATTTCGCTGTCGTGCCCGATTTGCTCCCTTTCTCCATCTGCAACATAAATAAGACGAATGAAATATAGCCCCAGCCACTTTTCTTTTGAATACATCCACAAATTTTACAATTTGGAATTGAAATGTGGACAAAGTAACACCAGTTTAGGGTAATGCACCAATTGTTGACACTATTAGAGAGAAAAATCGTTCAATTCTGCGCTCTACCCAAGTATTCAAGAAATTGAAACTTTAGGGTAGTTATTATGACTTGTGAGTTCCTTGGGAACAATTTGCACTTATTGGTCTTGATTAAATAATGTTTTTTCAGCATAAAAAAACAAGTTTTTCAAAAATGGAATTTTTCCCCTAATGTTGACATTTCTGCATTTGGAAATTCCTGTTGTTGACATTGTAAGCCCCCAGGCTTGCTGCCTCCAGAATGCCAGAAGGGAGGGAGCATGTGCCAGGATGCGCATGCAGCTCCTGCCCAGACGTCGCATTTTGGAGAGAGCTCCAGCACTCACTCGTTGCCAAGGCGCCCAACTGGGCAGTCATTGTCGAGGCGCCCCTCGGTGCCGAGGCGCTCAACATGTCGGAGTCATATATATTTTTGTAACCTGTTGTGCAAAGTGCAACTCACTCAGTCCATCCTGGCTTTGTCCTGTGCTTGCTCTGAAGTGAACTCTGCTACGTGCTGAAGTCGACCGAAGCTGTATATTTCCCCATGAGATGATAAAGGACTCAAGTTAATTAAGCCTCGCTGTGTACCTTCGGATAGCATGCCCCCTCCAGTTTTCCCTTGACGTTGACGCCATTTTCGTCAGCCGGTATCGTAGCGCTTGTTCATTAATTGTGTATCATGTATATGTGTATTCATGTATCATGTATTAATTGTATTTTATGCTCCACATGTTGTTTTATTTTTTTTTGTCGAATTACTTTGTCTTGTATCAATTCTAGCCTAGGTTGAGGCATATTCTCCTTTGCAACGTGCCATTTTCAATTATATAATTCTTTGTATCAATGTATTTTATGCTCATCCTTGGTATCCCTAATTGCTCAGTCGTAAGTCTTGGACTTATATTGTGTAACCTCTCGCTAGGTCCATTCAAAACCTCCGAAGAAACCCGAATTAAAATTATAACAGATTTTAATTCAAGAGAGGCTTACAACATTGCAGTTCCTAATGTTGACACCAGTCTAAATTTTTAAAGTATTTATATATGCTTTCCCTCTAGTTATTTCTCAAAGTAAATGAACAAACGAGATTAGGAACGCGTTAAAATATATATAATGTTAGGCTAGACATTAGGAAATATATGTTGAGCAGCATAATCAGAAAAACGGGTAATTAAATTCTTAGCATAGGTGCTCAATCACAGTGTAGGGAACACAAATTTCTAGGGTTTCCCCGGCAATATTTAGGCTTGGGCAGTTTGTATTTGACGTTACTGACTGCCAAAAGGCGATTTCCATCGCTCAAAGGCCTGAAAATAGTCCTCAGTCTGTTGCAGGGATTAAGCGGTGCTACTTCAGCAGTATCTTCACTTTTAATGTTGACAATCAGACAAACACATTACGTCTGTTTTGGTTGGTTATTCCTTGAATAATCCGCGATCTAGGCGAGTGGGGTATCATTTTCCACTAAATTTTGGATGCTGAATCCAATGAAATGGGTCCCAGAACGATTGGCACCCACCGGAAGAAGTTATGGGTCAAAATGGGTATGTATCCACCCATTTTGTATGTGTCAAGATTTCTGGTGCCTAGGTATGAGGTATCATTTTCGATTTTTTTTTTTTTTTTTTTTTTTTTTTTTTTTTTTTTTTTTGCGGGCAACACAGCCACTACCACGTCTCCTTCATTTATTGGCCTACTTCCTACTTCTTCGACAGCACAACTTGTGCACAACAACTACTGTGCCGAGCTTCACATCGTTTACCTACAACATACGAGCTTGAGAGCTCCAGTGCATATGTTGAGTGCAGTTGAGAGTTGATGGCGGAGAAGCATGGAAAAATATTGGTTATCTCGACATCATATTATGTCTACTGTCAGTTCAGAGTCGTAAGCGTCGAGAAAAGTCAAATAGGAGATGTGGTCCTTCAGAGTTGCAGATGCAACGAATCGCGCCAGCCATCGAGCTAACTCATTTAACCTTGACTTGTGGATTGTTACCGGTCTATATCAACGGGATCGTAGTCACTTCCGTTTCGATTATGACGAAATTACGTCACCGATTCAGCGAGAAAATTCCGAGCCAGTCCACATCGCTAACTATACGGGACCGTGTTTATCAGAGCATCCCTTAGATCTACACACGATCGTGCTGCTTGCATTGCCCCAACGTTTGGAATTTTCATGGTTGCGAGAGTTACCGTCGTCACTGTATAGAAAAAATGCTGCATTTTTTTTTTTTTTTTTTTGAAAATGATACCCCACACGCCTAGGTACCAGAAATCTCGAAAACCCATTTTGAAATAAGTTGATAAATACCCAATTTGACCCATAACTACTTCCGGTGGACGTCAATCGTTCCGGGACCCGTCTCATTAGATTCAGGGTCCAAAATTTAGTCGAAAATGATACTCTACTCGCCTAGATCGCCAAAAATATCGAAAATTCATTTTTCAGAACATTTTGACCCCACCTTCTCCCTTTACCACTAATTTGGTCCAATCGGGCTGAAAAGTATTGAGGACCAATATTAAAGAAGGAACCAAACCCCTTACCAAAATTTAACCAAAATTCCAGATTTTGGTTGGTTATTCCTTGAACAATTAACTCATGTTTTCATGCAAAGGATTAATCTCTCCGATTCAGCCCAAAATTCTTTCTGGGCTTTCAAAGTGTCTAGATCAAAAACAAACGGTCAAACGACCGTTCGACGTACGCCGTCCACGCCGACTTTGGTAGTAGACAATTTTCTAAAAATCTGAAATTTTGGTCAGGGGTCCGTTCCTGGCTCTAGTTGATCCTCAAAACTTTTGAGCCCGATCGGACCAAATTTGGGCGAGGTAGGGGTCAAAATGTGTATTTCGAAGAACGGATTTTAATGATTTTTAGCGATCCAGGCGAGTGGGGTATCATTTTCCACTAAATTTTAAATGCTGAATCCAATGAAATGGGTCTCAGAACGATTGGAAACCACCAGAAGAAGTTATGGGTCTATGGGAATGAGTTATCTACTCATTTTGAATATGTGTTTTCGAGATTTCTGGTACCTAGGTGTGTGGGTTATCATTCTCAACTAAATTTTTGACCCTGAATCGATTGGAATGGGTCCGGTACCCTCCAAATCCACTTATCCCCCCATTTTCCCCATGTTCGACATATTCGACGACTTAGAGTGGTGTATCGTTTTCCACTAATTTTGGGACGCTGAATCGATTGGAATAAGTCTCCATTATCCTTATCCGAGGAACGACCAACCCCTGTGGAAGAATTCGCAGTGTAGACAATTTTCTACTACCAATGGCGGACGGGCATTTACTTATATTTATCTAGACACTTTGAAATGCCCAGAAAAAATGTTTGGGGCTAACTGGAGAGGTTGATTTTCTGCATGAAAACATAGGTTGATTATTCAAGGAATAACCAAAAGGATTCTCTGCTTCATACAGCTTAAAAAGTGTACAGGTCAAAATTTAGCGGAGACATCCAATGAATAAAGAACGATGGAACTTGCTTAGGAAGTACACAGCAGGTAGGATGTTTGTCTAACTAACAAGCTCTATTCGTAAAGAGGAGCCTCCTAGTAATTACCATTTCTTGAATCCTTTGAGTCGCTAAACGTGACGTCATATTTTCCTCCCGAGTAAGCCCCGTGAAGTTTACCTTCCGTCTTGTAAACACTTTTTATCTTGTTGCTCGAGACTATTCCTGACTTGAGTTGGTTAGTGCTTCCCCAAACGGTTTGAAAGCTAATCTTGGACCCCACCCTTTTCATTGGATTCAGCGTCCAGAATTTAGTTGAAAATGATACCCCACACGCCCAGATTGTAAAAAATCTCAAAAATAACCAACCAAAATGGGGTTGAGAGAAATCCTCCGTTGTAAATTGTTATAACACGGTATAATCGATAATGGGTATTACTCCACAAATGTGGTTATTTGACGCACAATACCCCTGTTGACTAGCAAATAAATTATCTTTTGGAGCAAGTCATCAAAGGTAAATAAGTCGAGGCAAACGTGATTTGAGAATGACCATGTTGAGAAGAGAAGCGACCTCAATTATGTAGGTCCATATAAGGATATTAGCGCATTTTGATAGTAAGCGCATAGTTTATTTGTATCTTCATGGCGCCGATTATGTTTCAGGTACACCAAGATTGAGTCGAGCTCGTAAAGACCAACAAGCTCGTTCAAGGTTTGGATTCCTCCCACAGTCGAACCAGTTGTCAAATAAGGTCGCGGATCTTCAGGGATCGCAAGAGAATCTCCGACCAAAAGCTCCGTTGAAGGTAAGCGTGTAACAGTGCTATTAGAGGCCATGATGGAGGAGTGACGACATATCTGCCTCAGTAGCGAAATTAATAGAGCGTGATGTTGTTCTATTGATATTTGAAGGTTCAAGGCGCAAGGCTGAGTGAGGAAGCAATCTGCTTTAGAATTGAGGTATCCATGAACCTAATTTCCATGAATCAAAATACAAAGTGGGGTTATATTTACGTGTCACCTACAAACGATTTAAATGGCCCAATTGTTCACTACGAAATAAATTAATCAAACACTACTAAAGGGCGAGGCTACTTTGATGAGATTGGACGATTGTTGTTCGGTTGTTGTCGTCAAACGTCTACTTTGTCATCAAAATATTTCATATTTGGCAGTTCGTCTCAGTAGTGTTTCTCCTGGCGTTGGCTCTTGCTGACCAGACGAGTGAAATCGGAGAAAACCCTCCTAGTGGGTGGGCTTGAAAAGTGTTTCTCCTGAGCCACAAAAGTAGGGAAAGTGTGATTCTATAGTGTAGGCCTTCATTTATCGCTTGTATTGTCGATAAAATGTTTTGTATTCATAAGTAAGTCACGCCTATGAATAAGTGAATTTCATATTATTCGATTTGATTGCAGTTGGGAGGAGTGAGGAGCTTTTCGGAGACCCGGTACAATAAATCTGTCGACGGCAAAGTATTGACGTCAACCAATAAAATCCCACCCCCGACCGGCCTGGCAGCGATCAGCACTACACCACCGCAGCAATGATTCCGTCGTGTGCTCTCAAGCAGCTGGGAAAATGGCAAAAACCGTTGCCAATAACCACACACTTAGAACGTCAAATGTACGTTTTGAATATGATGAACAAGGTGTCTCACGAGGTCTCCTCCCCCTCCTCTTAAAATCATCCTAATGGGAGTACCTAAATAGAAAAAATAGGAATGAATCTTCTATTTGTGTGCAAAAATCTCCAATATCATCAATAGCACCCCACGCAACTGCGTAACTGACCCCAACTTTCTTATTTCAAACGGGAACCCCAATTTATTATTGCAAATTCGGATTCTACACGAAATTTTCATGATGAAGTTTCATGATTCGACTCAATTTTTGCGGAATAATGACATAAATGACCAAACAAAAGATGATTTTGAAATAATGAAATAATCGAAATGAAATAAACGAATTTTGGTCACTTTCTCGCTAAAATTGAGTCGAACCAAGAAACAGATGGCATCTCATAAATAGCGTCAAAAAACAGAGAAAATTCATGGGCCACACTTTGGAGTATACCATCTTTCACTAATTGACAATTTCAGGAAATGTAAGTAAAATTGATTGAGGGATCAAATTTTTACAAAATTTTAAGTAGAATCCTTATCTGCAATAAAAAATTGGGATTCCCATTAAAAATAAGAATGTTAGTGTCACTTGCAGTTGCGTGGAGTGCGCAAATATGATATTTGAGATCCTTCCAAAAAATTGAAGATTCAAGAAAATTTGTCCGTTTGTTTGTTTACTCCCATTTGGACGGTTTTAGGAGGGAGGGGGTCAACTCGTGGGACGCCCTGTATAAGGGTGTTGTTTAAATTTCAAGTACACACTTTACTACTTTGTTTTTCTCTTTTGGCAGCCTTACGGAGGCGAAGGTGCGGCAAAACAGAGGAAGGGACCAGACGTGATGGAAATTCGACAACTCGAGCAAAGTCCCGGTGCGGCGAGCAAGTTCCGGCATCACATCGCACAACCACAAGTAAGTACAATGAGAGGGGAAAATTATTGTGGGCAATCCATTATAAATTACACAATTTTTTAACTAGACTTCACTAACCAACCCTTCAATAATGAAATAATCTGTAGCCACACGAAACTTCTTATTGCAAGTATTGCATAAGTTCAGTTACTGATCGAAAACTTGAGCGATATTTCCAAGCAAAATAATACATACCTAGTAACTCATCTTCTTCAGAGATCCTTTTCCGTTTTTGGGGTTTAGGAAAAAACTCGTCAATACATTCCTTGAAGAGTATTTATCTTCTGAACATCATTTTACGGGATGGGGCAATATATATGAATCGGGTTTTAAAAGCAATATAATGAAAACTACTCAACTTACAAAAATGGACATTGGTTCATTTGAATCAGTGGTTTAAACATAACCACATGAGATTCATCACACTCGGGATAAGCTAGAGGTGAGGAACAGGGAGGAAATCAGGGCGATATCTACACAGATGTGCCGAAAAGCATAGGCAACTTACCGAAATCGCCTTCAGCAGTGTATTGCTGCTAAAAGCCGCCATCTTGGGGATGTAATTTTCAAAATTGATGTAAAGAACGCTGCAAATTCTTACAGGGGTTGGTTATTCCTTGAACCAGGCGCGTGGAGACTAATTTAAACCTCGGACAAGGCGCATGGAGATTCATTTCTTCAACATGGGGAAAATGGGGGAAACGGTGGGTGTGGCGGGTCCCGGACTCATTCCAATCGATTCAGGGTCCAAAATTTAGTGGAAAATGATACCCCACACGCCTAGGTACCAGAGATCTCGAAAACAGACATTCGAAATGGGTAGATAGGTACCCATTTTGACCCATAGTCTCATCCAGAGGGCACCAATCGTTCCGGGACCCTTTTCATTGGATTCAGCGTCCAGAATTTAGCGAAAAATGATACCCCATACACCTAGATTGCAAAAAATCTCGAAAATCCATTTTTGGAATTACACATTTTGACTCCTTCCCCACCCAGATTTGGTCCGATCGGGTTGAAAAGTTTTGAGGACCAACTAGAGCCGTATACGGGTCCCTGACCAGAATTTCATTCATTCAGAATTTCATTTTTAGAAAATTGTCTACTACCAGAGTCAGCGTGGACGGCGGACGGACACTTGCTCATTTTGATCTAGACACCTTGAAACGTCCAGAAAAAATTATTATTACCTTACGGGATTACCTTCTGACTCAAATAAATTAAGGTTCATTTTTCTAAATTGACTAATTTTCTTTATATTTCCTTTCAAAAACCATTCATCACTCTTGCCCCACCCTGTATTTGTATAGCCTTTACCATCGTATACCGAGTGTGGCGGGGAACAGTACAGAATCCTGGACGCACAACGTTAAAACCCCCAAAATCCAATTGTTTCCAATTGTTTCTCCCCTTGTTTCTCTCATAAAGGCGCTAGAGAGCGCCACACGTCACCGGCATACCTATCACTTTTAAAGCGGCTATTTGTCGGAAGTTCTTCATGTTGTGGAGCATTTAAAATGAGGCGGGCCCCCTAATAAACGGTCTATATTTATCGTCAATTCCCCCGCTCCTTTTTTTTCTTCTGCACCTATGTGGTTCCAGCTCAGTTTTCTATTATCCCGAGCAACGTTTGACGAGTTCCAAAATATTCACAGCAAGTTTTACAACACAAACTTGAGGACTTTCGACGATGATAAGAGTGAGCCACGTTAAATCAGTAGTTTCCTAAGTAATCCTTAACCTGAATCTATAACGAAGCATACAATTTCTTTTTTGGAACTCATACACTAATATGCAAGAGAGCTTGTTAAATAATTTCTCTGGGATTTTAAACTCCCTGCCGTCAAAATTCCGGGATTACAATCAGTAGAAGTTGAACTTGTGATGACTGAGCGTTCATACTCTATTGGTAGGTCTGAGAAATGTTCACTTTCCTCACGCCATACGAGTTGTTTGCCAGCGAAATACGGACTTGACAAGATTTTGTTTCAATTTGCCCTATAGAAGCTGGCAAGGCCAATGGAAATGGTGTTCTCTGGGCCGAAAAAATTCGAATTGAGAGACGTTCCAAGCAGCACCGCTCGAGGAAGTCAAGAACACTTGAGACACGAACCGCGAGAGACTGTTTCTCTGGGAACGTCACCCAACACGACGCACAACGTTAACATGACAGTTAACGAGAGGATTCGACGGGAAGTTGTTGGTTTGCCGCCACGATACCCGACACCCACATCGATGACGTCATCAATAGTCTCCACGTCTAGCATACTATCGCCCTGTGACCCTGAAGATGAAGAGAAACTAAGGCGGTGAGTTGGAGAGAAAATCCTAGAAGGTACTGTAGGTGATTTCAAATAGAGGGATGAAAAGTCATTTAATTTTTCTTACAGGGACACTAAAGCTACAGAGAAGACGCGAACAGTTCCTGAAGAGAACTGCCCGACTGAAGAAGACCTGTGGGGGGGACCAGGAGAAGCCATGGCGCTTGACGACGAGCTTCCCAACACGGATCTGGCTGATATCGACCATTCCCCAGGTACATTTCGCATGAGCATAGTTTTCCATGAGTCCCACTAACTGAATAACTGTCATGCAAGTCATGCTCGCCTGTCCAACCACTGAACTGTCTTGCACTGTCCCGTTCCGTCCAACAGAATCGATGAACCCACCTCTCCGCTCGGTTCTCCTCACTATTGAAGACCCAACATTTGCAACGCTCGCAGCTTTATCAAACGCAGGTCTTCTCGAAGACGAAACAGCTCCAGACTCGCCAGACATAAGCTGCAGCTCACCTAGTTCGGTAGAACCACTACCACCGCCACCTGCAGACATTTCTTCAAAACCAGGTAGAATGATCGTGTTCTTCCAGCACGTCAACTAACCCAGAGTATACTAAACCCACATTCAACTCCACTTTTCCACAGAAGAATGTTTTCTGTCGATATGGTTGCAAAAATCGTCATTAAGGAGGCTTATAAAATATAATTTTTTTTTTTGCAGGAACGCCGCACAGCCCTGGCACGCCTACCCATGCCAGCAACTCTTCCAGCTCTGACACAAAAGACCGAGACTTCCTCATAGACGATGAAATAGCCGACCAGCCAGGACTCGTTTTTGGCTCGGGGCGACGACGGGACGACGAATCTTCCATACTCGACACAGCCAAAACCCGTACGCCACTTATGCTTATGATTAGTACGATTATATAACTTGCTGTCACGGTGCTGTCCATTTGACGCTGACGTTCCGTTCACAGTTGCACACATAGCCAGCGACATATCACAGGTATTGCACAACAGCCTGCACAGAGACAGCCACGGAGGAAGCGCAGGTTCTATTTCCACATTGTCACCATGCGAGTCTTTGGCCAGCGACGACATGATGGGGGACTACGAATTGTCAGCCCTTGACGAGTGAGTTCCCGTTCCACATTCTTACCTCATTTGAGAAAAAAAATTACCTCGCGTTATAGCGTGACGGCTAAGGTTCCCAACTTGCGATAAACTGAACCGACTGAATTTACATTACAGGTCGTTATTATATTATCCGTGAGTAAACTGGTTTAATTCGAACACAAGTTATTTTGCTTGTTCCACGAGATTAACACGAATAATGCGTAATTTGTCCAAGTGTGAACGTTCGATAGATTTGCACGCACATGGAGACAATTATGCCAGAATTTGTTGGCTTCTTGCATTCCATTGTAGATGTAAAAACGCTGCAAATTCTTACATCCGGGTTGGTTATTCCTCGGACCAGGCGCATGGAGACTCATTTCTTCAACATGAGGAAAATGGGGAAGCAGTGGGTGTGGCGGGTCCCAAACCCATTCCAATCGATTCAGGGCCCAAAATTTAGTGGAAAATGATACCCCACACGCCTAGGCACCAGAAATCTCGAAAACACATATTCAAAATGGGTAATAGATACCCTTTTTGACCCATTGCCTTATCCAGAGGGCACCAATCGTTCCACATCTAGATAACAAAAATCTCAAAAATCAATTTTTCAAAATACACATTTTGACCCCTGCCCCACCCAAATTTGCTCCCATTGGGTTGAAAGTTTCGAGGACCAACTAGAGTCGGAAACGGGTCCCTGACCGAAATTTCAGATTTTTATAAATTTTTCTACTACCAAAGTCGGCGTGGACGGACACTTGCTCATTTTGATCTAGACACCTAGAAACGCCCAGAAAAAAATTTTGGGCCGAATCGGAGAAATTTACTCTTTTCATGAGGACATACATAGGTTGATTATTCAACGAAAATGGAGTTCTATCAGGATCTAGAAAACACATGCTTGCTGTTTTTAGGATGCTCACATTAGGTAGATTTTTGTAAAATTAAGGTCTCATGTCTAACAAGGGGAATCTAGTACCTTACTTAACTGCTCATGTTCTGGTGCTTTAAGGATCCAGCTGTCCCCACTATACGGGAATAGTAAGACCAAAGGGGTAAAATAATAAAAGACGCACAGTACAGTACTGTACAGATATAGCAGCAGAAAAACATTTACCTTCTTACATTCCACGTAGGCTAGAAAAGTTACTCGGCTACTCTCAAGTTCCAACTTCCTCTTTTTTTCTGACACTCCCCCTCCCTCTCATTGGCTACTTCTCCATCTGTGCCCCCCCCACCCCCTCCCTCGATCAGTTCCTCCCTTCTGCAGGGAGGTAACCCTCTCGAGTGAATTAGATTAGAACCCCTAGAGTGTGCTGTGCAGCTGTGGCCCTTCCTTCTCAGTACGTCAGTTACAGTACCATGATGGGGTATATATCAAACAAGGTTGACCTCCATCTGCCAAGAGAGGTCCGATGTATCTGCATATCTTCACCGCATTACGGCTTTAGACGTTAAGCCAACATTATAACCACGAATTCATCATTTATAGTATCATCAAATATGCCAGTTACGACTTTGGCCTCTCTTTTGCCTTTTGACGTCTTGAGCTATTCAATGTCAGCAGTGATTTTTAACAGCTAAATTTTATGCTTAAATGAGTTCCCCTACTCTCCCCTCGACCATCATTCTGGAGGATAACTCCCTACTTCACTTTTAAAGAAACTTAAGTGTGAAATGTTTCTGTTATTGACACTGAAGTGTACTTGGACTCTATTAGAATGGAACATTGAAGGCTCTGGAACGCCATTTTCCTCTGACCAAATTATGTACTAGAACTGCAATGATATATTACGAGTATGTTGAACGGAGATTTGGTGGATCTTTAGATCTTCCCTTCCACAGTTCATTCAATGCTGCTCCTCATTTTTGGTTGGTTATTCCTTGAATATGTTGAATAGGAATACCCATTTTGAATATGTTTTTGAGATTTCTGGTAGCTAGGCGTGTGGGGTATCATTTTCTACTAACTTTGGACGCTGAATCCATAAAGATCCCGAACGATTGGGGCAAAAGTTGGGTCATGGTAATTCCCCAGTTGATGTGTTTTCAAGATTCTGGTACTAGTGGGGATATCAATTTCCTAATTTTAACGCTGAAACAGTGGACAGTCCAGAACTGGGCTCTCAGAGTTTCAAATGGGAGGGAGGGGTCAAAGTGTTTTTTGAATTTTCGAGATTTTGCTAGGCGTTATCATTTTCTCTACTAACTTGGGCTTGAATCCAAGGCGGGTCCCGAACATTGGCCCATCTGATGAGTTTCTGGGTCAAATGCTCTTACCTACCATTTCGAATGCTTGTTTTCGAGATTTCCTGGTACCTAGGCGTGTGGGGTATTATTTTCCACTAAATTTTGGACCTCTGAATCGATTGGAATGGGTACGGGAACCCGCCAAGACCCACTGCTTCCCCCATTTCCCCATGTTGAAGAAATGTCTCCTTGCGCCTGGGCAAGGAATAACCAACTCGTGTGTAGAATTTGCAGCGTTTTGGTTGGTTATTCCTTGAATAATCCACCTATTTTTAATGCAATGGTCAACCTCTCCATTCGCTCAAATTTTTTTCTGGACGTTTTATGATGTCTAGAATTCAAAAAAGGTCAATGTCGGCCGCCGTACGCGTTTGGTATAGAAAATTTCTAAAAAATCTGAATTTTGGATCGGGGTCCGTTTACCGCAGGAACGGTCTCCAAGCGTTTCAGCCGATCGGAGCAAAATTTGAGCGGTATGGGGGGAAAAGGTGTTTTTTTGAAAAATGGATCTCGAGATTTTGGGCGATCTAGGGCGAGTGGGGTATCATTTTCCACTAAATTTTGGACGCTGAATCAACTGAAATGGGTCCCAGAACGATCGGCACCACATGAAAGAGTTATGGGTCAAATTGGGTATATATTACCCATTTTGAATATGTGTTTTTGAGATTTCTGGAACCTAGGCGTGTGGGGTATCATTTTCCGCTAAATCTTGGAAGCTGAATCCAATGAAGTGGGTCTCAGGACGATTGGCACCCACTGGAAGAAGTTATGGGTCAAAATGGGTATATATTACCCATTTTGAATATGTGTTTTTGAGATTTCTGGAACCTAGGCGTGTGGGGTCATTTTCCACTAAATTTTGGATCCCAAATCGATTGGAATGGGTCTGGGACCCGCCGCATCCACTGTTTTCCCCATTTCCCCCATGTTGAAAAAATGAGTCTCCTTGCGCCTGGTCCAAGGAATAACCAACCCGTGTGTAAGAATTTGCAGCGTTTTTTATAATTATTTCATGCCAGTAGAGCTGGATTATATATTTACTGTGAAAGGTAAAAATGTTAATTTACTAATTGGCTAATTTTATCTTCAACCATGGTACGTTATTCCTGAGACTCTGGAAGAGCTCGGTTTAGTTTTTAAAGGTATTTTACCCTAATTACCCTCTTTTTATCCCTTTATCTGGAAGTAACTTCAACTTAAACGAGATTAAGGGACACACGAAATATGCTAATATGGGCTCAGTTACGCAAGTGTTACTTCAACAAACTCTCTAAAAACTACACCCATTCTCAACAAACCTCCCTCTCTTTCAATACTTCCTGTTTGCCCCACGAATGCCGCTTCATATCATGCAGATCGTCAAAAATTAGGTTTTTCAACATCTGGAGAAACTTCTCTTAGCACATGGAGACAAACCAGCATAAAAGCTTTGAAAAATTCATTTGATCATGCCAATAATTTGAGGATTTACTCAAACACGTTCCACTAGCTGCCTCATGTAACTGTCATGTGACTTACTGTTCTCGTTTGACCTGAACATTAAATTGTTATTGATATAATAGAAGCTTATTTCATAGGACGTGATTTGATATTATACTGTCCTATGAATAGATACCCATTTTGACCCATAAACTCTTCCAGTGGGCGTCTATCATTCCGGGACCCATTTTATTGAATTCAGCGTCCAAAATTTAGTCGAAAATAATACCCCACACGCCTAGATCGCCAAAAATCTGAAAAATTCAATTTTTTGAAAAACCCATTTACCCCTACTCCCAATTTTGTCAGATCGTGCTGAAAATTGTGGTTCCCGTTGAAAATAAGAATGTTAGTGCCAGTTGCGCATGATTGCGCAGTCACTTAGGGTGCGCAAGTATGATATTTGAGATTCTTGCGAGAATATATGAAGATTCAAAGAAGTATTTTTAGTTTGGACGGTTTTAGCAAGGGGGGGGGGGACTCGTGGAACACTCTGTATACCCCCCCCCCCCTCCAGTAACACACGCCTTAATACACTTTTGTGGACGCATCCAACAATAAATTGTAGCTGTGATGAAGATGGCACTAAACTAATCGAAACCTCACCAATAACGAAAATCTCATTGTTTGTCTCACTTGAACTTCAATAACCTAAACAATAATAATCGAGAAATCACAAACAGGAGCAGTCAAATCCTAATGCTTCTGATTGCAGTTTGAACGACCCAGAAGAGGCTCACAATAAATCAGAAATCATGAACCAAAGCGAACAAATCATCAAAGAATGGTCTTCGCTGCTAAATTCACACCCAAGGTGAGTCTGCAAGCGCCTGCCATGTACATAACTTCCTACATTCCTCTTGTTCACATTGTAGTTATCTTCACGTTTTCTAACTTGTACATAAGTACTTCAACTAATTACCTCATTAAAATTTTTCAATGGTATTTATTTTTTTCCTTTGGCCTTTTCACTTTCTTTGGTTTCTATTTTTTGATTTGGTAATCGGGTTCGCATGGTATAGTTGGTTGGATTTTTTCGGGAAATTGCGCATTTTCACGTACCTGTAGTCTCCTATTGGACGTTGTGTACAGAATATATTTACCAGGTTACTGTAATAAGTAACTGTGCTATTGGGAACAGGATTGCAAGAACATTAAACCAATTTTGTCTTGAAGATTGGCCCTACTGCAAAACAGGATGATTTGATCAGCCTGGCAGAAGAACAGCAAAGTGTGCAAACTGCTGTAGAACAGTTTCTCTGCAGACAGATTCGAATGATGGATATTGTACACTTATTGCAGGCGTTTGTTGTACTTGGTTGATCCTACTCCATCTGCTTTTTGGCCAGGGCAGACTTCAAGACAAATAGTTTGCGTGATACTGGCTTTAGGCTACCCCTGGTCAGCTTTACTGCAACCCTGTTCCCAGCTATGCAGTTACAAAGAAGGTACTGTGAATACATTGATAGGAAGGCTCTGTCTCACCCAACTGTTTGCTTTAGTGGGTGCAAAGACGCCATTGTCAAGCCAACTAATGCTTGAAATCCAGATCCTTCCCCTCATGTATTCAAAGTTCCTACAAAGTAACAGTCTTACTAAAAACAGGGTTGCAGGAATTTTTAAGGTGTAACCTTACTGAGCACCTGTCGTCTCTTTGTTGAAGGAACAAAAACTATAAAGAAATTATGAAAGATCGTTTGTCATCTAACTAAAGTTCCAGATGCATGACTGAAGGATTATCTGTGTTGTAGTGGCAGTTTAAAATGTGGAAACTCGATGTACAAATTCATTTTGCTCTCCTGATGAGGCATAACTATCACTCCAAATTATAAGCTCCTCATTGACATCAACATAAACGTCAGAGCTAGTTGTCTATTTCTTTACCGCATCATGCCTAATTGGGAAACACTATAGTTTCTGTGGTTTAAAAGGTACATCTCACACAGTAACAGGATTCAACAATTTGACTTGTTCCATTTAACCTGCAGAATAGTGCATAAAGGATTAATAAGGGAGTCTAGTATTGGTCATACATTTCCCCACAATGTTCAGGAATGCCAACCCCTAGCATCATTCCTTCTTCTTCTTCACCAACAAGCGACCTTACGGGGTTGAACCTCAGCAAACAGCTGCCAGTTAAATGGCCACTATTTATAATTGGCGATTTATAACTTGTGCATCATATAGCCATCAGATAAGAAAATTTTTTAGAATAAGGCTCAGGTGATACAGTTATATTAGACCAAACTTTGATATGTCGGCTTAATATTTAAAGAAATATATCTAATGTAGATGGCAGTGTTCTTCTGTACATCACATTGAATGGCAGTATTTCCACTGTTTTGCCAATGAGTGACTCCTGTCCCCATTTTTACCAACCTCATTACAGTCAAATCAGAAAACAGCAAAATTAGAAAATATTAAGTAAAGAACCATACTTAATGGCACGTGGCCAAGGAACTGTTATTCACAGGAAACGGCTTGAGAGGTTATGTACACCATGGACCAGGAGTCTGAATTCAGACCCATTACCTCAATGTATCATTTTATCAGGTGTTTGTCAAAATGTAACAATCCTGCTGAATAAGCAAAACAAAACACCAGTCCTCAGCACAACGGCGCTTTCATAGGTGTGCGCTTCACATTCACATTCTGTCAATGGCGTCACATTCCTTTGCAGGAATACACAAAGAAAAGACGGTAGTGATGCGCACATTTGACGCACAGTGTAAGTACCAATTTCGTGTACAGTTTTCACTTACTAACGATTGAAAATTGTAGAAAACTTGCCGCGCCCACTAAGAGCATGTCAAAAGTCGATGTTATAACAAGCATAATGTAACACTAAAAGACAAATTGAGTCCTAGGGTGTTGGACTCGATTATTCCACGAATGCTGAGACGACTAATGACTGGTCATGGGTCAAAATGGGTACTTCAAAGTGGGTTTTCAAGATTACAGGTACCTAGGCGTGTGTGGTATCATTTTCCACTAAATTCTGGACGCTGAATCCAATGAAATGGGTCCCAGAACGATTGGCACTTACCGGAAGAAGTTATGGGTCAAAATGGGTATGTATCAACCCATTTTGTATATGTGTTTTCAAGATTTCTGGTGCCTAGGCGTATGGGGTATAATTTTCCACTAAATTTTGGACCCTGAATCGATTGGAATGGATCCGGGACTCGCCACACCCGCTGTTTTCCCCATTTTCCTCATGTTGAAGAAATGATTCTCCATGCACCTGGTCCGAGGTTTTATCTAGACACCTTCAAACGCACTGGCAATTTTTGGGGCAAATCGGAGAGATTGATATTCTGCATAAAAACAGATTGATTGGTCACGGAATACCCAACCAAAAGGCGAACCCAATGGTGCCAATACGAAATATTATGTTGGTGAACACGAAATTTCGAATTTACAGACCGAAAATGGTGCGAGCCTGTAAGGTCCTATACCTACTTACATATTCTAATTTCATGTTATACTAGGGTAGTTATTACACCACGTTCGTCGAGACAGTTATAGAAGGAATGAAACTGAAGGTGCTTTGCAAAATTTCAATATCAGATTAGGAATTATCCATGAAGAAGAAGTTGATAACTGCTAATTTGGTAGGTAGGTAGCCCGATTCCTGCCCAAAACCAGCCAGCCAGCCAGAAACACAGCCTGGGCAACCGTCTCCGACGCGGGGTGCCATCGGGCAACGGTTTGCGTACCGATGCTATCGAGAGATGGTAGTGAAACAACGGGTGGCAAGGCGGAGGGGAATAATTGCGCAGGAATCCGCCGGTTTGCGGCGTCTAATCACCGAATTGCGCAGCCCACGATGAGCGACCAGCCGCACGAGAGGAGCCCCGATCCCGTTCTCTTCCTCACAACAGGTTCCCGAGGGATCGCCGACCTCCGCTAAAATCCCCCAGCGGCGGCGAGGGGTGAAGAACTCTCTCCGCCGGTCCCCCCCTCTCGCCCCCACCGGGAGCCGTCCTTGGTCTGTTGAACTCGACTCCGCCGTCGCCAGTCCGCGAGTTTTATGTGCGTGCAAGTGATCGTGTCCTCGGTTTCGCTGATGGGAACTCTCGAAAAATGCCTCCAACCAACATGACCTCCTCATGCAACGAGTACGTGAGCTTGAATTATAAGGCATGATTCATCAGTCAAGTCTTTGACAGACACTAAACAACCAAGCGACTGCGCACAGAACGAGGAAAACATACAATAAACAATAAACTCAACAAATCTGCTGGCACATAGCAAACTTATCAGAGCTCAATTTTGATTTGCTATTTGCGAATTTGAAACTATCACCAAACCTCTGAACTAATTTTGAAAAGTATTAGGCTTTTCATTACCAGAAAAAATGCCAAAATTTAAAATTTTTGTAAAAACCAGCTGGTGAGACTCCAAATAATGACCCTTCGCACCAGAACCCGCCAAATTACGGAGACTAATCACCTCATTAGCGACTGTGTGGAGACTTTGGTGCACGCTGTCAAAAGCTCCGATTTTAACCCTTGGGACGCTCTACAAGAGGGACTACGCCGATTATTTTATAAAAATCTGAAATTTTGGTCAGAGACCCGTTTCTGGGTTTCAGTTGGTCCTTAAAACGTTTTACCCCGATCGGACCATATAATATGGGGGGAGGGGGGGACGTGTTTTTTGATGTGATGAAGATTTTTGGGAGAATGATTATAGGGGCGCCGTTATATTTTTCTCTGCAGAAAAAACTACATTATGTCAATGTGTCTAATATTTTTTATTGAGGGTTCTCGATTTTTCATGTCCTGGAGCGAGAAAAACGCTGAAATTCGCTCACAGGGGTCTGTTATTCCGCCAAGCGCATGGAGACTCATTCCAATCGATTCAGCGTCCAAAATTTAGTCGAAAATGACATCACACGCGCCTAGATCGCCGAAAATCTAGAAAATTCATTTTTGAAAATACACATTTTGACCCCTACCCCCTTCCCACCACTCACTATTTGATCCAATCGGGCTGAAGAGTTTTGAGGAGCAACTAAAGCCGGAAATGGACCCCCGACCAAAATTTCAGATTTTTAGAAAAGGTCTTATTATGTACTGAAATCGGCGGACGGCGGTCGAACATTTGCTTTGCATGAAAACATTGGTTGGTTATTCAAGGAATAACGAGCATCGCAATAATAATACTGGTTCCATTCAATGCGCCTCAACGATATAATTTTGAGGAAAGTCTATATCTGCTCTCACGATGGACCTGTATAATTTTCCATTACATTCGACAGTGATGAATGAGAATTTGATGATCATCGACGTGTACGTAGGGGATAATTTGGTGAGATGAGAAGTTGTTATAGTCGGTAGAGTGAGGTTCTGTTCGAAAGACGTTCAAATTCAGATCATGACTCAACACGAAGGAATTGTTAAATGTCAAGGACTGGTTTTCAGTGACACAGTAGCACTGATCCGACAGTCTCTCGCCTTCCCGCGCTCAAGGACACCCCACTTTCCATATACTAAAATCCGAGAGGGATTGTATTTTTCCATTTTTAAAAAATGTTTCGTAAAAAGGAAATGTGGAACTCAGTTATGTCAAATTGGTGGGAGTTTATTCAAGTATCAAATTCAGTCTGATAGGGGCACGACTGTAATTTTCACTAGGGCAGAGCTGCTGATTGATTACAGGGGGATTCCAAAGACCTACAAAGCCCCTTGATAAGAGTTAGAGGGGGAGGGGGTATCATTGGGAGGGTAGAACGACTGGGCTTGAAGAGCTTCCATAAACCCTCCAGATCTTCACTAACCCTGCCTCCACCGGGTCGCTAATAAGGTAATTAGTCTCTGGAAATTGGAATATTCGGGTTGTCGCTGGCGCACTTATGCGGGGAATGGGGCGTAGTTCCCCATGTGGAGCGTCCCTAAAGATTATATGCGGAGCTTTTAGACGTATTGTGCACAACTTATGCAACCGGTTGCCCTCCCATGTGTGAGTTATGTGCGCTCCCTCGCTATAATGTATTAGTCTCTGGAAATGGGAATATTCGGGTCATTGCTGGCGCACTTATGCATGGATTGGGGCGTAGTCCCCATTAGTGGATTAGCCATCGTCCCAAATTATCTGAGATGGTAATAAGCGGAATGAGGCAATTTCTGTAGGAGCGTATTATGTGCACCAACGCCCCCCTGCAGCTTGCTAATAGGTAATTAGTCTCTTAAGATGGCATCGGGTCATTGATGGCTCCCATGCAGATGTGGGGAGCGTCGCTGGGGTTGTCCCCACGCGGAGCTTTGTGGCGTTTTTATGCACAAAGTTGCCCCGAGCTTCACTAAGATAATACTATATATTTAGGTCTTAGATGGAGGGAATGGGAGTGTGGCCCACATATGCCGGATTATGTGGAGCGCCGGCGTCTTTGCACACGATTGCTAAGCGTAGTCTCCAGATGCGGTTGCTGGCACATTGTCCTAGGGACATGTGGTTGGTGCATTTCAACCACCATCCGTGAGCGATTCCTTAAGGTGTAATTAGTATCTCTGGAATGGGAATATTCGGGTCATTGCTGCGAACTTATTGCAGTGAAGTGGGGGCGTAGTCCCCTCATGTTGGAGTGTAGCGGGTTAAATCGGAGCTTTGTGTAAGGCGTTTTGGGCACAACACTGCCTCAGCAGCGTCGCTAATAAGGTAATTAGTCTCTTGAGATGGAATGATCCGAGTCCTGACCTGTGGGCCTCTGCTGTGCCGCTGATGAGGTAATTGTTCCCTGGAAATACAATTAGCGGATCCTTGACGATTGAAATCCCCATGCGGGAGCTCATTACTGTTCAAGATTTGATTATTTGGTGTTTGTTGCCCACTAGTTTTCAAAACTTCTACATTTTTAGATAGCTCATCGGTCTTCAGATGTGGCCATCATCTTAAGAATTCCATCTGTAATTTGGAAGACCAATTTTCCCGGGAAAATCAATACTATTTTAAATTTTATTTTATTTTTTTGTAATCTGGAATCACAGTAGTTGTCGATGTTTTGAATTTGTTTGTGCAAGGGCCATATTGGTGAGCTTCCATACGAGCGATGAAGTTCAACAATACATCATTTTTATACGCACCGCCAAATATTGTTCCAATCGTAATTAATACTTAGTCTGGATGAACAACTAGCCACCTCGCTTATTACCGAGTAGTGCCCCCTGGCCCAGTTCACGTTGCTTCATTCGGAAGCCTCGATTTCGTAACTAGCCTGGTCAATGGTGCCATTGTTCGAAGGAAATTACAAGAGAAATGAGAACGCTATCGTACAATCGAGTCATAAGCCTCTTTACTTCATGCGGTCGGAGCATACGGCAAGTACACTATCAGCGAAGCCGATCTAGAAAGAGAATTAAAACATCATGCAAGGACGTAAATATGCGTGTTGTGGCGATCAAGATCCAACTAGAACTTGATGAAACAAGGACGCACATAAGTTATGCCAGAGAAAGTAATTCCAGAACGAGCGGGATGTTTTTCCTAATGAGGTTGACGATCAGAAAGCAGAACAGCAAACAAGAGCCTGTATATGGTTCCATGTTTGAGAAATCTTCTTCTAGAGAAACGGAGGGGACTTCAGATGGAGCGACCCGACAGTTATAAGATCTATCTGTGATTTACTTCAAGTGTCAATGAATTAAAATCAAGCAGCAACACGATAGCGTTTTTGCTGGGAAGATGTCGTTTTCTTGAAGATGACGTAGACCAGAAAAAAACGTGGACATTTGCCTTGTTGCTAGCCAAATAATCAAGCCTAATTAGCAAAAAAACGCTGCGAATTCTTTCACAGGGGTTGGTTATTCCTCGGACCAGGCGCATGGAGACTCATTTCTTCAACATGAGAAAATGGAGGAAACAGTCGGTGTGGTGGGTCCCGGAACCATTCCAATCGATTCAGGGTCCAAAATTTATTGGGAAATGATACCCCACACGTCTAGGTACCATAATTGTCTAAAACACACATTCGAAATGGGTAGATAGGTACATATTTTGACCCATCACTTCATCCAGAGGGTGCTAATCGTTCCTGGACCCATTTCATTGGATTCAGCGTCCAAAATTTAGTGGAAAATGATACCACACACGCCCAGATCGCCATAAGTATTTAAAATACATTTTTCGGAAAACAATTTTTGACTCCTTCTCCCCACTCTCCACCAAATTTGATCCAATCGGGCTGATGACTTTCAAATTGTACTGGTTTACCTCTCATGTCAATTAAGGGACGGTCGAGGAACTGTCACTACTTCCATCAAGGCATTGCGCATTAATTGAAGTAATTAAAAACCGGAAACAATCACGTTAATCACAAATTACTATTACAACAATCAAGGAAATAGCACAAGGGCTAAAAGGTGAATTCGCTACAATAACGAAGTATGATGCGGAGGTGTGTTATAATGATTAGTAATAACATTTTTGGTAGTATTGGTTTATTAGGTTTTCATGTCGGAGTAAAACATTTGCCCCTCGGACTGCCGCCAAAATTTGACGTTTAGCGTTTCAAAATGTCTTCATCACACAATCAAAATGCCCGTCCGCTGTACGCACTGTTTTGAGTAGAAAATGTTTTGAACATCTTAAATTTTGATCAGGGACCTCTTTCTGGTCCTCGAAACTTTCCAGCCCGATCGGACCAAATTTGGGCGGGGAAGGGGTCAAAATGTGTTTCTCGAATAAATTATTTTCAAGATATTTGGCGATCTAGGCGTGTAGCGTATCATTTTTCACTAAATTTTGGGCGTTGAATCCAATGAGACGGGTTCCAGGACGATTGGTGCCCACTGGAAGAGGTTATAGGTCAAAATGGGTACCTATTGTTGCAAGGGAGCACCTGCTCCTGTCAAATGGGCTGCCAGCGTTGCAAGGTCAACAACCTGTGGAGGGCTAAGGGAGTCATTTCGAGGAATTGTGCGTCATATCGAATTGGCTGGAACCTTCCCGTTAAATCGAGACAACACGTCGAGTTCCCAGAACCAGGGAACGTTCTGGAAGGTACTTGACCAAGAGGCAGCAGGTATAAAACGGACCCAGGAACGCCGCGCAGTTCAGTTCAGTTTGGAGTCTGAGTATAGATGCTTCGTGTCATAAATCGTGCCGTGTTATAAATAGTGTTATAAATAGTGCGACAACCGCGTAACCGTGTATTGTGCTTTGTGATTGTGTAAGTGCGCGAATGTGAACAGTGTATTTAAGTGAACGATTGTAATAAATTATTTACTAAAGAATATAAATCGTTACACTATCTACCCATTTCGAATGGGTGTTTTCGAGATTTCTGGTACCTAGGCGTGTGGGGTATCATTTTCCACTAAATTTTGGACCCTGAATCGATTGAGTGGGTCCGAGACACTCCAAACTCACTGTTTTCCCTCATTTCCTCCATACTCCTAGTCCGAGGAATAACCAACCCCTGTGACAGACTATGCACCTTTTTTCGGAACAAGGCGTGTGGGGAGCTCCTTATTTGAGAAAACCCCTTCTATTGTGTAATTTAAAAATACTATATTACTATAAATACTATAATAAAAAACCTTTCTTCCGAGCCTTGGTCATGAGATATTTACGCCTTTTACGATGGCCCTTCTACGATGTGTTTTCCATCGCCGTATAAACCCTCTAAATTCGATCCGCCGCTGAAGCAATTTCCAAAGAAAGCAAACCTCTGATGAACTTTGCCATTGTCATTACGAGATCACACCCTTCTGTGGAGCGTGACGTTTCACAACGGATTCCGACGTAACAACAGGGAACAGGGTAATTTGGTGACTAGTGAAACCCAAGTATCGCCATTTCGTCGTTCAATACTGTAATCGTTGTTTTTTGGTTGGTTATTCCTTGAACCTATGTCTTCATGCAGAAAGTCAATCTCTCCGATTCGGCTCAAATTTTTTTTCTGGACGTTTCAATGTGTCTAGATCAAAATTAGCAAATGTCCGTACGCCGTCCACGCTGACATTGGTAGCAGACAATTTTCTAAAAATCTGAAGTTTTGGTCAGGAACCCGTTTCCGGCTCTAGTTGGTCCCCGAAAGTTTTCAGCCCTATCGGACCAAATTTAGGTGGGGTAGGGGTCAAAGTGTATTTCGAAAAATGGATTTTTGAAATTTTCTGCAATCTAGGTGTGTGGGATATCATTTTCCACTGAATTCTGGACGTTGAATCCAAAGGAAAGGGCCCCAGAACGACTGGCACCCATTGGAATAGTTTTGAGTCCGATGTTACCCCCTGGACGAGAGGTTTCTCCATTATATGAGCAGACATTTTGTGATATTCTTGGATGATCAACCCCTCGTCACGTGGCATTCAGGGTGATTTTTGTTCCACGCCTTTTCCTTTGAAATTGGCAACATATTTCAGCTCATTCTCGCGAATTCATATGGTAGAACTGCAAGGTGATAACTCGAATCTGTTATAAGGGAATTTGGTCCTTCAACTCAAGCGTTATTGATTCTAATCAAATGCAATTTTTAACGTCAAGTTGCTTCCTCGGTGCTTGACACAGTAATATTCTTAGACGCAGTTCTTGGCGACCGATCTCGTATTTGGCAACAAATATTGCTCAAGTGCACGACAAGGCAGGAAGTCGCACGTGGTTGGGTTTATTGGTTTGGAGAGGATGGTTGAGTATGAGTCAAGTGCGTACTCATGAATCACTCAGATAGCAACACTGAGTGTCATTCGAACACCACTCAAGTGATGTCAAGTAGAGATGAGAAATCGATAATTTCTATATCCGTTTGTAAGTTGCATCTATACTGATATAAAATGCAGCAAATTCATTCACACGGGTTGGTTATTCCTCGTACCAGGCGCATGGAGACTCATTTCTTCAACATGGGGAAAATGGGGGAAATAGTGGGTGTGGTGGTTCCCAGACCCATTCCAATCGATTCAGGGTCCAAAATTTAGTGGAAAATGATACCCCACACGCCTAGGTAGCAGAAATCCCGAAAACACATATTCAAAATGGGTAACAAATACCCAATTTGACTCATTACTTCTCTTGAACTTTCTTGGTGAGAAAATGGGAATTATAACTCGCGGATCACAATTTGAACAATATATTTTCGGACTCACTTTCTTACAACTCTAGAAGAAGGATTGACTTGAGACTTAAATGAACAGAGCTGCAAATCCTCATGACCACTAACAGTCTAAGGAGAGAAATATGTAGTTCGTATGTTACATGGAATGTAAAAGATATTCCATCAACTTTCTCCAGTGGGTGCCAATCGTTCCGGGACCCGTTTCATTGGATTCAGCGTCCAAAATTTAGTGGAAAATGACTCCCTACTCGCCTAGATCGCCCAAAATCTCGAAAATCCATTTTTCAAAAAACACATTTTGACCCCTACCCCCCCCCAAATTTGGTCTGATCGGGCTGAAAAGTTTCGAGGACCGTCCTAGGCCGGGAACTGACCATTGACCCGAATTTCAGATTTTTAGAAAATTTTCTACTACCAAAACGGCGCGGAACATAGACGGCGTACAACCGCTCCGGCGCGTACGGCGTACGGCGGACGGACACCTTTGGTTGGTATCCTTGAATAATCACAGTTTCATGCAATGCTCTCCGATCGGCTCAAACACGTTTCTGATGTCCTGATCAAAAAGTAATGTCCGTCGCCGTACCCGTCCCGTCACGCGCTAAAAATCTGTTTGTCAGGGTTGTTCCGGCCAGGACGGTCCTCCAAGCTTTTCAGCCCGATCGGACCAAATTTGGGCGGGGTAGGGGTCAAAATGTGTTTTTTGAAAAATGGATTTTCGAGATTTTGGGCGATTTAGGCGAGTGGGGTATCATTTTCCACTAAATTTTGGACGCTGAATCCAATGAAATGGGTCCCAAAACGATCGGCACCCTCTGGAAGAAGTTATGGGTCAAATTGGGTATATATTACCTATTTTGAATATGTGTTTTTGAGATTTCTGGAACCTAGGCGTGTGGGGTATCATTTTCCGCTAAATCTTGGACGCTAATTTCAATGAAGTGGGTCCCGGAACGATTGGCACCCTCTGGAAGAAGTTATGGGTCAAATTGGGTATATATTACCCATTTTGAATATGCGTTTTCGAGATTTCCGGTACCTGGGCGTGTGGGGTATCATTTTCTACTAAATTCTGGATCCTGAATCGATTGGAATAGGTCTGGGACCCGCCGCACCCACTGTTTCCCCATTTCCCCCATGTTGAAGAAATGAGTCTCCATGCGCCTGGTCCGAGGAATAACCAACCCCTGTGTAAGAATTTGCAGCGTTTTTTGATCAGGACATCATGAAACGTCCAGAAAAAAATTTTGAGCCAAATCGGAGAGGTTGACCATGAAAACATATAGGTTGATTATTCGAGGAATAACCAACCAAAAAAGGTAGAAAGAAAGATACCCATTTTGACCCATAAACTCTTCCAGTGCGCTGAAAAAACGCTAAATTCCGGAATAATTCTATGCTCTCCCACCCATGAACGACATGAAGATGCCATAATCGGCGCTCTCCAGGCTATTAAAAATACATTGATAATGTTTTCCATGCACCCATTCTGTCAAAACTGACAGATTATTTCAAAACCACCTGACCTGTATTATGTATGCTCATACATACTTGAAAATTATAAACAATTCATCAGTTCTCTCTACACGTCGGTTTATATCGTCAAAAGCTGAAATTTCATCATAATGTCGGCTATGACGTCACAAACGGCTGGTCCCAATCATAATGATACAGCCGGCGACTACTGTATTTCCTGTATTAATTAAAGATGAGAGGGATTCATTGTACAAACGCTGCAAATTCTCCCAAAATGGTTGATTATTCCTTGGGGAAAACTGTGGAGTGTTCATTCCAATGGATTCAACGTCCAAATTCAGTGTCCTAGGTACCAGAAATCTCGAAAACCCACTTTCAAAATAGGTAGATTGATACACATTTTGACCCATAACCTCTTCGGGTAAGCACCAATCCTTCCAGGACCCGTATCGTTGGATTCAGCGTCCATAATTTAGTCTAAAATGATACCCCACACACCTAAATCGCCGAAAATCTCAAAAATCCATAGTTCCAAAAGCACCTGGAAGCGGACAAACATTAGCTTATTGTGATCTTGACACCTTGAAACGCTCAGAAAAAAATTTGAAATCCAAGAAAATTAATTTTATGCTTGAAAACATTTACTCCAGTTATTCCTTGAATAATCAATCAAATTGACTGCGTGAAAACATGTACTAAATACGCAATCAAGGGTTTTACCGCACGAAAAGTGAAGTAAATACTTACTTAAATAGTACAAAAATACATAATACATATACAGAAGATGATAAAAACATTAATAGTACGGAACTGGTGAATAAATAAGGCGGTATTCGGAGCAGTTCGACTGTTCGACCATAAGGAAGCTTATGAAACCTCACAGCTTCCGAGATTTCGTGAGGTGGCTTTCAAACTGGCGGTCTTTGGTCACGGAAGACTGCGAGTCCACTTTGGAGGGTTTTTTTTTTTTTTTTTTTTTTTTTTTTGTCCTCTTATCGAACGTTTCCCTTCGCACAATGCCCGTTCAAAATGACCGAAAGATCGAGAGCACCATCCGATTTTTAGAGCTGAACCTGTGACGAAACCGGTAGATCGAAGAAGATTAGCAGGTTGACACGTCCACCAATAGCGAAGTTGGTGGTCGTTGGTGCATGTAACTATTCGCGGACCTTCTGACGAATGTTTTTGATGATTGGAATAAAAGATGCAATCGAATTCAATTTAGACATAATCTTTTTGGTTGGATATTCCTTGAATCCTGGGTTAATATTATGTGCATATATCAAAAAAATCTGCAAATTCTTACACACGGGTTGGTTATTCCTCGAATGGGGGAAACAGTGGGTGTGGCGGGTCCCAGACCCAATCCAATCGATTCAGGGTCCAAAATTTAGTGGAAAATGATACCCACGACGCATAGGCACCAGAAATCCTGACCATACAAATGGGGTGGATCATTACCCATTTTAACCCCTTAAATCTCATTTAAATCTTTCACAGGAGATGGTTATTCCTCAGAACCAGGATCATGAGCAAATGAGGGAAAACCGCCTCAAACTCATTCCAAGCGATTCAACGTCCAATATTTAGTGGAAAATCATACCCCACATGCCTAGGTATTTAGAAATCTCAAAAACACTATTCAAAATGGGGGTAATATAGATACCCCCATAACATTTTCCTGTGGTGGCCAACGTTCTGGGACCCATTTCATTGGTTGCAGCGTTTAAAGTTTAGTGGAAAATGATACCCGCACACGCCTGGGTACCACAAATCTCGAAAACATCCCCATAAGCGATTAGATACCCATTTTGACCCATAACCCCTTCCAGTGTTCTCCAACCGTCCCGGAACCCGTCTCATTGGATTCAGTGGCCAATTTATTCGAAAACAATGCCTCATGCGCCTAGATTGTCATAAATCTCGAAAATCCATTTTTCAAAATCCCCTCATTTTGATCAAAATGCTGCAAATTCGTTCACAATGGAGCAATTCCTTGGAGCAAGAGCATGGGAAAGACAGTGAATCATTTAATGGGACGCTATGCGCATAAAAACAGTTAGAAATTGCTTTCTGTTTCCACGAAAACGAAAAAATAATTTCAAATGATTTCGACTGTAAGGCCATCATCAGTAACGGTACTATACATTATCAGTAACAACCATTATCAGTAACAGTACTGTTTTTGTTGATGGCATAACAGCCAAAATCAATCTAAATATTTAGTTTGTTTTCGTGAAGGCTATTTCTAACCATTTCTATCTGCAACGGGTTTCCACAATTTCGTCGCATAGATCAGTAGGCACCTATTTTGACGCATACCCACCTACAGAATCCATCTCCATAGATTTATCCTAAAGATTTCAACCGTTGTTGCTACCATTTCAACCCCCCCCCCCCCCTCACAGACACAATCGAGTCGTTTTTTCTCCAAATCAACTACTCACAATTTGTCCTCCTTGTTTTCCTATTTCCACAGCTTACATATCTCCTAGGGTAGCGATTTCATGGCAAAAGCAATCCTCCCATCGCTCTTTAGCAACTCTTCAACTCTTTTTTCCTCTCTTTCCTTCCGTTTTCTTGACAAACGGAAGCCGGTCGATGTAGCCATTCAACGGGATTTCGGCCCTGATGGCCCGGCATCTGAGAGGTATTTCGAGTAGAGAGGTAGTTGACTCCCAGATTGGAAAATTCCGGTATAAAGAACGGAAGCCAATTGAAACTCAAATGCTTATCCTACCGCTACGAGAGTGATGATAGCTACTCCCGAACAGGCGAGTACACTCGACGAAAGTTGGGGTTTTTGAGGATTTTTGTCGGTTTTCCATTGATCAACCGATGTATTCATGCAAAAACGTAAACTCTCCAATTTGCCCCAACTTTTTTTTTTTTTGCGTTTTAAGGTGTTTAGGTAATTAACCCAGCAGGAACCACGTGAATTCCCTGGACCCAACCACCCACGTTGGGTGGAATCCAACCCAGCATGATATTTCATGATTTTCAAGTTGAATCCTAAGAATATTTGGTAGGAAAGGAATAAAACATTTTTCTGTCAATTGATTTTTTATTGCAAGATGGAAATCACGAAAAAAGGTACATAGTTTCAATCTGAATCATCATTATTCAGGCAGCCATTACAAATTACTTTTTTATGCTCACCACATAAGCATTTTCCGCATTTTTCACAGAATGCATAGCCTTTCCTATCCTTTGTTTTGCTCCCTTCATTACACACATCACATCTTCTCGGTTTCCTTGTAGCCTGTGGTTGAACTGGACGTTGAGGTTGCTCTTCACCTAGATAATGTTTGATTGACAAGCAAAGCATTTTGGGAATTCTGGCATTTTGGGCTCTCACCTTCAAACATACAATGTAGTTCCACCAACAAAGGCTGCAGCTCGACTGATGACGTCGGCATGGGAGGGTACTGAAATGGAGGGGGAGATAGGAAACGTTGGCGCATGCGCAGCTTGAAAAGAAAAATGCTTGGATGGGATTCCACCCATACGTGGTTCTTACTGGGTTAATCCTAACCCAAGACAACGACATGGACGCCGAAATTCAAAAACGAATTGTGGCAGCCAACAAATGCTACTTTGGTCTGGTTCGCCATATGAAGAGTAGGACCCTATCACGATCAACAAAACTTCGCTTGTATAAGACGCTCATTAGGCCTGTTCTGACTTACGGGTCTGAGGCTTGGACGCTCTCCAAAACTCAGGAAAATCAGCTGCTCCGGTTCGAAAGGAAAATTTTGAGAAGAATTTTCGGAGCAATATTTGACCCGGATGAGCTGGCCTGGCGTATCAGGACAAACGCGGAGATCAAGGATCTTTACAGTGATCGGGACGTCGTCCACCATATCAAGATTGGGCGGCTTCGATGGGCAGGTCACATTGCCAGAATGAGCCCTGATTCGGTACCTAGGAGGCTCCTAGAAGAGGAAATTCATTCCACCCGAAGAAAGGGACGCCCTAGACTGCGCT
This sequence comes from Cyrtorhinus lividipennis, assembly GCA_019603395.1. NCBI lineage: Eukaryota > Metazoa > Arthropoda > Insecta > Hemiptera > Miridae > Cyrtorhinus > Cyrtorhinus lividipennis. The sequence continues at coordinate 11,684,159 of CM034001.1, forward strand.
GGGTGGATGGTGTACGGACAGACGCACGTACATTGCTGGGAGTCCGTGATTGGAAAGCAGCTGCACAACGCCGAGATGACTGGCGGACTTTACTTGGGCGGCCTTGACCCCTCGAGGGTTGTTGAGTCATGGAAGAAGAAGAAGAGGTAATTAATCCAATGAGACGGGACCCTGAACGATTGGTGCCCACCTGAAGAGGTTATGAGTCGAAATAAGTACCTACCTACCTATTCCGAAAGTTGGTTTTTGAGATCTCTGGTACCTAGGCCTGTGGGGTATCATTTTCCACTAAATTTTGGACGCTGAATCGATTGAAATGAGTTTGGGACACTCCTCACTCACTGTTTCCACCCATTTTCTCCGAACAACCAACCCCTGTGAATGAATTTGCAACGTTTCTAGGAATGCGCTTTTACTGAGGATTTATTGGTATAACTGCGAGGAAATTAGTTAGGCAAAACCGTTCCACTTGAGAAGATAACTTAACCAAGAAGGTCGATCTGCGGTAGGAATGTGCCCATTTACATAAGGATTCACTCGGTTTGGGAAAGCATGAAGTAGCTGAATTGAGCGGATAACTATTTCCCTTCCTTTGCAACGAAGTTTTCCTTTTTCAATTGGCATGATTTAGGATCTTTATTGGTTGTATAAGTAGGGAAATCGCCACCTGCTCAAAAGACTAGCCGCGATTTTGAACGGCTGAAGACAATTTGTGGGAGAATTACAATAGGAGGGGACTTTCCAATAATATTCTATGATTGGGGCAATTCAAAATGTGCAGTTTTACAGCGATAACTGATTGTCAATTTCTTATCCTATGTGCAGCTTAAGTGCAGGGCTGAGGAAAACTCCCAGGCCTCGACTCAGAAGCGCCACGAGAACTGCAGGGGAATCGCCCACGTCTCATGTGACAAGCCCGAGAAGACTGCCAAGAAGAATTGTGAGTGTATTGTTTCTTTTACGTGTAGTTCATTTGAATAAGGCGAGAAAAAAAATTAATAACTTAGAGGAAGAGTGAAAGTGAGCGGCGCGTGATGAGTCCGTTGAAGGCTGCAACGCTGCAGGATGGCCGTTGAGACATACCGTGACCAGATGAGTTGATATCCCACACGAATGATTAAGATATTATCGCCTCCACAGCTACCGTATCCTTCACTGAGCAGGAATGAAAATAGCGATTGAAATAGAACAAAATACAATAACCTGTATACGAGTGATCTGTCACTGCCTCTAGATTCGTGTTAATTCAAATCCCATCGGGAGGTGGATCCTCCCTTTCAATATGCTGTGGCAAATGTTTTGCACAAAATCCTTGCTTGCAACAAGGATTCTACTTGAAACCCCTATGATCCTCCCTTTCAATTGCTGTACTTATTAACTCAATCACCTGAATTTGGGTTTTATGATTTTGTTGTAATTTCTTAGTAGAATGAGTAAATTGTGTCCAACAAACTTGCCAAAGTTTTGCACAAAATCCTTGCTTGCAACAAAGGATTCTACATGAAACCCCTATTATCCTCCCTTTCAATTGCTGTACTTGGTGACTCTTTCAGCTGAATTTGGGTTTCATGATTTTGTTGTAATTTTCTAGTGGAATGAGTTGTTTGTGTCCAACAATCTTGCAAATGTTTTGCACAAAATCCTTGCTTGCAACAAGGATTCTACTTGAAACCCCTATGATCCTCCCTTTCAATTGCTGTACTTGGCGACTCTTTCAGCTGAATTTGGGTTTCATGATTTTGTTGTAATTTTCTAGTGGAATGAGTTGATTGTGTCCAACAATCTTGCAAATGTTTTGCACAAAATCCTTGCTTGCAACAAAGGATTCTACATGAAACCCCTAATATCCTCCCTTTCAATTGCTGTACTTAGTATTAGTAACTCTTTCAACTGAATTTGGGTTTTATGATTTTGTCGTAATTTTCTTAGTAGAATGAGTTGTTTTTGTCCAACAAACTTGCAAAAGTTTTGCATAAAATCCTTGCTTGCAACACAAAGGATTCTACTTGAAACCCCTATGAACCTCTCTTTCAATTGCTGTACTTAGTAACTCTTTCAGTTGAATTTGGATTTCATGATTTTGTTGTAATTTCGTAGTGAAATGAGTTAATTGTGTCCAACAAACTTGCTAAAGTTTTGCACAAAATCCTTGCTTGGAACAAAGGATTCTATTTGAACCCCAGTTAGCAGTCACACTGATCACAATTCAGTAGGATCTTGTTCTATCATTGTAGTATCATGCATATCAGGCGGTGACAACTAAGAACTTCAGCTGACAGGTTGAAGCTGCAGGCTTTGATAATAAATAGTTGTTGTTGTGGGAGTTTTGAATGAGACCACAGATTTGGTTCTGTTTAATTAAACTGCGCAGTTGACGCTCTCTTTATGCATGATGCCTCCTGCTTGGCTGATGGCCCAAGATGGCCGACCAATGAGAGAAGGCTTTACAAGGTTTGTTTGAGTTCAAATTTAACCCGCCAACAATTGTACCTATTTGACCACTATTCTACGGAAAGCACCACGAATTTCGTGATAACTGTCTTCTCTAGAAATGAATGTGTACGACCTAACTAATTACAATCTTTCCATAGGAAGCAGGATCGCCTGGAGATGACAAATCGGACGATTCTGGGATCAAAATAAAGAAAGACACCTGGCATCACATGTACCACGACGTCGTCAACATCAAAGGCCTTTTGACTGATTTGAAGAAAGCTCTTGCACAGGTGAGAGAAATCTTGACTTGGCTTTGACTATAATTCAAGATTTATTATTTTTTTTTTAATATTGGTAGGTATCCGAGCGTTGATCCCAAAAGGAGTTCTTGACATTTTTCTTTCTCTCAGTTTCATTCATTAGGCGTGCAACGTGTATTTGCCCTTATGCGAGCTTTAGGCACTCCAGGAAAGCACTTATTGCAGGACAACAATGGAATCTTATGAAAAACTCGGAAACAACTAATATTGGTATACAAAAGGTCTGTTCTAGACACTATAATGACAGTAGACTGTCAATGGCTGTCCAATGCCTTCTAAATATTGTTTATTTCTATCCACCAAAAGCAGGCAAACCTGAAATTTAATGTCTTAAGCATGTGTTCTATATTGGAAGCAGTAGGTGCAGTAGTATGCCATTCAACGACCACTAAAAATAGAATCTTCCAGTTCTAAGGACGCTTCTTATTAAAATGTCGGTATAAATACGGTATGTGTTGCAGTGTGCACGTTGGTGCACTCTTCTTTCTCCAATTTCCCGATGTGTACTGTGCTCCTCTTCTCGTAGGATGATTTCTTTATTCAAAAGGAAGACTAGAAGACTCGTCAAAAAGGTAGTTGCTGAAGGTAGCTCGTACTCAAACTCAGCAAGGGATGGCGGGCTGTCAGCGTAATTCCTCAGTCATAGAGCTAATGCTGGGTAGTATTGTAAATGATAACCAGCAAATTGATGCAAGCGACCCCAACATTCATAATTCAAGATCTATAACCTGACCCTCTTTGCAGCTTTTAAAGAACCAAATCGCTGAAGAGAGTTTGGAGTACTAAGCCTACCTGCTTATTAAGCTCCATTCTGCAGTTGTAATCAGTTGTAGACTTCAGCACTTGCTCAAACAGTCATCTGCTGTCAGCTGTCAATTCCAACAGTTGAATGGAAAGTATTTTCCAAACAGTAGTTATGTATGTTTTGACTGAGCTTGCTGCAGTCCTGAACCAAGAACTGCCCAAAGCCCAATCCTAATAACAGGTTCACTATTGCAGAAGGACTCTCTGCATTTATAATCATTTCAAAAAGTCGATATGTGCTTTGTTGGTTAGCATGCAGAAATTTTCAAAATCTCATTTCAATTTTCAGCCGGAGCCCCCAACAGAGGAAGAGGAAGCGGCCAATAAGGTATGCCCATTGAACTGTCGAAGTAACTAGCGTTCCTGTAGTCGATGTAAGACAATATAGAATTTAGCTAATTAAATGCAAAAATACTCACCAAGTTAAGAAAGACCAGGTTGAACGGAGTTCTTGATAAACAAATCATGATGGCAAGCGTTGCCTGAAATGCATTTTCTCATTTAGGAGAAGATGGAACGGTAATTTTTCTTCATTTGTGTGTTCGTTATATTGCAGTTTCAATAAAAATTATTTAAAAAATGTAATTGAGACTAATAGCAGAATCTACCTTTGACTCGGAAGCACCATTGCAGGAACTTGTGACATGGAAACCTTTGTTTTCCTTCTTTTAACCATTCACGAGAACTGAACCTAATCAAAGTTCCGTTCGCTATACTCTCTCAGTTCAGACCCCTTGGGAATCACAGCCAAAAGTTTATTATAGGAAACAAAAGATTACGATAAAGCGTGAGATAGGATAACAGAAATTGTAACTGCGTCTGTACCGCAAAGGAAGAAATGAAGATTTCACCACACGTTTTCTACGAGTAATACCAATTTTTCAGAGATGAACTCTACATCTAGAACATACGAACGAATCGTATCCCTTAAATGGCCAATAAATGGTTCTCTGTCAGTAAAAGTGTTACACTTAGTTGAGATGAACTGACAAATTTGCTATTTGAGAGGTAATGTTAGGTTGTTTGGTCCATTTGGGTTTAAAATGTCAAATAGCATTGACAGTTCAAGCACACATTCTTGGGGTGGGGGGGGGGGGGCAACAAATGTTAGGCTTTTACAGAGATAGTTGGTTTGGTTTTTTTGAGCAATTGCATAGTCACATGAACTTTTTTGACGTTTTGTAGGTTATCCAGTCTTCTTTGATTTGATTTGTTTAATTTTGAGTTTTAAGAATGAACAAAATGCAAAAACCAAAACGTAAGAAAAATTTGATACTACTACCCTGTTCACTCTGCAACAAAAAGCACCTCTGCTGACTTAATTTAAACTTTTGTCTTGTTTTTCATTGTATCACACAATATAAGTACAGTTGGACACAGGAAAGTTGGAAATACCACCCAGTTTGACAGCAATCAAACAAGTCATCAACATTGCTTGGAATGTTCTCTACCAGACAGGAATGTTGAATGTCCTTACCTGATATACCTGCGCTACACTGTTCCTGAGGCCATGTGGCCCATTACAGTCTATCCTCATCTTGAGTTACGCGCCAGATCATCTGGGAGCCCTGCTCTATGGCTCTATGGCTTCTCCGTATATCAGGCACCCCACCCTCTTCCGGCATTCACCAGCCTTTGGCAGCCCAGGATGGACCTCGTGGAGGTGCCGGGATTTGCAAGGGGTCTTTGTTTCTTTGCTCTGCCAAGCCTCTGTGGCATACTATGAGCTATATGGTGGGGGTGGCTGTGGAGCTGCTGGGACTTAGTGCTTATTGTGTGGTAGTGGCGGCACTTACTCGTCACTTCACTGGGCATCACTGAACATACAGGCATTTTGTAGGGGTACCTAAATAGGAAAACACCCCACCTGTGTCCTCCACTCCAATTCATTCTTCACCCATTTTCTTTGTGCTCCACAGTCCTGCGAAGAAGTCCTTAGCTAAAACGCTGTAGGTAGGGCTAGTACTAGGATATTCCTCCCCTGCCTGGATAAAAACCTAAATTTAACTATGCCCAGCCTAAAAAATGTATCACAGGCGCACAATTTATGTATCACAATTTATTTAAAAGACTAGGGGGGGGGGGAGTACTTGTTATTCCTCCTTCCCCTAAAGCTTAGGTCTAGACTAACCCTGCGCGAATGTTCTTACCTGAGAAATTAGAATAGCCATTGGAAAGTCCAATGCAAAACCATTGGTGCCATTTGTCGCCTCAGTCCCCCACCTTCACCACTATCCCCCCTCTCCTACGCTCCTAACATGTTGAGAGGCTTCCACATCTTGATTAGACGATACTTTGCATAAAGGAAGACATTGTATCGCCCTACACCTAACGTCTAACATGAATCAGTCAATTTGTCAAACATGAGCAACGGCAGTTGAGTTGACTTTGTCAGCCTAATATTGAGACACCTTCAACCTTGCAGTTGATATACTAGACAGCCACCAAAGAGGTGAAGGGAAAGGTGAAGGCCCTTCATCAAGTAGTCAGACATCCTTGTACTCCAGAAACTCATCTACTCGCTGTCTCCAGGGTCTAGCAATGCCTTGTATTCACTTAAACTAACACTTTGTGATTTCTTCTTACTCATACGCATCACTCACAGTTGCTGATCCATCACTAACTAACCCTCTGAAGGAGATAACAACAGCATGTTCTGATTCTGATGAATGTACTGATCTTTGCATGCTGGTACTCAGGGACCTGGAGGAACACACAATCACCACTTCCCAGGTGAGGATGGCTTGCATCTAGACGACTTACGACGTCAGGTACCAACTTCCTTTCCAAAACACCAAAGTCACTGCTCCCATTATTTATCATTTTTATTTCACCCTCATTTCTTGGCTTTGAATCAACAAAAATCTTTTTGGGAAAACAACTTTTTGCTGATATATTACCTTCAATGATACAAAAAAAATCGTTCCACAGCTGTGGTAATGGTCACTCTTCGTCATTTGCTTGGTCATTCCACTCATCCGCCCTGCATTTATTTGCCGATTGCATGGCCAATGTATTGTTAAAAAAGTATGTTGGTAAAGTAATCCATAGCCTCTTTCAGTGACGCTCAATGCCAGCTCATTTTGCTCCTCACCAATAAAGCTATCAACCCGAAAATCTTGAATAAATTCATCAACATTAGAACAAATATCAAATTTACGCACCTAAGGTGAAAAAAGGCCAACTGAAATCTTGCAGTCAATGGTAGTCAAGTAATTTTTCAAACAAATTCTACAGCTAGGAATTATAAGTAATTTGATAGGTAATAAAAATTCAAAAATTAAACGTCTGTTGGTAGATATCTAATCTTAGCCATCCATCACATTAATGTACATTTTTCATTAAGCTTTTACTGCGTCTAGTTTTATTTAATTAATAGGTAGTTTAGACAGGTGGTTTGTTTGAACTTTGAACTGTCAGCGACAATATTCTGCTTCACCTCAAACTCCGTCAATTCGAGATTTTCTTTTAATTTCAAATATGCCAGCGAAATTCGAATTAGCATTAGAATAATCGACCGAACCTGCAGCCACATTTGTGTCCTTTTAGCTTGCCGATAATAATTTCAATTACCATTCAGGATAAAAGGACAGAATTTGAGGACAGCCCAGAAAGATTGGTTAATATGATGTAGAAATGAACGATTTATAAGAATTTCTCATGTTATTTTGATAGAAGCTGTTATTGCTAGTGCAGTAGCTGATAGAAGTTTAGTTACACCCGGAACAGTAACAACAGAATTGTGATTGTAGTAATCAAATGCACTGGATTGGGTTTCCAAAACATCTTTTGAGTAGAATAGATTCTTGTGAAGATCCCCTGAGAGAACATATCTTGATGAATGCTTGACTCACATATGACAAATGCAGGCCAACTGGTCTTGGAGTATACCATGCAGTACAAGTAATAAAAGGATTATATACATCTTAATTTTAAGCCATTGATTCTGCTTAACAAATCATGAATGGCTCATGAAGTGCACTCACAAGCTGATATTAACGTTCGCCATGAAATAAGTAGTTAGGTAGTCAGAACATTTATTTTCAACTTTGCACCTCACCTTATCCCTAGATCTTCTTCATTACCCCTAACCTATCCTTCAACCAAATGTTATTCTCATCTTTCATTCTTCGTCTATCACAAGAATTTTCTTCTTCGACGACTGAACACCACCTATTTTCATTTCACGTTTGGTTTGGTTTTAACTTTTCCCATTCTATTTTGTTTAATAAGTGGCAAGGACAACAATGAGAAGGCAAATGGCTGTCATACAATCTGTTGAAAAAGGATGCAGAACTCATTGAAATAAAATAATTAATTTAACTTAAAGACTAACTTATGGACAGTTCATCTAGATTCAACATTGCTCTGGCCACTTATTTATACAAGAAAATAACAACCTTACACGTTAAAACATGAATCAGCTAAGTAATGTTTCACAATATACAAACTCCCAACACTAAAATTTGTTGCTATTAACACACAAACCTTGTACAGTTTTTGCGCTTTGAATCAATTATATGTTTTTTAGTACAACCAACGGGTTTTTACAGATTGAAGTGTCTTAGTGACAATTACAGAAACAGAGTCCTGATGCACTGAAACAAATTTAACAGTTTCAAAAAATAAGTCTTCGTCATTTTGAAGGTTCACCAGAAAAAACCAGGCGAATGACTGAGCTTGTGGCAAAACAATATTTGCCCAGAAACGCCCAATATTTAGCTTTACTTGTAGAGTTTACAAGTATTGTGTGAACAAAACTAGCATAACACTGCAAACACTGCAAACCTTGAAATGAAAATGGTTCCTAATACATGACAAAATGAGTTGATTACGATCAACATTAACATATATGAACCCTAAATGAATCAGGTATATCCACCCAAGGTTGCTTTCTTTGAACATTGTTGTGTTAGGCAACCTCAGCAAACTATTGCCAGTTAATTGAACACTTTCCAGGGATACTGGTATATAATTGACGCCTTCAGCAATCCTATTATTAAATTCTCAAACTGCTGCACAGTTTTTTTGGAAGATCTGGTGAGTAGATTAGATGGTGAGGGACTTCTAGATTTTGTTTGAGTACAAAAATGTAAGAGTACATGTTGAAATGTTTTTGTATGTGCAGGGTGTCCCATAAGTCCCCCCCCCCCCCTCCTAAAATAGTTCATATGGGAGTAAACAAGAATTTTTAGTTTTTTGTGAATCTTCATATTTTTTTGCTACATTTTTCACTATCTGACGATTTTGGGGTTGCACAACATTGCATGCTCGCTGAACCAGTTGAGAGATCAAGTTTTCATGAAATTTTTAGTAGAATTTGAATATGAAATACAAAATTGGGGCTCCCATTTAAAAAACGCTAGCAAATTCTTACACGCGGGTTGGTTATTCCTCGGACCAGGCGCATGGAGACTCATTTCTTCAACATGGGGGAAATGGGGAAAACAGTGGGTGCGGCGGGTCCCAGACCCATTCCAATCGATTCAGGGTCCAAAATTTAGTGGAAAATGATACCCCACACGCCCAGGTACCGTAAATCTCAATAACACACATTCAAAATGGATAATATACACTATTTGACCCATAACTTCTTCCAAAATCCAGAAATCTCAAAAACACATTCGAAATGGGTAGATTGGCACCTATTTTGACCGATAACCTCATTCAGAGGGCGCCAATCGTCCTGGGACCTATATCATTGGATTCAGCGTCCAAAATTTAGTGGAAAATGATACCCCACAAGCCTAGATTGCCAAAAATCTCAAAAATCCATTTTTTAAAATACACATTTTGACCCCTACCCCGCCCAAATTTGGACCATCGGGCTGAAAAGTTTTGAGGACCGTCCTAGGCCGGGAATAGACCCCTGACCAAAATTTCAAATTTTTAGAAAATTTTCTACTACCAAAAACGGCGCGGACGGCGGACGGACATTGACCTTTTGGTTGATTATTCAAGGAATAACCAACCAAAACAAACATTAGTGTCAGTTACTTGCTCCTGTTGCGTGGGGCATGCAAATGTGATATTTAAGATCTTTGCAAAGATATGAAGATTCAAGAAAATCACCTTTTGTTTACTCCTATTTGGACGCTTTCAAGAAGGGGGGGGGGGGACAACAACTCGCGGGACACCCTGTGTATTATTTAGGTATTCAGAAATATATTGACAAATTGAGAAGATTAAATAACAGCCATCATGATCTGGAAAAATGTAAGCCAAGGAGGATGCGCCAATCTCATTCGTTGAGTGGTTACAGATTGTGCTGCTGGAGATGGAGAACGAAGAGAAGGACAGGAAAATCAGGGCGTTGGAGGAGCAGCTGCGATTGGCAAATGAGGCAAGGCCAGTTGCACCCCCAAGATCACCCAGCCGCCCCAAGCCAGCCAACATAGCCACACAGACGGACAGAGTGAGTACATAATGTTAGACAGCAAAAACCTGTAGTTTTCCAATAGCTAGCCATACACGAGCAGATATCTGCGGCAGATTTGGTCGGCCGACTTCATCTGGCAGATGTCGCTCACGATTTGGAGTGACAGATGAGATCGCTCATCGTCCCTTAACGTGAAAAACTTTTCTGCAGACCTCCCAGCCCCGAGATCTGTCACTCGGTGCCCGATCTCATCTGCTCGTTAGTGGGATGAAATCTGGCAGATTCAGGTCTGTCACCGACGTTCGTCTGGCAGATTCGAGTCATCGGCCTGAACCGAAATTTTTCAGAGATCGTCGGCAGATATGAGGCTCAGTTCGAAAAGTTGAAGTGATGGGGTTGGTGTCCGCGCCTACAAACAAGCGCAAATTAGCCACTTTAGTGGCAGGAATGGTCGTCCTAAGGACCCGTGAAAAAAGGAGAATCATCAAAAAGAAGAGGGGAATTTGGGAGAAGTCTTGGATGTCGGATGAACCACAATACTGGTTCATAGACATCTTCAGTTCCTGTTCCACTGCGTTCTGAGGCTTCCACCTTCTTCAACTCCTTTCTGAAACACGTCCTGATCTCGTCGTACGCGTTGTTTTTCGCAATTTGTTCATATAATCAGGATGGTTGAGTTTCCAAAGGCAAGGTCGATCTTTGTACATATCAATCATCATCTCAACCACCTCGTTCGGCCACTCCTTTTGGCACTACTTGGTAAGGCCGGGTACACACGTTGAGGATTCCGGAGAGGATTCCCCGTTGAGGCCAACCTCTCCGGGTTTCCGGAGACCGGGTCCGAGAACGGGTCGAGGCCTTCAGTTGAGGCGGACTGTACAGGCTGCCAGGCCTTTCCAATTTTCCGGAATCCTCAACGTGTGTACCCGGCCTAATAAAATTTAGTTTTGTCGTATTCTTGGGCCGGGTACACACGTTGAGGATTCCGGAGAGGGATTCCTCTGAGGAAAACCTCTGAGGCGGCCGGAGCCGGACGGAGCATCCACACGTAGGGGAAAACCTCAGAGGCGGCCGGAGCCTTCGGCAAAAATCAAAAAATAAACGAGGAGCTACGACCACTGTGACGATACTCGAGCGATACCTACGACGTTGAGGCCAACCGATCACCTCATCCACACGTGAAGGAAGGGGTTCAGTTCCGGGAACTGGAACCCCGGCCTCAGGTGGCCTTTCCAAAAATTGGAAAGGCCTGGCGGCCTGTTCGGTCCGCCTCAACTAAAGGCCTCGACCCGTCCACACAGGTCCGTCGGCCGGAGAGGTTGGCCTCAACGGGAATCCTCTCCGGAATCCTCAACGTGTGTACCCAGCCTTGAGGTTCGATGTTCAAACACTACGAAGAACTGAACGTTAAGGGGCGATGCACGATCCACTCCTGCAGATCTGCGTTTCACAGACATCGCTTCAGAAAAATCGGTAGGTTTAGGGGGGACGTCCAGACTACCGCTTGCCCGATTTCAACTTTTCAACCCTCGCAGATATCGCTTGGCCGATTGTCGTCCGATTTTACACATCTTTCATCTTTTTTACGCACACTAACGCACAAATCTATCCGGCCGATATCGTTTGAAAACGCTAAATCTGCCGCAGATATCTGCTCGTGTATGGCTAGCTAATTGTCATCAAAGCACCCAGGATTTCTAGGAATCCAACTCACAAAGCAGACCAATCTTCAGTGTTCATTTGACTGAGAACAAATCTGTCAACACCTCTATTTCAACCTTCATAAACATTGGACAATTTTTATTCCTTTTCAAGGTTCGTCCAGTCACAACTCTGTTCACCAATTCGCCAAATAATTCTACAGCTTCCATAGTAAGGTCAGTACAAACACGCATGACTATTTATTCACATTCATGTCGGTAGTTGTAAAAGTAGACATTGCCTTGAAAAACCCTGGTAGAATGAGGCAAGCGTCATTCACCACACTACAACTCGTCATCAACTGGACAAATTGTACGTCACAAAATAATTAAATGCTGAAAACGTGCTCAGAGCTACCCTACCATGACACATTCAGCTCCAAACAACACCCTCACAACCTCTGAGAAAAATGCGCATTTCTAGCATAATGTCCCCAATTTTGCTTCAGTGTCAACTTATGTTCTTCAGGGACTGCAAAGAAGAATTATTTGATCGCAAACATTGTTGGTCAATCAAAAATTGAAACAACATACAAAATGAAGGTTATTTCATAACCAGCATTCTTTTAACTGTAATAACAAACTTATTGTACCTACTACTTACCGTAGGGTAATTCAATTTCAAATTACTAAGGTGAAGCTGAGGTCTTAAGTTTTCACCCATCCACCCTCCACCCAGTACTAAATTATTTTCCAACTGATCTAAAAATATATAATTTTTCCTCCTTAATCCCCGAGAAGGTAGTCATACAATTGGTAAAAGATTTTACTCTGAATCAAAAACGCTGCAAATTCTTTCACACGGGTTGGTTATTCCTCGGACCAAGCGCATTGAGACTCATTTCTTCAACATGGGGAAAATAGAAACAGTGGGTGTGGTGGGTCTCGGACCAATTCCAATCGATTCAGCGTCCAAAATTTAGTGGAAAATGATACCCCACACGCCTAGGTGCCAGGAATCTCGAAAACACTTTCGAAATATGTGGATAATTAACCATTTTGATCCATAACCTCCTCCAGTGGGCGCCAATCGTTCTGGGACCCACTTCATTGGATTCAGCGTCCTAAATTTAGTGGAAAATGATACCCCACACGCCTAGGTACTAGAAATCCCGAAAACACATATTCAAAATAGGTAATAGATACCTAATTTGACCCTGATTTGATTTTGTTTATTTGGAGATAATCTTAAACGTGGTTATGAAATCAAAACTCTGAAAACATATGTGGATATGAATATAAACTTTTCATGTAATCTGTTTTGGCTTTGTAAATTCTTCAGCCATGAATGAAATATATCATTTTTAATGTTCCTTTTTTGGCTATGTAAGTTATGATTGGGCTACACCTCAATGACACAAACCTTTTCTTGTGAACAGCGCTTGTCTCACTGCCCCTTGTACACAGTCCTGGAGAGAATGAACAAAACAACCCCCATAGCCCCCCCCCCCCCTCTCAATACAGTAAAAATCCAAACCCGTAAGAGGTGTATAATGTTATGGTTGATTGTGTTTGGCTCTCTGGCTGGCATTGGATACTCTCATGACGACATCAGTTTCGAGCTGGGCAAGGTATGTTTCACAGACATGGCCCTAAGTGTCGCGCTTATCGCAGCACTCGATTTACTTTGCCTACTTCACCTCTCACCCGTTTTCTCTTTCCCATCGACTTAGCAGCCTGAATCTCCCTACTTCTGGACATGAGAGAAACCAAACTCATTTCGATGAATGGAACTACCGTTTGCCAGTCTGAGAATAGTAAAATCGTGCAAAACTAAACTAATCCTACCCCTCACTAGAAAGGTTCAAGAGATAAGACGTGACGGGCCCGAGGCCCCCCCCCTGCGCGGAGCATCCGCTTGTGGGGGCTGGCCAAATTCTTCTAAACTATCATGCGCATACTAGGAATCAATAATCAAACCTTGTATCCTTATTTACCTATGTTGGAGGTATCTTGAATTCCTTGAATAATCAACCTATGTTCATTCAAAATGTCAACCCTCTCCCATGGGCTCAAAATTTTTCCGAGACGTTTTAAGTGTCCAGATCAAAACATGGGAAAATGGGGAACATGGGTGTGGTGGGTCCCGGACCCATTTCAATCGATTCAAGGGTCCAAAATTTATGAAAATGATACCCACGCGCCTAGATCGCAAAAAATCTCGAAATCCATTTTTCAAAAAACACATTTTGACCCCTACCCCGCCCAAATTTGGTCCGATCGATCTGAAAAGTTTCGAGGACCGTCCTAGGCCGGAAACAGACCCCTGACCGAAATTCATCAGATTTTTAGAAAATTTTCTACTACCAAAAACGGCGCGGACGGCGTAGGGCGTACGGAGGACGGCGGTTTTTTGATCTGGATACCATAAAACGTCCAGAAAAAATTTTTGAGCCGATTCGGAGAGATTCACCTTTTGCAAGAAAACATAGGTTGATTATTAGAGGAATAACCAACCAAAAACCAAAATGTCCGTCCGCCGATTTTGGTGGTAGAAAATTTTCTAAAAATCTTAAATTTGGGTCAGGGGTCTGTTCCCGGTCTAGGACGGCCCTCGAAATTTTTCAGCCCGATCGGACCAAATTTGGGCGAGGTAGGGGTCAAAATGTGTATTTCGAAAATTGGATTTTCGAGATTTTTGGCAGAAGGAAGAAGTTATGTGGCCAAATGAGTATCTACCTACCCATTTCGAATTTGTGTTTTCGAGATTTCTGGTACCTAGGCGTGTGGGGTATCATTTTCCACTAAATTTTGGACCCTGAATCGATTGGGATGGATCTGGGACCCACCACACCCACTGTCTCCCCCATTTTCCCCATGTTGAAGAAATGAGTCTCCACGTGCATGGTCCCAGGAATAACCATCCCATTAGTCTGCCATCTGAATGGTGAATCCCGATTCCAACTCATATCGAACTATCATACTTGCAATAATATGTATCTGAATATTTTAGAATCAACTTTTGAGGATAAAATCACGTATCAATGAACTTGTAGAACACACATCATGTGGAAAATGAGTTGGACGGTGAAGTTGTTGAACTAATATAAATTGCTTACCTGTACCAATCACTACTGCATTTTTATGAATAGATGGAATTCTTGTGCTCGTACTTAAGCACGTACACAAGAGATTACCAACATACTATGTGTCCAGAAATATTGGTGGAGAGCATTAGGCTTTAAACATCGTCCAGGATATTACGTATCCAGGGATATTACGTTGAACCAGGAGCTTGGAAAGATCAATTGATTGTTATATTGTTTATTTACAGTAATAAACCTCTGCAATTACACATTATAGATTCTTTCGTTATAAATTGCCCACGTATTCATTTCCATACTTGTAAAAATCACATGAGTGCTTAGACCAGTGAGTTCCGTTACAACCCTAAGGTAGAAACTATTCACTACCAACAATAATGACACCTCAGTGAAGGTACATCGTACATTCAAAATAGAAAGTGGCAAATCTCTTTACCGCAAAGAAAATTATGGAGGTACGAGATACACGTACAAGATAAAAGAAAAGAAAAAAAAGTCAACCGTGTACTTGACACAGATGAAATAAAATTTAAAAAATAACAATTTCTCAACACGTTGCTATAACAATGATTGTAATAAAAATAACGAAAAATACGAAGCAATGTGAAACGCGGTAGTTGAAAAAATTTATGTATTAGTAGCACATTAACAAACACATAATAACATAATATTAACGAATAAGATACTTGGCACAATAGCATACACTCATAATGGTAAAAAATTGTAATAATTACAAAACATGGGAACTTGAGTCGACAGTGACATGAGCTTACCTAGTTTTAGCTTGAGGCCGAAGTTTGTTTGACAGAGTTTGTTTGGTGCGTAAGAAAGAACTCATTTTCATCAGGATTTAGTCCAAATTTTGTTCCTAATTCCGGAAGCCCTCTTTTTATATTTCAATTGTTGGGTTGTTCTATAGCAAAAATCCTATAAAAATAGTCGGTCCAGAGGAGCCTTGATTTTTGTTTTTAGATTTTTAAAGTAAATTGAGTAATCGAACGAACGGAAGGGAAGGGGGAGGTAAGAAGCTCTACTTTTCAATCCGGGTTATGTCTTCGACGAAACTTCAGTCTTATATCGTGTTATCCTTATTCGTTGAGGGTACCAATTTCCCTTCTAGAGCAGCGTACCTCAGTAGGTATAATAAAATAAAAATGACAATTTAGGGGGAAAGTAGCATGCAATTTTAAATCTGAGAACGGTTATGAGGTCTTGTGGTATTGAAATCGATACATTTGAGGGTTTACATAAGGAGCAATAATATTTTTTCAACTTTTTGATGCCCATGGCGTTACCTAACTGACTCCCAAAGAATCAAAAGTGAGAGGACGTGGTCACGTGATAGACCTAACTGACTCCCAGGAAAATGCGTGAGGGATCTTGTTTGGGAAGGGTTGAGAGCCGGAAGCTCGGTACAAGTTCCACGGAGATTGAATCAAGGAAGATGATTTCGTAAACTGTCTCGTCAGTATTGTTCGGTCAGTTGTCGAAACATGGATGTTGTCGTAGCAGGCGGATCGCAGCGCAACACTACAACTACAAATACAATTATTGACATATTGCAGGTTCTGGAAAATCCAGAAGTGGGGGCTTGTACACATTCACGAGGTAAGAAGCTGGCAAGTGGCTGAAGTGTGCGTTCGGGCTGCCTTTGTGATCCCGATGAAGTAGCTGATGTCTACTTGAATGGCTGATGACCAAACCATCAAGGGAGGGAGAAAATTTCAAGTGTTGTCTAATCCCTGCACGATAATTACGTTCGTCAAACGCTAAGTACCTTTCCCGCTCTTTGGGTGTCCAAGTCAGCTGAAATAACGTTAACCACGAACGCCTGCGAATCCTTTAATTCGTGGTACAACAAAGAATTCAACATTTACCTCACAGTAGATGCCCTTAAACAACTACAGACTGAGTTGTACGCCAAACTCCAGTCCATTGGAAACGGTGAGGTCCATCAGCCAAGACCAGAAATTGTTAGAGGACAGAAATGGATTTTAAGATACATTGATAAGCAAAGGGAAGGGTATCCAATTTACAGGTTCGTCAAGAAACTGTCCACCAAACTCCAACCCCACATTGAGGAAGTTCAGGATGACGAACGAATTTTATTTTTGTACATATTTTTACGGATTAGACGATATGTTGTTCCACATTGACAATTTTTATTGATAGTAGTCAGGTACTTGGGAATAATGCTGGACACCAAGATAACTTTTGGAGAGCACATAAGGATGGCAGCAGCCAAGGCAGCAAAGACAACAGCAGCCCTGAGTCGACTAATGTCAAACATTCGAGGGCCAAGACCGTGTAAGAGACAACTATTAATGTCAGTTGTACACTCCATCCTGCTATATGGGGCAAAGTGTGGGCGGGACGCTCTGAATGTCAAATCGCCACCAAAAACGGATGCTCACAGTGCAAAGAAGAGGGGCGCTTCGCATTGTGAGCGCCTATAAGACAGTATCAAAAACCAGCCGTGCTCCTCCTAGCGGGAGTGATACCAATTATCTGCTTGCAAGGGAGAGGAAAAGGATTTACGAGCGACGGGAAGAGGAGCCACTGGCCTCAATTAGCCAACAAGAGCGGGAACACACTCGACCCTGGCAGGAAATCTGAGAGACAGAAACAAGAGGAGATGGACGGCTCGACTGGTGCCCAATGTACGTCCCTGGCTAAAGAGGAAACACGGTGAAGTTAACTATCATACAACGCAGTTCCTCTCGGTCACGGGATGTTCTATCATTATCTCCATTGTATGCGTATTGTGGAATCTCCAGGATGCCTGCATTGCCCCAACCAAGAGACAGCGCTCAACACACATTCTTCGAATGCGAGAGGTGGGAGAGAGGCGATGGATAGATTGCAAGGGAGCTAGAAATGACCAGCCCTCCCACCCCCGAGGATATGGAGACAGGATGCTCGAGAGCAAGTCAAAGTGGATGCCGTGGCAGGGTCATCCAAACATCCTGGAAGGCAAGCTCGTCGAGGAAAGGGCCGGAAACAGGACCAGCTAGCAGGCAGAAATCGGAACCCAGCCTGAAGTAATAGTCCAAACATTTTTCGGGCTGGCCCCAACGTGGGACTTCGACTAACACCACAAATTTTTTAACCACACCTGCACGTTCTCGTAGAGACAGTCCTAAGTCTGGGATGTGGGAAGGAAAGTTTGTGGAAAACACTCCTTTAAACACTCAGGGAGTCAGCAGTCACCAGTTTTGTTTCTCACTGGGAATCAGTTAGAACTACCCTCCTCGAGGGAGTCAGTTTGGACTTATGATGTCCCTCGGGAGTCAGTTAGGAAACACCCACCTATGCAACGTTCTGCAATCATCACATTTCGTCAATACACGATCAATATTTCGCAAATCGAAATGTGGCACAATATAGGGCGTCCGTGGGCCGCTTAAGAATTTCACCAAGCTTGTCATTTAATTGTGATTTCCTCACTAATTCATGTTTTTTTTATGCTAATTTTTAAATTGAATTTCAAAATTTACTCTCAATTGTATGAAACTATTGGTCACAAATTGTATGATACAACTTTTTATTGTACATTTCAAGTTTGGTAGAATGAATTTCAGCAAAACTTGTGGAGAAAATGATAAGTTCAAATAACTCACAAATTACCATCAATTTTGACCAAAAAATCACAAAAAGTGAAAAGTCCACAAACACACGGTGAATATCTCATCTCATTGTTCTTAATCCCTCCAAAACAATTTTGCGCAAAATTTGGATATTGGTTCATCTTTCTTTTATGAGGACCATTCGTGCGTATAGTCGGCGAAAATGATCAAAGCTGATAGCTATAAAAATACTTTCTTCAGTAGTTCACGACATCTCTCCTAAAATTTACAACTTCAAAAAATTGAGGAGTGCAATTGGTTGTTTACACTGAATTTATAATATTCGTTTTAGTTGAAAATTCGCCTGATCTCAGATCCAGTTTCTAATAAAACAGACCGGCTTTGTAGTTACTTGGAATGACCAACACAAGTGGACACATACACATAACAGTACAAACGTACTTTTTTTGAAATGTGAATAAAGTAGAACCCTCCAACATTGGAACCCGCCAACGTAAAGTTAGTTATCGGCTGGAAATCTACAAAAATGATCATTTTCTGATGCATTTCTCTAAGAATTGTCGGCTAAATTATTTTTTATTTAGAATTCTGCCTCATCCTATGAACTCTATCCCATAAACTTTGTTTAGTAAGACCACCAACCTAACCAGACAAAAGAGAATTGTCAAAACAGTGCGTTTATAAAGGAAATAAACACTAATTGTGCTGCAATTTGGGCTTTTGTACTCTCCTCTTCCCCACAACCTTTGTGGTTTACTGAACTGTCTATCAAAAGTACGAGGAAAACAAGTTTTTTAATTTAAATTAAAACTAGAGAGGTCTTGTAATTCAGATCAAATACCTACTAAAGGCCTAACGAAGAGGGGAACATTCAATAACAAGTAGTACCTCCAGAAAGGACCTCAGACCCATGTACTAAAAAGACGCTTGAATAAAAACCATAATTAATTTAGTTCAATAACTGTTCTTCTGACACTGGAGAACACTGCTTTACTCTTTGAGTCGGAATGTATAGAATTTTTAACATGAAATGTAATTAAAACACCTTCCTAAGGCAAATACATGCGGTCCATACAGTTGACTCCAACTCAAAGCACCCTTGTCAATAATAACCTTACAAAAGGGGTATTCGTGGTCTGGTTAAATCGACGTTGACTCAAAAATATTGAAATGGGCAATTTTAAATGAGCCAGTGCGCATGCGCCCTAGTACACAACTCGATTTTTAACGGGTCCCAGGCATAATTGCGAGTTTTGAAGTCGAAATGCTACAGCGATCGTCACGTCTCCATCTAACATTTTTTATCCGTTATTTCACGATCTGGTTACTTTGGTTGGTTCAGGTTGATTCCGCTAGGAGAGACGCGCAATTTGATTTTTGCAGATTAGAAGGATGAACAAAGCGGGACCCTCGTAGATCTCTCGTTTTCGACAAATTCAATTTTCAACGATTCGATAATCGCAACGGACCATGAATACCCCTTATGCTATAAGAGAGTTCTGAAGAGAGAAGATTGCTTTGGGAATATCAGACTTACCATCCCTCAATAGAGTGGACTCCAAAAAACCAATGTATGGAAAATACTCATTGAAAATGCTCAACACGGAAAAGAGCGTACATTAGCGTTACTTTGATCATCCAATTTTATAGTATGCCTATGATACACATTCTGGTTAGATTTTGGATGGCCCAATCTAATTCGGAGCAACACACATGGTCAAATCAAAACAAACTTATCCCTCAGAAACTCTCTCGACAAAACTGTATCAAATTCCGCCGAGTCCAGTCGTGCTCAATTAAATACGCTGTTTCCTCCGCTTGGATAAAAATAATACATATGAACACATTTACCAGGAAATACAATTATTATTTACACAAATCATATGGGATATTAATACACAAAAGGGTTTGACTCGTAGGGCACACGTCGTCCTGAATACCCAATAAAATTATATTTTGATTGACGGGATAAAATTGTCATTTTATATCGATCTAAACATTAGAGGATACAAATGACATATCTACATACGGTTTGCCATTTCTACGGAAAACAAGGTTCATTCTCCACGGAAAATCCAAAAAGTTAAAAACTATTCTAGTTTATGACCATCAGAACAAACTGTTTAACAAGTGCCTTCTCTGAGACTGGTCCTACTCGCATGAGTCTTCATTTGGTTTCGTCTTCTTTCCTGTCACGGCATAACATTGAGTCAATGATTGAGGGCGATAGGGCAAAGAAGATGTCTACAAAGACAGAAGTAATTCAACAAAACACAACGAAAAGACAGAAATACAACAACTATTATGAAACAACGCGTACAAATTCTACTCAACTGGCATGCGAGGAAAATTAAACGCTTGTCGATGGCCATAAAAAAAAGTTCCGATATAATTTTGACAAAAACCGTTGGTGAATTTCAAAAAAACCGTTTCGATCGAGCGCAATAAGTATGTAAGACTTGAAACTTAAAATGTACGAAGACCGTGTACTTCCTGGATGATACGTTGTTCAACTCTGACTTCCCCCTAAAATTCAAAAGATGATCTCTCAGTAATGTTACATTTTATGACTTCAAAGCCAAATTAAACTCAAATTGTGATTGAATTGAAGTAGAGCTCTTCCAAGTCAATTTAATCTTCAATCTTAACCAGACGAATTTACGCCCCTTAAGCCATACGAAACCATTTTATGACAACTGAACACTTTTCCAGAAAAATTGTATTTTCTTGAAGTCAAAAGAAACATATTCTCGATCAAAATGAACCTTCCTTGTGAAAGTATCAGCAGCAGTTCAATTCATCAGCAGTGTTACTGGTATATTCCGCAAAAAACCACAAATCCAATATGGTTCATTATTCTCGGTAGTTCTTGCTCAACGTACCATTGTGATCTTAAAGTCCTCTGTTCACGTACAAAAGGGACAAACAATTGTTTTTAAAGTAGAAAAAGTAGAAACTCATTTCAATTTACCCCTTTTAACCCACATTCTCGTTTATTTAAGCAGTTTGGGCCCATTTTGATCGATTCAGCGTCCGAAATGCAATCTAAAATCTTGAAAATCTTAAAAAGTCACATGGATGATACGCATTTTCACCCATACCCCATACTATTAGGACCATAATGTAGTCTATTTCCAAAGTTGCAAATTTTCGGATCATTTCAACGGACTCTTCAGGTGCCATTTTGTACTTGAAATCTTCTGGTAGTTGACTTGGTAAAGTTTAGGACAAACATTTTTGTTAGATCGATACGGATACAAAGGTATTTCAAAAGAACAATATACCACAATTATCATACAAATAGATAATTATTTCAAAGGGGCAGGAAACATCGTAATTAGGCAGATTTTGAACTGTATAATGTGTAACTGTAGGTTGGTAATCCCCTCGTAACTGATCAACAGAAGCGAAATTTGATCAACCAAAAGGGTTCATTTTATTTGGAAAAAGTTCAATGTTTTGGTTGGTTAATCAACTTATGTTTTCATAGGTACAAATAGAATCAGGTTTTTTTTTGTGCTCGCACATTTTATTTGTAAAGCCACTCAAATTTTGCTGATTTTCAAACATCCAAGTTCTTTAGCACGATAGCGCACAACTTTTTGGGTGAGTTTGACGAAGGTGGAACATGCAGGAAGAAATCCAACGCCAACTGACGTGGAAGTATCAGGGAAAACTCACGTCTAACTACAATCAAACTCTTTTACGAAACATCAACGAAATACTCACATGGGTTACCCATGGCGATTCTGAAGGATTGTCGACTTCCAGTGACGTCATTAGGGTCGGGAGGAGTGGCAGTGGCCGCGGAGGATGAGCCACTCGATCGAGAATTACTTCGAATTTGGGTCGCTCGATCACTTCCTGAGCTTTTATGTCCAGCGCTACCAGGACCTTTCCCGTTGTTGACGGGTTGGACTTTCGAACCTTCGCTTCATTTGAGCTTCCTGAAAATTGAATTCAAATGTTGCATTTAAGAATTGGGAAAAAAATCTGGCCATCCGGCTTGAAAACGACTTATTATAAAATGCGTCAAAAAATCTGACTGGTTGGGTGGATGTACTGTTAGATAGGGCTCACTGGGTTTTGAAAGGATTGTTACCGGTGGACCACGGAGAAATCTTCAACTTTGAAGAAGAGCCCGGTGTAAAGCTTTCATTTTGACCCTAACACATTCATGTGGGTCCTGGATCAAAAATGCTGCAAATTCTTCACACAGGAGTTGGTTATTCCTCGGACCAGAGCATGAAATCATTCCAATCGATTCAGCGTCCAAAATTTAGCCGAAAACGATACCTTACACGCCTAGATACCTAAAATCCCGAAAATTCATTTTCGAAATACACATATTATGACCCTCCCCCCTAAATTTGGTCGGATTGGGGGAAAAAGTGTAGAGGACCAACTAGAGCCGGAAAGGACCACTGACCACAATTTCAGATTTTTAGAAAATTGCCTACTACCTAAATCGGCGTGGACGGCGGACGGACATTTGCTTATTTTGATCTGGACACCTTGTAACCCCAGGAAAAATTTTGGGTCGAATCGGGAGATTGTCTTTTGCATGATAACCAGGTTGGTTATTCCTGAATAACAAGTTTTGCGCAAAAACTTGAAGTGCGCGCAACCATTTAACAAGCCCTTCAAAACGGAGGACAAGGTGGCCTGGATCAGGGCCAGCAATGAATGTGTTAATTGATAACCAGATTACAGAACAGCATCTTGGTCATGTTCAGCCATGAATGGGGGTAGGAACATAGTAAGCCAAGAAGTTAGCTCTGTTTTCATCATGGTTACTGTGACCCATCTATGGTCAAGGCACTGGCTCCTCTGCACCCTCCTCATGGGTTATCCTTAGTTTCTAACCTCATCCTTTGTTTCAACATTCCGATAAACCCCCTCTGCTAATTTCTGTGTAATCCTTCCTAACCCTAAGACAGTGTTTCACCAGTAACCTGTCAACGACACTTTTTCACATTGTAGACTTTTTTACACTTGTCAAACTTTCTCTTCTTATTGGCTGATTCAAGGTGAAATCCTCCTTCCCTCGGCGTGCCCACGTCACATGGTACTGCCCGTTATTGTCATAACGGAATAAGCTAGGGAGTTTCTCATCAAAGAGCTTTGGCAACAGCAACCAGATCATCTTACATAGGCAACAATAGCTCAGCATTTGGTTTATGCTATCAAATGGTTCTACACTACATTAGGCTTATGTACAATATTATATATTATTCAGCCGTATTAGCGAACAATTGTAGAAAATAAGCGCTTGAAGCAATCACAGGGATTACCTGTTCGCACATTTCTTCTGTGAGGATTCAACAACCGACTTGAAATAAACAAAAAAAATACACATTACCCAAGAGAGAGTAACAATATGACGCACCACTATGCACGCTCTCTTCCGGGAGGGTAGCGGGTGGTGGTGGCGCCGGGGCGTATCCGTACATGGAGGGCTCGTTCGTATAACACTGGGAGTACTGTAGAGGAGCGTAGGGGAGGAACGTCGTGGCGTAGGGGTTGGGCGCACCACCAGGGGGTGGCCAGTGGAGGGGGCCACCACTGGGAGGCGGCAGAGGGCCGACTGTGTCGTGGTCCGCGCTTCCCAAATCGTCCAATTTCATACCTCCGAATTCTGTGGGAAGAACAAGCGTTGATTGTAACGAGGGTAATGTAATGCAGAAATTGAAACAAGGGAGGGATTTGCATACCCAGGAAGGGATGATACCCCACATCTTCCAGGGTATGCAAACAGTCTCATAAATCGTCGCTCAAGAGGCAACGCAACGAAACAAAATTTTGTTAAATCACATGAGATGGTTATTCCTCGAATCACGCGCATGGAGACTTATTTCAATCGATTCAGCGTCCAAAATTTAGTGGAAAATGATACCCCACACGCTAAGTACCAGACATCTCGAAATCCAACTTTGCAGATAGATACCCATTTTGACCCATAACCTCATTCGGGGGGCATCAATCGTCCCGGGACCCGTCTCATTGGATTCAGCGTCCAGAATTTAGTCGAAAATAATTCCCCACACACCCTAATCGCCAAAAATCTCGAAAATTCATTTTTTGAAAAACGCATTTTGACCCCCTCCCTTAATTTGGTTCGATCGGGCTGAAAATTTCGAGGACCAACTAAAGCCAAAAACGGGTCCCTGACCAAATTTTACATTTCCAGAAAATGATCCAAGGAATAACCAACCAAAACGAAGTTTCATACGGATACTCGTACCTGCAGAAAGCAAATCCCCAAAAATGTAGTAGCACTGTTCAGAAAACGTGATTTTGTTGACGGTATGTTTGATGTAACTCGCTTTCAGCATTTGAGACGCATACTTCCTAGCGTCTCTCTTGTCCGACAACCCTTCAACGTGAGTTTCCAACCAGTCAACGACGTCAGCACCTAAACAGAGATGGGAATCAAAATTATTTGTTATGTCTCAGGCTTTTTCGTTACTTTTACACGTTTCTCATACGTAACGTGCTTAAGCATGAGCCGCTCATAACACTAAACATTCATTTTTGAATATTCTACTACCTAACCTGTATCACATCCAAATTTATCATCTAAATTGAGTGTAAACTGGGCTTGTAACAACGACATTGCAAACAATGACTTTTCAGTTAGTGGGGAATAATCAAAGCATCGGGAAATTAATCTTATGCAGCCAAAAATCATATGTTCTCGGCCTCTGAACCCTTTCCACATGAAACACAACCAAGATCACTTCAGAACGAGAATGTCAAAAATCGGATAACGAATGGGGTAAATATCTCTGTAACAAGGAAATCCAACCAACATGGAACAGAATTTACTAGGGAAGTTCTCGAACTCCCAAAATGCACTCCAATGCACTTTTAACTTTCAATTTTGGACAAAATCACTCTATTCTCATCTCGAGTTAAAACGAGGTCCCACTAACCTACAAACTAAGAGGTAAATTATACTTTGAAGAAAAGCAATAGAAATATAAAGAGGGTGTTGGAGGAGTCAAGTGGTCTTTCTTCAAGAACTACGGGTTTTTTCAATG
>CM034001.1:11709598-11801585 GCA_019603395.1 Cyrtorhinus lividipennis
ATTCCGCCTTCATCACCTCAGCTATAAGCTTCTAAAGGAACTTTTGCTTCACTCACAAGGGTGCAAAAACTGAGTCACCATAAAACGTTTTTAGTAGTGCACTTCCTTCCCCCATTTCTCTCCCTTGCCCTTAACTTCATCGTTTCAACGTTTCACGCTGCTGTGGTCAGACATTCTGCGTAAGTAGTGAATCATCAATAATTATAGCTGGTAGACTTAATGCGTAGCTAGTGAGCGAATAACGTGTAGATTATCTTTTTAGATGGGGTATATTGGATCCCTGTAGTCAACAAATGTCCACCTACTACTTGGAGTAGACAAAATTGGGGTGTACAAATGTCAACACAACTTTTTACTCATTTGTGAGTAAATGAGTTATTAATACAGGGTATCCTACGACGTTTACACCCCTGCTTAACTGGAGTAAGCGTAACTGACATAAATTACACAATTTTGTTTTATTTTTTATTTATTCTTAATTTAAAATAACGATAAAAACAAATTTTGGTCATTATTCAGAAAAATTGAGTCGAATCAAGCAACGAATAGCATCACGTGAATCAGTATTAAAAAGCGATGAAAATTCATGTGTCACACTAAAGTTCACTATCTTTCACTATTTTACAATTTTGGAGTTGTGCAACATTGCGCGCTCGCTGAACCGGTTGCGCGCAGTCAAAAAAGTTATTTGAGGGATCGAATTTTCATGAAATTTCGAGTAGAATCCGAATTTGCAATAAAAAATTGATAAAGTTAGTGTCAGTTGCGCAGGTTCAAGAAAAACTTTTTTTTTTTACTCCCATTTGGACGCTTTTGTCTAGAGGAGGGGGGGGGAACTCGTGGAACACCCTGTACGTGGCCAGATAGGCTTTGTACACCAGCATATCATGAACAGTACCTCCATTTACACACGAGGAAAACACTGCACTTCATAATCCGTCAGTAACAACTTTTCCTACTTCCTTTTGTTTGTTCACTCTGTAAACAGACAGGGAACCAAAGTAAGTGCACCTTACGAATCAGGAAAGATCAGTTTTAGAAGATCAACGCCTTTCATTTGTACAAAGAATCCACTACAATAGTTGGAACCATGTTCATGACAAGCATTCATCATGGTTCCCCTGACCAGGAAATCCACAACAACACCCCTTTTCTGTCCCAAAACACTGATGCCTGATCATCCGCTTTGAGGGCTGAACCTGAGTGAGTATGGCACCATTGTAGGGACTGCCTTTTTGATTCTGGGGTAGTGACAAACCACGTTTCGTCTCCAGTCACAATCGAGTCAAGGAATGCTTCACCCTCCATTTCATAACGCTCAAGAAGTGCGGCGGAAACGCGATATGGCAATGTTCCAGAGTCAACATTTTTGGCACCCATCTTGCGCACAACTTCCTAATATTCAGTTTTCACCCAAAGGCTTCGCAAGATGTCTGGGAACTTTTCATGAAGGGTGTAGAGGGTCTGCCGCAGATTACTGCGAATTTGATGGTCAATTTTTTGCAGAAGCTCTTCTGAAATGAGAGTTGGCCTCTCACTCCTTTTTTTTTTCCCTTTGGCTTTTAACTGAGGGCGTGGGGCATTCCCCTACTGCACCGCGACCTCCAGGGTCTATTGTGCCTGCGCTTACAGAAGGGAAGTTGGATGGGATGAGGTCAAGTGGTCTTTCTTCAAGAACTACGGGTTTTTTCAATGTCTATTCTCTGGATACGTATCAACCTTGCCACAGCTTTGTCAAGGTAGCATAACCTTAGAATATACCAAAATAAAAAAGCTGGATTTTTGCCCATAGAATCCATCATTTAGGCATTTTTTTTTTTTTTTTTTTTAGGCACGTTATTGTGCCTAATGAAGTTTCAGCTCACTGCACGTTGAAGGATGTTATGTATCAAAATCACAACAATTTGAAAAACAGTTGACCGAGAGGTCAATACAAAACAAGTATGTATCATTTCAAAAATTCAAAAAAAGGCAGAGCTGAACTACGAGTGGTTACATCGTAGAAGTTGAAAGAATAGTTAACGAACTCACCTATAAACGCATTTGGTATAGTTATTTTGAGCCACATTCTATCCCTAATTTCCAATCCTGAGTCGGGTCTAGCCATCGCTCTAACGACTGTCAACATATCCGTGGTCGTAGCGTTGAGATGTAGCTCTTCCAGGGCGCGATCCAAGTCGGGTATACTCGACGTGACTGACGAAGAATTGGAATCCAAAGTCGATATTGATGGTGGCCTCAACGGATAGGTTTCACCTATTTACAAAAATCATTGATTATAATCGTTTATAATGATTACAAATTTCTATGTTTAGGATAGTAGTTCATATGTACCCCGGATGGCGGCTGTATGGGCGACCCAGGCGCCTGGGTCAATTGGCCTGACAGGTTCTGTCCGAGGAATCGTAAAGTACCCCTTAGGGTTCGGGTCCCAGCATTTTGCAACAACGAGTTTGATTGGCCTGAAATAATTCAAAACGACGATGACTTTGAGATTAATTTTAAGATGAAGACAAAAGTGGATTCCTGAAGATACGACGCACCCAGGTTTTTGAACGACTTCGCGGAGCACTCGGACAGCTTCGTCGTTCGACATGTCTTCAAAATTTATGTCGTTAACCTGAAGTATCATATCCCCAGGTTCTATTCGACCGTCAAGGGCGACAGCACCTCTGCAAAAGACAAAAGCACTTCTCAGAGTTCTACAAAGAATAAAACCGTCATGACTGTGTTCTAGCTAAAGATGGGTGTTGCGCTAGGACTAACCACGACAACTCTCCTTGGTCAGGAAAGTCAATAAGAGAATAAATAACTACGACCGAAACGCTAAAAGCTTCGGGGAAAAATGAAGCTCGGCTGCTGGGTACGACGCAACAGCCCCTGAAATGCCGCCTGAAAGGTGGCATGGAATATCCCTATTGCGTGTTTCGGGAATAATATACTCCAGAATTCTTTAAGAGCGTCTGACTAGGCAAGTGGAACACTTACTGGAAGAAGAGCGGACCCTTCATTGGATTCAGCGTCCAGAATTAAGTGGGAAATGAACCCACACACCTAGATTGTAAAAAATCTCGAAAATCCATTTTCAAAATACACATTTTGACCCCTACCCCGCTCAAATGTGGTCCAATCGGGGTGAAGTTTCGAGGACCAACTAGAGCCGGGAACAGATCTCTGACCACAATTTCAGATTTTTAGAAAATTGTCTACTACCAAAAACGGCGTGGACGGCGGACGGACATTTGACTTTTTTCATCTAGACACCTTGAAACGTCCAAAAAATGTTTGGGCTGAATCGGAGAGGTTGACATATTGCATGAAAACATGGCAGCACGCCGTTTCGACAAGCCAGTTGTCGAAACGACCTATTTGTGAGAGGTCGTTTCGACGAAGGTGGCCCAACGAGGCACGGGTCGTTTCGCCAAAAGGAAGCAATCGAATGAAACGGCGCTGGCCGCGAGAATAAGGAAAATAAATTAGGAGCTTCTTGCCGAGAGTAAACAAGTTGAAAGTTCAATATGAATCTGCTCACAAATATCAACTTTCCAAGACGACAGTTCACCTCAGTCCGTCCCTGGTAAGTAGGGGCAGCTTCGACATCGGAATTGGAATTTGCCGACATCGCAGTACCCAGAAAAAACATACACCATGCGTTTGGCAGTGGGTAAAACTCTTCTTTGGCCTCTGCTTCCTCCCCGCTGACATGGTCTACAATGCCTTTACCACGATCATGAAAAATGCACCTTTGGAAGGTCATTCCTTCAGTTACTACGTGCTGTGTACATACGTTGAGGAAGGCAGCATTTTCCCCCTAGTATCTGGGCGTCACCGCTACCTGAGTGCCAATTCAGAACGACCAACGGAGCCGAAGCCTTCCACAGGGATTATAACGGGCAATTTTACTCTCCGCACCCTAATATTCATTACGTGATCCACGTTTTGACTAAAATACAAGTTGAAAGCCTCCTAAAAATTCGGACCCTGAAGAAAGGCATGAAAAACCTTCTTAGGCGAGAACAGCAGCAACTATTGGACTTTGTGCAACAGTGCTGGGAAACTTGAATCCGGTGACTTGGCAGCGAAGGTAGAGAGCTACCTGTCTAATATCGGCACCAGATATTCTCCCACTCCGCTCTAGGTATCTGCATCACTCCTCCGACGCAACGGCTTCTAAGCTGTGAAGACATTTTATGAGGTGAGTCTGCCACATTCATTTTTATCGAAACGGGCTCTCAGCGGCAAAATCAGGTTTGGCGAAACGGGTTGTTAATTTTGTCCTGGACAGATTTTGTCGAAACTGGTGACGGCCGAAAACATAAGTTGATTATTCAAGGAATAACCAACCAAAAAGGGCACACCCCCATCACAACCACATCCCAAAATCACCATAAACTCACCCTTTCATTATTGAGCCGACGTAAATCCCACCGTCGCCTCCTTTGTTGCTCTGACCGACAATACTGATACCGAGAAAATTGACGGTGTCCATATTGAGAGTAACTGTGATTATGTTGAGAGACATGGTGGAGTCGGTTATGGAAGAATAGGAAGACGTTCGTGACATAGGAGGCCGATGCCTTCTTCTCCTCTGAGGCCTCCGTCTGCCCACTCTTGACATCACGCTGCCACTTTCTGTAATTTCAAACAGTAATAAATACATTGAATTCTTTTCAAGTTTTATTTCAGAGGCAATACAACGACGATCCGCTTTTTAATCAACCATTTGGACATTTTTATTAATTAAGGTAGTAAACACGTACACATTGCGCTTTGGTTGGGAATGTAAACTCAAATTTACAACCTTTTCTGTGTTCTATAGATTCACACCAAAACTGTGCGTAATAACCAAAATCACACACACACATCTACAAAAATGAACAAAAAATGAATCTATTTCTTAAAAACCGAAAGTTTACCGATCAGATAGTTTGTTATTACATAGGTACAGAAGCGAATGACAAAGTTTACATAAAGTAAAACCCCATGAAGTGGCTTACCGTCTTCTTCTTCCTCTGTAAGACATGAAACGTTCCCAAAAATGGATAACATTGGTTATATTAAGCATTTACAATCCACTTACTCATATTATTCAGGATAAACGGGTGAGTATTTGTCAAAAAATCTAATGTAAAAACGCTGCAAATTCTTACACAGGGGTTGGTTATTCCTGGGACCAGGCGCATGGAGACTCATTTCATCAATATTGGGAAAATAAGGGAAACAGTGGGTGTGGTGGGTCCCGGACCCATTCCAATCGATTCAGCGTCCAAAATTTAGAGGAAAATGATACCCCACGCGCCTAAATCGCCAAAAATCTCGAAAATCCATTTTTCAAAAGACACATTTTGACCCCTACCCCTCCCAAATTTGGTCTGATCGGGCTGAAAAGTTTCGAGGACCAACTAAAGCCGGAAAGAGACCACTGACTCAAATTTCAGATTTTCAGAAATTTTTCTACTACCAAAAACGACGCGTACGGTGGACGGACATTTGAATTTTTTAATTCAAGGAATAAACCAACCAAAATGATTGAAAACTTGTGCATAACATGAACAATGAACATGAACAACAGCAACAAGCTCCCAAAAAATGGAACCGAAAAAATAATACAAATCTCTATAAAATTATCAATTTTAAGACAAGTTATACAACAACCAAAACAGGCCAATAAATTTCCTTCTTTTTGTCCAAATTGAACGTTAAATTTTGAATAAATCATCAGACTGGAGCTAGGAGAAATTACCCTTATGGATTCCAACTAGAATTGCGAGCTAACTCTGGCGATTCAGGGAAGGGGTGGTCTCTTGCATCGTCTTGCAAAATGTAACCCACAAGAAGGTCAGTAAATAACCCCTCTTTTAGTTCTAGCTCTTGAAATATTAGCAACCCGGACTCGAGTAAAATGTGTCCACTAGAGTAAGTTTACTTCAGGTAAAATATCACTAACCGATAGTACCTCTATCGACTGAAAGATTAGTCGCTCGGCCAGTAGTAGTCGTGATTCGGCTGGACGCGTCGTCATCTTCCTCTTCCTCACTTTCGAGGAAACTGGTCGTTTCAAGCTCAGAACTCATAATGGAGGACGATTCGTACCCGTGCATTCTGTGAGAAACCTTCCCGTGGCCGTTCACTTTTCCTAATCACAAACAAAGGGTGAATTATTCAAATTTCTGGCTAATCTTCTGTGTTGGTGGCCCCATAGCTAAACGAGGGTGGATCGATAAGTTTCCGGCCTGACCAAGAAAAACAACGTTTTTAAGAATTTTTTTTATTTTTAATTTCTAAACATAATCTCCTTCAAGGCTGATACATTTCTCATAGCGGTGTTCTAGTCTAGTAATGCCATCTCTATAGACTGATTCGTCAAGCTCCTCATCTGGCGAAGACAAAAATCTTGTTTCATCACGATAACGCACCATCGCACAAGTCAATCGTTGCGATGGCTAAGATCAACGATCTGAAGTTTGAAATCTTATGAGGCCAGGTGTAATGCCTCGTGGTTAGATACTAGGGTCGGCCTCCTCCAGTTATGTGGAAGTCCAATCCACTAAAACCTCACCCTCCCAATGGCCTATTTATCCCATACTATACCCCTATACTATTATCTATATTATACCCCCTATACTATTTATCCCATGACTTCGGGTTGGACCTGGGGCCAGTCTCAGTTGTCTGCCCGTGTGGCTTGTTGCCGGGCTCTTTCTTCCTCGTTTTTTCTTCTGAGGAGAGACTCATTATATAATCTGCCGTCTTTTTCCATGCTTGTTTGCTTGATAGCATTCGCTTCACTAACTCTTCCGGAGATGGTGTGTTCATACCTATTCCTGACCAGAGCTGTTCTCGTTATAGACGCCATCGCTCACAGTCGAAAAAGGTATGCTTCACGCTGTCCTCCGTGTCTGGGCAGTGCAAGCACCCTGGACTCTGTGCGAGTCCCAACCGGTGTAGGTATTGATAGATAAGGCCGTGTCCTGTGAGGAATTGCGTGAGGTAGTAGCTTACCTCGCCGTGTGGCCTCTCCAGACAGCCTCTCACTTCTGGTACTAGTCTCGCTGTCCATCGACCCCTCGATTCATTGTCCCAGATGGTCTGCCAGTCGTTCAGTGTCCTTTCCCGTTCTTCCTTGATCACTATTGCCTTCCTTGGTTCCATTCTTCTATCATAAATCCGCTTTCTTCCTGCAGCCAGTAGATGTATTGGGATGACCACAGCTGGCTCCGATACCGTTCTGTATGCACTAACTATCCTTAGCGCTCCTCGCCGTTGTACCACCATTAGTCGCTTCCGGTAGTGTGCGACAGACAGTGCGCCTGCCCATGTCTCTGCTCCATACAACATGACTGAATTTGTCACTGACATGAGTAGCTTTCTCTTGCATGGTCGTGGGCCCTTTACGTTCATCATTAGCCTGCTGAGTGCTGCCGTCATGCGCGATGCTTTGTCAGCGGCTGTCCTGATGTGTTCCCAGAAGGTGATTTTTGTGTCTAGGATCTACTCCCAGGAATAATCAATACTCCCAGGTACCTAGCTGCCTGTTTGGTGTGGACCACCGTATCCTCCGTCAGTTCTATCAGCAACAGCGTCTGGATCCTCCTGCGAGTGAAAACCACCACCTCTGTCTTCTCCACTGCGAGGGCCAGTCTGCGACCTTCCATCCAATCTGTTACTGTTGTCATGACTTCCTTGAAGTTTGAATTGATGCCGCACCCTGCCTACTCTCCAGACCTAGCCCCGAGTGACTATTTTCTGTTTCCTAACCTCAAAAAATTGCTTGGCGGTAAGAGATTTGCGGACAATGAAGCTGTAAATGGGTATTTGAGGAGCTTGACGAATCAGTCTATAGAGATGGCATTACTAGACTAGAACACCGCTATGAGAAATGTATCAGCCTTAAAGGAGATTATGTTGAGAAAAAAAAATTTCTTAAAAACGTTGTTTTTCTTGGTCAGGCCGGAAACTTATCGATCCACCCTCGTATTGCCGGAAAAGATTCGATATATCGACAACAACTTGATATTCAATGAGTTATTGCCTGTGTCGATCGAGAAACGGGGTTACGCTTTTTTGATTGACCAATTATTCAATTAACAATATACATTTAACGGTTATTGCCTTTGAAGAACATATCGAATCTGAACAGGCAATATGGCGATGAGGCACCCGATATTGCAGATTTACCCAATTTTCTTCATAAGACGACTCACCATTGTACTTGTGGTACTTCTCGTGGGATCTTGGATCGTGGTGATGGTGACCTGTAATTATTCTTGTTGCAGAAATCGGGAAATCCAAAAAGATACTCAAACTAGAGGAAACTAAACAAACAAAACTTATACTGACCTGGTCGTGAGCTCATTATTGACTCAGTCTCCGTGAAAGCCAGATCATCATGCAGGTGTGGAGTGTGGCTACGACTGAAAGAAAAATTGATAAAAATATCAATTTGGAGCTAAGACTGTTTGAACAACATTATCTATAGATGAGAGAGAAAAGGTTACAGGCTGAGTAGTCTTTAACACGTTCGCTGCGGAATTGTTGAGCTCGTTTGAGCAGCTGTGCGGGAGTCATCTGAAAAAGGAACGCGCCAGGTACGTGCGCCGCATGTGGAATGAAATTCGAAGCGAGCTCCTAACCCAGTGCGGCTATAGCATGAGCTATTTACCTTGGAGTTGACTACTTGCACCGAAGTATTTCGGTAACTCCAAACCAGTCCCCTATTTTGGACTTATTTTTTTGCATCTTAGCAACACCCCAGCTGACTCCGACGTTAACAGTACCTTCAGAAGGTTCAAAGCTGGCGCGGGAAGTGGAAATATATTCCATTTCACTTTCTGGTATACTGGAGGAGCGATCTGAAGTGAAGGCTGCCTTCACGCGCCAGGCGCGTGCAACGCACACGGATTGGAATAGAGCTCACGCGCTGAGCGCGTGACCTGCAGCGAACGTGTTAATAAGCCTTGACTAGAGCAAGGAAGATTGTCTGCCATGAAAAATGAAAAAAAAACGTAATACAGCCAGACGATCTTCACATCCTATTAACTTTAGCAAATCAAATAAGATTCCTACTTACTGAGCGTCTTTATTTCGATCCGGATTTTTCCGTCAGAATGGCTGGCACTTTCGGTGCACTGTGAGGTACCGTCTGAGACGTTACTACCTTCTGCTGACACCAGCTACGAATAAAAAGACAACAGGTTGTATTAATTCGACTTCGAGATTAGGTTCAAACTGCTGGATGATTGTACGAATGAGATGAATGAATTAAGAAGCAGCTGTGAAAATAAGCAGGCGTTCACATACCCAGGAGACGACCCTGCCGTTGAAACACGGTAGATGAGCATCATCATCGACAATCTCTTCCTTAACGACACTAAAACGAGACAAAAAAAGTATGTACTCCGAATTATCATCGTTGTTGTTACAAAGGAGGAAGGTGCCAAACGAATCAAGATTGATAATTTCATCAGGAAACTTCAATCCAACCCAATAACGGGAACTGACAGTTGTAGGGCACCTTCACTATCAGATAAATGTCATCAATTAAGATTCACCCCGACACATACCAACGCACGCAAAGACATTTTAAATGTCTCGATAATTTCCCATTACGGCTCAAATCCAAACAAACAAAATGTACATAAACATACCCAAAATCATCGTCCATGGATTTGAAAAAATATTTGTAGCTCGGCCGATTAAGAACATTTTTGAAATCTGCCAGAGTCACTTTTTCCGGAGCTATCGCAAGTTTTACAAGGTACGGCGTTTCCTCATCGTCAATATGGTAAATCACTTTCGTTTCATCCATCATATATAAAGTAAAATGTTGAAAGAATTGAAATTAATTATCTACCCGAACACATCATAACTTTCTTGTTTTCACCATTTCCAACATGGAGGACCAGACAAAATCTGAACTTGTCCCCGGCAGTGACTCCAACACAGCAAACAAAAACTTTTGAACGTGGATCAGAGTAAAATTATATTGAACGTGAAATCGGATTTTCATTACACCATTTAATGGACTCTACACAAAATAACCATGTAGTTCAATGATATGTGAGCAATTATATGCAATTTTTTTTTTTAATTCACTAGCTGGTGGGACTGACGACCCTTGAACTTAATGGGATTGATTAAGTTCATGATTTCACGCATAATGATAATCCGGAGAGATGCCAATCTAATATATGAAGTTAGGGATTAAAATTCATGAATATTAGGTGTCAGGAATTGGGGGACAAATCCTCAGATCTTGTCACTACCTACCCACTGCAAATTACTTCAGTGACGTCACACGCATATGGAATCTATGAGGAGAAAAACAGCGCTCCGGGTGGAACTTGTTGTCAACAGAGAAGCTTATTAAAACCCGGCTCACAATTTATCGACTTTATATTGAAGATAATAATCCCTACAATACACATTCACCGAGGTGAGTCAATTAGAGAATTTTTAAGATGAAATCCGTCCGTAGGAGTAGATATTCCTAAAATTGAATACAGTTAAAAACTGCATAGGGTCGCTGTTTCAGAAATGTACTGGTCAGGTGATAAATAAGGCATATCGTAACTTTCGAGTTGAAATGAGAATTTAAACCTCAAAAGGCCCCTGTTCTCTCTCAATTTTTGCTGTGATTCACGGTCAGAACGTAATGAACAATTACGGTACATTCCTGTTAACGCCTTCCAGTTGTTAGGTTTGTTCGCACAAGCACCCAAACCAGTTTCCAATCGGTTGGAAGCGTTCGCACAAGCTCCCCAACTCCACCAGAGGGGAGCGATGGGGAAGGATGGAGCTGACAGCTGATTTGCGGGTGGTTCCACGGACCAGCAAGGGGTCGATCGGTCGATTCAGTATCGATATGATCAGAACTCTTGACGGGGAAGGTCCGATTCCGAGTTTTGTTGGACTCTGTATCCTTTTAGTGCAATTCAGATGAAATGTCCCCCTGTTGGTTGATTATTCCTTGAATAATCAAGATAATGGTCAACCTCTCCGATTCGGCTCAAAATGTTTTTCTGGACGTTTCATGGTGTCTGGATCAAAAAAGGTCGATGTCCATCCGCCAAAATGAATTTTCGAGATTTTGGGTGATCTAGGCGAGTAGGGTGTCATTTTCCACTAAATTTTGGACGCTGAATCCAATGAAACGGGTCCCAGAACGATTGGCACCCACTGGAAGAAGTTATGGGTCAAATTGGGTATATATTACCCATTTTGAATATGTGTTTTCGGGATTTCTGGTGCCTAGGCGTGTGGGGTATCATATTCCACTAAATTTTGGACCCTGAATCGATTGGAATGGGTCTGGGACCCGCCACACCCACTGTTTCCCCCATTCGAGGAATAACCAACCCGTGTGTAAGAATTTGCAGATTTTTTTAATCAAAAGTGGCCAATGAGAGACTGTGCGTGGTTGCAACGTCAGTACCCTGCGAGCAGCATTTCTCAAAAGCTGGGTTGATATTGTCTGAAAGGAGGAGCTCGCTTACCCCCAAAAGAAAACAATAGTGCTGCATTATTTAAATTGTAATGAAAAACTGTTTTCACTGTAAAATGGAGAGATGGTAGGAACCGTCAATTATTAGGAATCGGCAATTATTTTTAACTTGTAAGTATCCAATTACCTATCCAATTACAATATAATTTATTATTCCCTTTAATTCTCATGTTTTTGTAACACTCATCTGAATTCCTTGATGAATACCTAGGGAACAGAATGATTCTCTTTGGTGGGAGGGGGTAGCCACGTTACACCCAGCTGTACCAGTAATGGAGCTGTACCGGTAAGTTACGTCATTGTCACTGTATGTCATTGGAACCGTTCCTAAGAATTACCTGGACACACCCCTACTTATTGGATGACCAGGCACCCTTGTCTCCTCAAACATCTTGGGTTGTCAGATCTACCAACCTTGTAACCCTATGGCACAATTAACTACTTGTCGCCCTAAAGCTACTATTATAAATTCTCCTTATGCCATGTAACATACAAAATTAAAATAAGAAAATTCCTAATATTCTCAATAAAGATCCTAATACTCTCATCCTTGCATCTACTCAGTTGGGAGGAAAAAGTTACCTACATGACTTGAACCTCCTAACAGCTCAACAGGTGATGTACCTACTTGGGTACTCCAGTGTTTCTGTCAAGGAGATCAATTTCAAAAAATAAATTTTACCATTCATCGCAGTACTCCATATTTTCCAGGTTGAATCCAGAAGCCAGGCTTTTATAATATTCATATCTTTCATATAAAATGGTCTAATCCTACTTACCGACTAGCACTCCCAGCATTTATTTTGTTGTTGTTGAGCAACCTGTTTCCACAAAAGAACGCAAAAATTAGAAATAACAACCTCGCTGCTTGGATACAACCAATCAGATGAGGGCGAGCAGAAAGCTCCATTTTCATTGGACATTGGATCAGTGAGTTGAACTCACAACCTAAATCAGAGCATCCTCATATTTGTCTGGTATTGGTCTCTCTACTGAAGCTTTTCAAAGTGGCTCATCATTCTAGGTAAGTTATTTTCTAATTTTAATAAGTAGAGGAATCATTTATTAGATCTTTGGCTTCATTGCTAAACTCAGCAACTCTGTTAAATCACCAGGAGTGTTTACATCCACATGGGGTTCACATAATTGAAAATAATATGATGCTCCTGATTGCATCCTTCTACATGGGTACTCACATAACCTGACTGAAGGAACATGATATATTTATTTGATGCATTTTTTATCCTTCTAACAACATCTATTATTCATGATTTCATATAAAATGAGAAGATCAGCCTTCCTAACATAAAATGACAACCTTCTACCATAACATTCCTATTTATGATGCAACTTCAAAGCCTTCTTGCTAAATTCTATTAAATATTCCTAATAATAAGGAAAAGAAAAGGCAAATTAATGCAAGTACTGTCCTGGGTACTATAGTTTATTAGACGAAAATGTTAATATCAGAGAGGTGTGTTGGTACAGAGGTACTGGGACTGTGTAACCGAGTCTCACATTGGAACGGTTCCAAGCAGTGACAAGACCCCGGCCTTTACCGGTACGGTTCCACGGACTGGCAAGGGGTCGGTTCGGTATCGATAAGATCGGAACTCGACCGGGAAGGTTGGAACTGGACCGATGAGATCGGAACTGGACCGGGAAGGATGGAGCTGACAGCTGAAGAGCGAGTGGTTCCATGGACCAGCAAGGGTCGGGTCGGTATCGATATGATCAGAACTCTTGATGGGGAAGGTCCGATTGCGAGTTTTGTTGGACTCTGTATTTTTTTAGTGCAATTCCGATGAAATGTCCCCCTCTCCTCAATCATTCCCTGTTTGATCAAAAGTGGTGGACGAGAGACTGTGCGTGGTTGCAATGTGAGTACCCTGCGAGCAGCTTTTCTCAAAAGCTGGGTTGATATTGTCAGAAAGGAGGAGCTCGCTTACCCCCAAAAGAAAACAATAGTGCTGCTTTATTTAAATTGTAATGAAAAACTGTTTTCACTGTAAAATGGAGAGATGGTAGGAACCGTCAATTATTAGGAATCGGCAATTATTTTTAACTTGTAAGTAGGTACCTATCCAATTACAATATAATTTATTATTCCCTTTAATTCTCATGTTTTTGTAACACTCATCTGAATTCCTTGATGAATACCTAGGGAACAGAATGATTCTCTTGGGTGGGAGGGGGTAGCCACATTACACCCTGCTGTACCGGTAGGTTGGAACGGTTACGTCATTGTCACTGTAACCGTTGGAACCGTTCCTAAGAATTACCTGGACCGACACACCCCTATGGCAGTGGCTGAGGGAACGTGGGATCGGGTCAAATGTGTTCACAGAACACCTTGGTTCCAACCAGTTGGAAACCGTTTGAAAGCTGGTAGAGGTCGCGCGTTCACACTGCCAAAACTCCAACCAGTTTGAAATCGG
Organism: Cyrtorhinus lividipennis; assembly: GCA_019603395.1. Taxonomy (NCBI): domain Eukaryota; kingdom Metazoa; phylum Arthropoda; class Insecta; order Hemiptera; family Miridae; genus Cyrtorhinus; species Cyrtorhinus lividipennis. The sequence goes on from CM034001.1 coordinate 11,723,540, forward strand.
TCAGCAAAGCGTTGGAAACTGCTACTGCGAACATACCTAAAGATATATCGAATATCGATATATCGAATCAGGTATGTTAGACTCCTATGTGCAAAGAGGTTTTTTACGTACAGGTTATATCTCCGTAAACACCCGTACACAACACAAAACACCGTACTGAAAATCTTTATTCAGTATGTGCTTTTATTACTTATTATGTTTTTTATTCGTTTTTTTTTGTTTATTCAAACTTGGTTGGTTGGTTGGTTTGAAGGGGTGTTTTCCTTACGGAAATATTTCGATATATCGATATTCGATATATCAACAACTGGTAGGCGTTAACAGGAAAGTACCAACATTACGGTCGCCTTTTTCGGTGTTTCTGTTGGTCAAACTGGTTGGCCAGGGAACAAAATATATCCAGTTCAAATCAAAATGGCGACGAATGTTGAAGGGTAGTTTTGCGATGCGAACGCGTCCTGCACGATGAAGATTACAGTGAAAATCAATCTTATTTCTGTTATTGAGCCGGCTACTTTTTAGAGCTATTCCAGCAATATTGTTTTTCTCCACGTATTTGTGAATGTTCCTACTGTGATGAATTCTAGGTGAGTTTTTAATTTATTGTAGTGCTTGTGTACCGTGCCATCATGGCGGTTGAGCGACCAGAGCTTTACACATCTTGCTATTTTTCTTTTATAAATCGCCTTTTACAGCCGTTATAATCAAGAGGAAAGAATTAATGCGTATTATAGAAATGTGCCGAAAAGGCGCCCTTGTACGAATAGTTTCGATTTATGATATTTTGTGCATCCCTGCCGGTCCTAGACTGGACAGAAGAGGCGATTTTGAGCGGGGTAGACATGAGCTCATGATGTTATTGGCCTCTGCACGCAAAAAGACACTTTTTTAAAGTGTCTTGGTAAAAGCATTTTGGTAGTTTTCTTACACTAGATCTTTGTTTACGATACCATTCTTCTATCTATTGGCATGATCTCAATGTTGACGGTGTTAGGTAAACGATGTCGAGCACTATCGTCGCTGACAGCACGGACGATAAAGATGATTCTCTCATCATTGTGGTCAATGCTGATGGGACCATCACCGTTGATCCGGAAACACTTCAGCGACTAATAGGTATGAAGAAATGCTATTCATTTTATTGATCACACATCACTATCTGGCCTTGAGTTATTGTTTGCGGTGTGGAAAGCATTGTTGGTTGTTTTTAGTTATTGCATGCTAATAAGTAACTTCTATTGCAACAATGTAGCCGTAGCTTCTGTAATTTATCCACAATGGTGTGATAATTCTTCGATGCATCCAGATTTAGACTTCCAGGTCACCCCACTGCTGGAGAAACTATGGTAGTGTAGCAGTAATTGAACTGAGACTTCAAAAGTATAGTTTGCTACTTCGTTTTTGCACTCCCAAGTTCAGTTGACGTGCACGATTCTAGGAAAGAAGAACAACAATAAGCTAAACTTACTGCCCGTATGTACGTGGGTTGTCCGTTTGGACGTTTGGCAAATTGGCATAGCCCAAAGTTTGTGGCAATCTGTCCAAATTAGACTCAATCGATACAACCTAAACTCAGTGGAGCTACCCCCACCCGGCTAGACTCCCAAAAATCGATAAAAAAAAAAAAAAAAAAAACATGAAATCCCTAGATTGGATTAAGATTAGATTAAATTCACAGGGGTAAAGGGGGCGTCCATCGCAGTGCCCGCCCCCAGCACTTAGACCTAGTGGCCCATTGTGCTAACCCCTGGAGCTCATCTTGGCCGAAGCTCCGTGTTCCCGACTAGGTCCAGCAGAGCTCCGACCAGGTTCTCCTGGTTGAGGATGTCCCTTCGGTCCGAAGTCCCGAAGGTTCTGAAACGCCTATGTTCCAGGGCAGGACAATTGAAGACGATGTGAGGCGCTGTCTCCTCGTCTTCGTCACAGAATCTGCAGTCAGGGATACCATTGCGCACCCCAATCCTGCAGAGATGCCTCCTGAAGTCCCCGTGTCCTGTAAATAAGCCAACGGTGATTCTCAGGGAAGCTCTGTTAAGGTTCAGGCATCTCGTGGCCCTTCCTTTGTTGTCCATGTGGTTAACCGTGTAGCGAATCCAGGTTGCCACCCACCCCGATAGTAGGGTGCGGGAGATTCCTAGGCATGGTTCAGGTCCCGCATAAACAGTCCCCGACCCACGCCTGGCCAGAGCACCGGCTTGGCCGATACCCTCAACCCCTGAGTGGCCCGGGACCCATGTTAGGACAACCTTGTTTGTTCCACTCAGTAGCTAAAAGGCTTCCCAGCACTCAAGTACCAGCCTCGAGGCAGAGCTCGATCCCATTAGGGGCCTTGAGGGCTGCTTGTCTGTCAGAGAAGATGTGGATCCGCCTACCTCGGTAGGCCCTCCTCATGTTCTCCTCAGCACATTTCTCTATTGCGAGCAGCTCAACCTGGTATACCATACCCGTGTGCCATACCAGATCCCCTGGCAGTAACCCCGGGGGTCCCTGGGTTCAAGCTCCTCTCTCTGGGATGACCACATTGAATCTCCTTCTAGTTAGAGGTTTCATCCTGATAAAGTCAGAGGGCATGTGCACTTAAGGGCACTCCCTCACCCTATCCAAAACCGTCGCGTGCCTCTTCCCCTTGGAGGAGCACCAAACTAACACTTGAAATACTTTGATTCAATATTTATTATCTCACCAGCTCTACCTACCTCGATTTGACTTGAGTGAAGCATGGGTTTGCTTGGGTTTCTAATTCGACTACAACACATTCCATAATTGATTCTAGAGGGATCTCGGGTATTGGATAACCGCACATCTCATAATTGATTCTAACGAGAAGCTCGGGCGAGATTGTCAAAGGAGTTTACCGCACAGTCCCAAGTTGCTGAGCCGACGCAACTCCGAGACCAACGTCCTCATCAGGCCAACATCAATGAACGAGTCAAGCTGTTAGGACGAGAACAACACTGGAGAGAGGTTACCCGAGATGAAATTAGTTGGAATTCATGTCGACAAAGGGTTGCGTTCAGTAGACTTTTGGTTGATGAAAGTTAGCTGGCGAGTATCGAGTTCAACTACAGTGCCCCATAACGTAATGAATACGCAATTCACCTCAACCATCTGCTTTCTACACGGAATAGTTAGTTGATTCCGAACTTAAGAAGCCATACAAACTGAAATATGAAACATAATCCACAAGCTGAAAGGTTCATGTTGGAATAACTCGAAGCCCTCACCTGTTCTCGATTCGCAAAATCCAGGAGTAGAGAATTTATCCAGCACCCGTCATACAGTACATGTTATATTAGCGGTAGGGAGGAGAATACTATGGAGAAGGGGTAGGAAACTTTTGATGGGAGTCGAAAGAACCTCTCTGAAACTTCGGGGAACTCCCCTTCTTCTTGAAGATACAGGTATGAATTTCCCATGAATAACTTCAGAAAGCGGGCAAAACACATATTATCTTTGAAGCTTTATCCTCTGTTTCCTTCTTACAAAAAGAAAGAGGATACGTTTTACGAAGGAGAAGAGAGGTTCGTTATATTAATGAGCAATTATTATTGAAGATGTACGCGTAAAATATGTTTGTGTATATCTACGAACAAAATTGATTCTAAAAACGCTGCAAATTCTTTCACATGGGTTGGTTATTCCTCGGCGCATGGAGACTGATTTTTTCAACAGCGGGTGGTGCGGGTCCCAAACCCATTCCAATCGATTCAGGGTCCACAATTTAGTGGAAAATTATAACCCACACGCCTAGGTACCAGAGATCTCGAAAACATACATTCGAAATGGGTTGATAGGTAACGATTTTGACTCATAACCTCATCTAGAGGGCGCTAATCGTCCCGGTCTCCATTTAATTGGCTTCAGCGTCCAAAATTTAGTGGACCTACACAACTAGATGGCGAAAAATCTCAAAAATCCATTTTTCGAAATAACCTTTTTGACCCCTACTACACCCAAATTTGGTCCAATCGGGTTAGAAATCCGATAGATAGCTTCTGCCCCCCCAATGCTACGCGTCGATGGTACTTGAGCTCGTTCTGCATCTCTACTACTGCCTTCATTACTGGGCCAAAGATCTCTGATAGCAAGTCCTTCACCATGTCATTTGCTCGTTCAAAGGGTCGAGTTCCTACATTATCCTTGTTCGATCCCCACCTCTGCCATTTGACCAGAAACAAGTCTCACATCCTCAATCTGCTTCGGTGTTTGCGCAACCGTGTCGCTTCCCCCCTGCTTCTGGGGTTGCTTGGGCTGCTTTTCGTGGTCAGTTACCATGTACACAGTGACATCCTGCTTTTCAATTCTTGGGCCGTCTCCCAGCCCAATGGCATACTCTGTGGTCAGTTTTGGCCACTCCGTTTCATCCTGCTGGTTAGCACCTCTTTGGGTTTGGGTCTTCTTCCTTCTCTTACCCTTGACTGCTGTCCACTCTGATTCTGACTTTGGTGGGGTCAATAACCCACTTAGAGTACTGCTTTCCCCACTGCTACTGTAGCCCCTCCCATCTGAGGAGATGTTGTACAGGGGGTTAAGCTTGACCCGTTCTCGCACTTGGTCTGCTTGCTCATTGTACCTAGCCAGTGAGGGCAGATTAGCGCATGTCGCTTTTTGGCCTAGCTCTACTTCTTCTCCTTTCTGTTCTTCATTCTGCTTTGTGGACTGGCAATCTTTTTTGTCTTGTCAGCTTCCTGCGGCTCTCTGCTCTTCCGCAGCTGTTCTTTTATTAAGAGGGACTGAGGAGAACCAACTGCCTGTAATTGGATTTCTCTCCACATTGGTGTCTCCTTATATCCGGGAGGGGCATTCCAGGGAATCGGAGAGGTTGACCTTTTGCATTAAAACATAGGTAAATTATTCAAGGAATAACCAACCAAAATCAATGTTTGTGGTGGCTACATAGTGGTGGATACATAGAAGAGTAATAAAGAGTGCAATATTACATAAAACTTGTAATGAATCGCCATAGACAATTGAGAGTCTAGTTGGAATAATATAGGACCTCAATTTCCTTCAGTTCAACTGATTATTCTCAATCATTTCCTTCTATTCTTTCTTACCTTTCTACCAATATTTAACTCATTTTGGTACATTAATTTAACCTTGGCGATCTTTGAAAGTCGTCGAGATTGAACGCTTGAGAGTGGATGGGTGATTATTCAAGTTAAGAAGCTATCAACTTTCCCGAGTGGCCGTAAGAAAAGCAGCCGGGAGTAAGGAAAAAAATTATATCGCCTTCAGGGGAGAAAAAGCACGAGATTGAGGCTCCCGATGAAATTTCTAAACTTTCTAAAGAAACTTCCGAATAAGTGAAGTTCACGTGGCATGATATTATTAAGAAAATCCTCTTTTCATTGGGGGTTTGAGAATGGAACTGAGCAACGAGCCGAGTTTCTTTTTGAAAATGTACTCCATTAATTCCGAGGGGTGTAGAGCTCTTTCAGTGCGGTCACCATAAACTGTAGACTTTTTTTTTTTTTTTTTTTTTTTTTTAGGAAGGCAAAAGACTTTTTAAAATTGAATTGTACGGTAGGTTGATGTTTCTTTCGATCGGTGTGGTTTTCAGAAACATAGGAATGGTTCGAGGTGGAGGAACATGACGTGAATGTGAAACCTTGCAAATTATTACACACGGGTTGGTTATTCATCGAATGGGGGAAACAGTGGGTGTGGCGGGTCCCAGACCCATTCCAATCGATTCAGGGTCCAAAATTTAGTGGAAAATGATACTCCACACGCCTAGGTTCCAGAAATCCCGAAAACACATATCGATGGCATCACATGATAACTTCGTATCTCAATTTTTGACCACTTTTTTTTAAATTGGATTTTCTGAATGAGAACCTCGTATCTCATCAAGCTTTAATTCAAATTTTGGCGGAATATTAATTTCCTGCTCTCTTGATCCATTACTTCTTCCAGTGGGAGCCAATCGTTCTGGATCGTTTCATTGGATTCCGAAAAATTCCAAAATTTAGTGGAAAATTATACCTCACTCGCCTGGAACGCCCAAAATCTTGAAAATCCATTTTTCAAAAAACACATTTTGACCCCTACCCCGCCGTATTTGGTCCGATCAGGCGGAAAAGTTCCAAGGACCGTCCTAGGCCGGGAACAGACCCCTGACCCAAATTTCAGATTTTTAGAAAATTTTCTACTACCAAAAAAGCCCGGACGGCGGACGGGCATTGACCTTTTTGGTTGGTAATTCTTGAATAATCAACCTATGTTTTCATCCAAAAGATCAACCTCTCCGATTCGTGAGATGTGAGAACCGATTAGAGTTAATGAAAAAAGTTGCAAAATGATTCTCTAGGCATTTGCTAGTCAGAATACTGAACAGACACCACAGTTTTTGATTCTTTACACGTGAAAAAATAAAACAAGACTTATTTTGCTTTTTACAATTTAAGGGTTTGTTACTCAAAAAGCGCTTTTAAAGATCCAATGTCGGACATTAGCTACTAAAGTTGAGTCACTCGAGCAGACGCGCAATCAAAATGTTGCAAATTCAACGCTTCAAAATGTGCTCAACCCTATTTAGTATGAATGAACGTCAGTTATGCGGCCTAAATAAGGTAAATATGTCATCGTCGTATCATCTTATTCGTTATGTTAACTAAACTCCTGTCTCTTAGCCATGAAAAAGGCCGTTTGAAGTCTTGTGTTAGTTATAAACGAATCACGCTATTAAGATGAAGAGAGGATCCACTTTGCGGGCCGATTAAGGGCTCGATTCCTACCTCAGCGGGGGTGTAATGGGGGAAGGGGGGGGGGGGTGCTTCCAAGCTAAACAGAGTTTTGTTTAGTTGGAAATTTAGTTAGCCTAATTAATGGCCTCTCGACCTAAGTCTAGCTTAACGACCGCTGATCCATTTAATGGAAACCTTGAACCTCGCTTGTAACGGAGGCTCCTCTTCATAACTTGAGATGTTGACCCTGGGGTGTGCCAAGAGCTCTAAAAGAGGGAGTTTATTGACAGCGCTTTAAGATTTTCCGAGGCCTCGTTAATATAGGGAAGAAAAGCGCTGCAAATTCATTCACAGGGATTGGTTATTTCTCGAACCAGGAGCATGGGGTTTCATTCTAATCGATTCAACGTCTAATCGATAAATCGTCGAAAATATCGATCATGGGGGGAAAATAGGGAAAACAGTGGGTGTGGCATGTCCCGGACTCACTCCAGTCGATTCAGCGTCCAAAACTAAGTGGGAAATGATACCCCACACGCCTAGGTACCGGGAATATCGAAAACACACATTCAAAATTGGTGAATAGATACCAATTTTGGCCCGAAATTGCTTCTGGTGGGCGCCAATCGTTACGGGGCTCATCTCATTGGATTCAGCGCCCTACATTTAGTCGAAAATGATACCCCACACGCCTAGATCGCCGAAAATCCCGAAAATCCATTTTTCAAAATACGTATTTGGACCCGTAGGTACCCAATTTTGGTCCGATCGGGCTGAAAAGTTTCGAGACCCAACTAGACCCAGGAACGGACCCCTGACTGAAATTTATGAAGTTTGTATGGAGACTCATCTCAATCGATTATGCGTCCATATTTTAGATGAAAATGATACCCCACACGCCCAGAAAATACCAGAAATCTCGAAAACACACATTTGAAATGGGTAGATAGATACCCATTTTGACCCATGAGCTCTTTCGGTGGGCGCCAATCGTTCTGGGACTCATTTCACTGGATTCAGCGTCAAAAATTTAGTGGAAAACAATACCCCACACGCCTAAATCTCCAAAAATCTCGAAAATCCATTTTTCGAAAAACACATTTGGACCCCCTCCCCTCCCCCCTTCTCACTGAATTTCGTCCGACCGGATTGAAAAGTTTCTGATCAACTAGAGCCGGAATCGATTCCCTGACCAAGATGTCAGATTTCTAGAAAATGTTCTACTACCAAAAACGGCGAGGACAGCGTAGGGCGGATGTACATTTGACTTTTGGTTGGTTATTCCTTGAATAATCAACCTATGTTTTCATGCAAATGGTCAACCTCTCCGATTCGGCTCAAATTTTTTTTCTGGACGTTTCATGGTGTCTAGATCAAAAAACGCTGCAAATTCTTTCACACGGGTTGGTTATTCCTCGAATGGGGGAAACAGTGGGTGTGGCGGGTCCCAGACCCATTCCAATCGATTCAGGGTCCAACATTTAGTGGAAAATGATACCCCACACGCCCAGGTACCAGGAATCCTGACACATAAAAAATTGGTGGATACATACCCATTTTGACCCATAACTTTTTCCGGTGGGTGCCAATCGTTCTGGGACACACATCATTGAATTCAGCGTCCAAAATTTAGTGGAAAATGACACCCTACTCGCCTAGGTAGCAGAAATCCCGAAAACACATATTCAAGATGGGTGTATCTATGGGGCACTACGACACTAATTTACTAATATAATATTGAGAAAATGTAGGTAATTTAGAAGGCTATAATAATTGTATTAAATTGAATTGAATGGTACGAATAAAAAGCTCGGACAGTAAAAAGAATTGTGGGCAACTGCTCAAAATTGGTTGCTAAGTTTAACAGCTGGTTATAAACAACAGGATATGACGATGTGTTTTGATTGTCTATTCGGCTGAAGTCACCCACATGGGTAATAAATACCCAATTTGACCCATTACTTCTTCCAGTGGGTGCCAATTGTTCTGGGACCCATTTTATTGGATTCAGCGTCCAAAATTTAGTGGAAAATGACACCCCACTCGCCTAAATCACCCAAATCTCGAAAATCCATTTTTCAAAAAACACATTTTGACCCCTACCCCCTCCAAATTTGGTCCGATCGGGCTGAAAAGTTTCGAGGACCCATCTCGGCTGGGAACAGACCCCTGACCCAAATTTCAGATTTTTAGAACATTTTCTACTACCAAAAACGGCGTGGACAATGGACGGCGTACGGCGGACGGCGGACGGCGTACGGCGTACGGCGTACGGCGTACGGCGGACGGCGGACGGCGGACGGCGGACGGACATTGACCTTTTTTGATCAGGACATCATGAAACGTCCAGAAAAAAATTTTGAGCCGAATCGGAGAGGTTGACCATTATCATGAAAACATAGGTTGATTATTCAAGGAATAACCAACCAAAAGGTCAATGTCCGTCCGCCGTACGCCGTCCGCCGTCCACGCCGTTTTTGGTAGTAGAAAATTTTCTAAAAATCTGAAATTTGGGTCAGGGGTCTGTTCCCGGCCTGGGACGGTCCTCCAAGCTTTTCAGCCCAATCGGACCAAATTTGGGCGGGGTAGGGGTCAAAATGTGTTTTTTGAAAAATGGATTTTCGAGATTTTGGGCGATCTAGGCGAGTGGGGTACCATTTTCCACTAAATTTTGGACGCTGAATCAAATGAAATGGGTCCCAGAACGATCGGCGCCCACTGGAAGAAGTTATGGGTCAAATTGGGTATATATTACCCATTTTGAGTATGTGTTTTTGAGATTTCCGGAACCTGGGCGTGTGGGGTATCATTTTCCACTAAATTTTGGACCCTGAATCGATTGGAATGGGTCTGGGACCCGCCGCACCCACTTTTTTCCCCATTTCCCCCATGTTGAAGAAATGAGTCTCCATGCGCTTGGTCCGAGGAATATCCAACCCCTGTGTAAGAATTTGCAGCGTTTTTTGATCTAGACACCTTGAAACGCCCAGAACAATTTTTGGGGTGAATCGGAGAGATTGAACTTTTGCATGAAAATATAAGTTGATTATTCAAGGAATAAGCAGCCAAAACGGTGTAAGCTTATCATTAATCACACGGTCGTTGATTTTGAAATCGCAGTACCCGGTGGTGATTATTATTATTGTTATACGATGTCAATAAATTCGATGGATTGGATTGTGGTCGAACTAATTGCGTCTATCGAAGGCCCAATTGGTTGTAATGTGGAGAGCGTATTTGATCGGCGATAACGACTGGGGTCAGCCTCGGGATATTGCCTGCCCTTAATAGCTAAATATGATTCACGTCCTGGAGCTGACTGAGGAGATGGGAGCCAATGGAGATGGACGGAAAGCGAAATTACGATCTGTTAGAATACTCCTGCCTTTGGCTCCTGTCTGATGTGGCCAGCATGGTGATCAAGAGGGGTGGAGAAGGGGGGGGGGGGTCGCCCGTTAAAGCTTGAATTGTCGAGGGTTGGGGAGGGATAATGCTTCAAAACCCTCCAGTCGAACCCAGCGGGGAGTGTGTCCGGAAATGGTGGAAATCTGTTTCTGGCTCGACTCGTCCCTTTGCGTCAACAATTTATGCCTCTCGAGTGACAAACAACAAAGTAAAGTGGAAGGAAAATCTTGCCAAGTTATATAGAGGGAATTTCTCCGTGCGAGTTAGCTCTTTGGAAGTCGTAACCTTATTATGCAAAAGGTCTAAAACCAACCGAGACAATTTGTTACCGAGCTATCTCGGTACGGCCCCATTCTCATCCTGAATTGTCACCTAGACTTTAGTTCGTAAGGACTGTACCGGGATCATTGTAGGTGGATGAGGGCTTCTCTGCCAAGGACACAGGTGGACACGATTGGGGACCAGGAGATGAGGTTTGTCAGGACATTGAATGTGACGAGGGTCAGGAGGTCTAGGGCGAATCTAGCACTCGCTAAATAACCTGCTCCCAGTGAACGAGAACCTTCATTACCTACTGGCTCAACGGTTGGATCAACAGCTTGTTTCATCGACAACACACTTCACACACAACGTGTTCTGTCTGCAGAGAAGTGGCTCTAACAAATAATATGATGAGAGAACAGGTAGTATGAGTTTAAGATTACCCAATCCTGGCTTTCATTCACGGTTTCATGGCCTTTTTTTTTTTTGAGGAAGACAATATGTACAGCCCAACCCCCCCTTTATTTAATTCATCTGAGTTCAATAATGACATTGAATTCATCTACAACGAACATTTGAAGTCTATTCAGGCAAAATACTGTGATAAGTACTAAAATATCTGCTTACTTAAATCATACTGATCGGAATCATCGGACATTTAGAAGCGTCTAGAAAAACGCTGCAAATTCTTTCACAGGGGTTGGTCATTCCTCGGACCAGGCGCATGGAGACTCATTCCAATCAATTTAGCATCCAAATTTTAGTGGAAAATGGTATCCCACACTTCTAGGTACCGAAAATCTCGAAAACCCACTTTTGAAATGGGTAGATAGGCACCCGTTTGGACCCATTACCTCTTCCAGTAGGCGCCAATCGTTCCGGGAGCCGCCTCATAGGATTCAGCGTCCAAAATTTAGTCAAAAATGATACCCCTCACACCTTGATCACCAAAAATCTCAAAAATTATTTTTCACAAAAACATATTTTAACCCCAACCCCCCTCCCTTAAATTTGGTCCGGTCGGGCTGAAAAGTTTGAGAACAAAATAGCGCCGGAAACGGGTCCCCCTAAATCCCTCGAGATTTCTGGTACCTAGGCATGTGGAGTATCATTTTCCACTAAATTTAGGACCCTGATTCCATTGGAATGGGTCCGGGACCCGCCACACCCACTGTTTCCCCATATTCCTCATGTTGGAGAAATGAGTCTTCATGGCCCTGGTCCGAGGAATTACCAACCCGTGTGAAAGAATTTGCAGCATTTTAGAAAATTGTCTACTCCCAAAATTGGGTTGGACGGCGTACAGCGGACAGGTAAAGGGGGCGTCTATTGCAGTGTCCACCCCCGTACTTAGACCTAGTGGCCCATTGTGCCAACCCTGGAGCTCATCTTGGCCGAAGCTCCGTGTTCCCGACTAGATCCAGCAGTGCTCCGACCAGGTTCTCCTGGTTGAGGATGTCCTTCGGTCCGAAGTCCCGAAGGTTCTGAAACGCCTATGTTTCAGGGCAGGACAATTGAAGACGATGTGAGACGATGTCTCCTCGTCTTTGCCACAGAATCTGCAGTCAGGGGTACCATTGCGCACCCTAATCCTGCAATGATGCCTCCTGAAGTCATCTCAAGTGATGCCATAAAAGGTTATTACATTGCAAGGAATAACGAAGTCCTCTAATCAGTGGTTTCCACTGCTTTGAGGTAGAAAGAACCAAAATTTGCCAGGGTGAATCTATTTTTAAATTAGTCTTTATATGCTTGGTCCGAGGATTATGATTTCTGGTACCTAGGCGTGTGGGATATCATTTTCCACTAAAATTTGGATGCTGAATTGATTGGAATGAGTCTCCTTGCGCCTGGTCCGAGGAATAACTAACCCCTGTGCTTTCGTGAATGCTCTCTAGGCGACTGTGGGCTGAACCATTTTGGTCAAACTATGAGTCCGCGACTCGTAACCAACCCACTATTTTACGACACGTTCACCAGTATTGTGCCAGAAAGGGGAGAAATTGCTGGCTACCACACAATCGATACTGCTGTGCTCACCTCACGACAATTGTTGTAATTGTAACGATTTATGTTCTTTGTAAATAATTTATTACAATTGTTCACTTAAAATACACTGTCCTCATTCACACACTTACACAATCACAAGGCACAATACATGGTTGTAATGCAGTTGTTGCACCAATTTATAACACGGCAGAGTGAAGCATCAATATTTAGACTCTGAACTAAACTGAACTCTGCAGCGTTCCTCGGTCCCTTTTTATACTGGCTTCCTTGGTCATGAACCTTCCCTGGTTCTGGGAACTCGAAGTGCTGTCTCGAGCAATTGACCTAGTAACGCTGGTTGAGACTGGTGCAGGTGTAATCTCGCAACAATACCAAAAATGGCGAATCAAGGTAAATGAGCTGATATCAATTCACGTCGACTTCACTAACCGTATGGTGGACTATCTTTCCTTGTCCATCTTATTGGCAAAATCATGCCACACCCAAACCATGCTAAGTACATGTACTTTGGATCGGCCTTGGAATCCAAATGGCGGAGGAAGGAGCCCAATATTGTGGGGCTGCACTGCGCAAAGCGATCGGGACAATATTCAGCGTTTCGGTTGGTTATTTCTATAATCAACTCGTGTTTTCATGCAAAAAGTCGATCTCTCCGATTGCTTCCATAATCTGTTTATAGATGTTTTAAGGTGTCTGGATCTAAATAAGCAAATGTCCGTCCTATCAGTTAATACATTCCTCAGGATATCACCGATTTGATGCTAAGAACTCTTCATTTCCTGTGAATCGGCTCTGGTTTAGGCCGCACATCCCTTTATCTTTCGAACCCCTTCAACAGTGGGATCTTTCCCTCGTTGATTTTATATTGCCCTTCGATTTATCCTCTCACTTGCCGGACCAGCTGAGCTTTTTAACCCGACCTCTTGACTTTGAGGCCTTTCCCGAGTGGAGGACGAAAAAAAACCTCGAGAGGCAATGGTAAATTTTTCATGGGTTCAATTTTTTATCAGTGGTGGTCAGCGCATAGACATTACTTTTTCCATGCCTGTGAAAACCATTCCCTCCTGTCCTCTCAATATTTAACGAATTATAATAACTTATCAGCTATACATTTGGTAGGTTATTCCTTGAATAATCAACCTACGTCATGCAAAAGGTCAATCTCTCCAATTCGGCCCAAATTTTTTTCTGGGCGTTTCTAGATCAAAAAAGTCAAATGCCGTCCGCCGTCCTCATCGTTTTTGGCAGCAGAAAATTTTCTAAAAATCTGAAATTTTGGTCAGAGGTCCGTTCCCGGCTCTAGTTGGTTGTTCGAAATTTCCTCCCGATCGGACCAAATTTGGGCGGGGTGGGGGTCAAAATGTGTTTTTCGAAAAATGGATTTTCGAGATTTTTGGTGATCTAGACGAGTTGGTGTCTTTTTCGACCATATTTTGGACGCTGAATTCAATGAAATGGGTCCCAGAACGATTGGCACCCACTGTAAGAAGTTATGGGTCAAATTGGGTATATATAACCCATTTTGAATATGTGTTTTCGAGATTTCGGGTACCTAGGCGTCTGGGGTATCATTTTCCACTAAATTTAGGACGCTGAATCCAATAAAATGGATCCCGGGACGATTGGCGCCATCTGGATGAGGTTATGGGTCAAAATGAGTGCCTATCTACCCATTTCAAATGTGTGTTTTCGAGATTTCTGGTACCTAGGCGTGTGGGGTATCGTTTTCGACTAAATTTTGGCTGAATCCAATGAGACGGGTCCCGGAACGATTCGCACCAACCGCAAGAGGTTATGTTATATCCCTCCTGTTTTCTCGATATTTTATGGGTTATAATTACTCATCAGCCATTCATTTTTATTAAATGATTCGATTGATTGCAACAACTGATCCAAAAAAGGGGAAAGTCTCTGCTTACTATGGTACAAACAGATTGCTCAAGAGCCGTAACAAGACATCGATTTCCCAAACACGTACTTCAAGTCGAAGCAAACAAACTCGCCCCATTCGCTACCCTCCAGTTGGATCTTTCTCTCTCCGATGATTACAGGCTAGGATGATTTACTTCATTTTTGTTCTTCATGTGAGAAGAAACACCTGTCCAAGTCACACGGTCCCCCTCTATAGTTCTTAATTCCTAGTTAAATATCTCGTCGTAAATCTCCACTCGTTTCAGTAAAAACAACCTAACATTGGGCCTTTCATCTTCCAAAAAGGGCCGTTCCTATGAAAAACGGCCTCTTCTGGCAGCTGAGCTTAGGAGAGGGTTTTTCCTCTTCAGTTTTACCGCAATATACCGGCTTTACCCTTACAAAAGCAACATCTTCTCGAAAAGTTTTTTTTCCCCTCTTGGGGGTTGCGAGAATCATTTCGGACGTTTAATATCTAACGCACGTAGGTTTTATAGGTTTTCTTCTTTTTTCGTTACCTACGTGGAAGTTGGATGGACAGCGTTTCTTCTACGTGACTGAACATAGCTTTATACAGAGTCCGGTTCAAAGGCAGTGCGTTGGGCAAGGGTAATGGACGAAAGATGTAAAGCTATCTGGGCCCAACTCGATTCAGCGATAGAATCTAAGGCATAACAATGGCTCCTTTGAAGTATTATTCATTTTACGATCCCAAAGGGCGCACAGCGAAGGGAGTGTGCCCTCTGGAGAGATACAGAGTTGAATAGTAAATATTATGACGAGTGCTGTATCGCGATTTCGAATCTGTGGTTAGTTCCAACCGGTTGGACAATCTCGACTCATAGATAGATAGAAAACATGTGGCCATGCCCATCTGCCAGAGGATGCACCAACCTATTGAGGAAACGCACAGCCCATATTATGCTCGTAGAGCCAAAAGTAAATTGCACTTACAAATAAATAGATAAAACCCATTTTACAATGGAACATAACAAAAAAAAATTAATCGTGAACCAATAAGAGCGACAAAGACTACATACAGAACACGAAAACAAGGAAAACACAGCACACGGCTGCCAATTCATAGGCGAGGATGAGGTTTCAGTCCCAATTGAACTGGGCAACCAGCTCAGATCGATATGACCAAGCAGCCTGGCAAAATCTCGCGAGTGGGAGCCAGTTCAAACCATTGAGCATTCCGATTATGGAGTCGCAGGTCAACCTAGCCACTCCGAACTGAGCAACCCGAAACTCAGCCAGAACAGGACAGTGCCCCAGAAAATGAATAATGTCCTCTGATTGACCAAGACTTCAAAGGGAGCACAGCTTCCTGTCAAGATTGTCGTCCTCCCGAGCCACACCCGGCTGGCCATTGAGCGCCAGAGGGTCCCCTCTGACCCTACAGACCCAGCGGAGGACAAACATAGACCCTTTTTGACCCTCCTCAGTCAGATCGATACTTCGGAGCCCCATGTCTAACTGCCGATAAATTCTGTGATGCGATGACAACGCCCATGAGACAGTCAGCTCTCTCCATCGGGATTCCAGCGTCTCTTGCAGGGCTCTGAGCTGAGATCTCCACAATGCTGGATCCTCAAAGTTGGCACCAACAACACATCCGGTCTCTGCACAAACCCCGAAGATCTCGACTTATGGAAAAGCGTACGATTCAAGGGGAATTCCAATGTTTCATTTCATTCGTCATACCAAGTGTAATTTCAGCGTTTTATTGCGGTGTGCGATGAATCTTGGAACTTTCCTCAGCAACTCCGGAGTATACTTGTCCGCTCAGGAACTCCAAGTTAGATTCGTTTGCCACCAGGTGCCGAGTTGGTTGATAAGTGGTAACTGCAAACGTTCTTCCCTTAACCACCGTAAAAAAACCGCGACTGTTGGAAACGCCGGTAGTTTATGTTGCCTGTTATGAGAGCGAGGCGTTAGGGTGTGACCCGCTCTTTTCGAGTTTTGAGTTCCGGAGTTATCAACTGTTTCCTCCCCCTCTTGGGTTTTACAGAGGAATTCAGCGTCGACCAACTTCCTCGTTAAAGAGGAAGTTGAAGCTCTGTGGTGGTGAAACGCGAAGTGAGATTTGTTTCAGGAAGGAGAACCTCTAATTCGCACCGCATCCCATTACTTTGCCAACTGTCGGACTTCGCTTAGCACTAAGAATGCCTGGATGCACGTCAGCACCCACCGTCTTCATATAAATTCTTTACGGGACTCATTTTGTTGAGTTGAGAACCACCCCCGATAGAATGAAGCCTGATTGCAATCCCAGGGATCAGAGAACCTTCACTAATGATATTCGCGAGGATATTAAAATACTTTGAAAGCGATATTTACTCAACTCACTTTGATGTTCTGAAATATCAATAATAGCATTATCAAATGCTGACATCGGTTGATACCTATCTAAATCGGTTCAACAACGAAGCAATATTCAATCTTATGCAAATTCTTTCACAAGGGTTGAAATTCCTCGGACCAGAGGCATGGAGACTCATACCTTCAACATGGGGAATACAGGGGGGTGGCGGGTCCCGGACCCATTCCAATCGATTCAGGGTCCAAAATTTAGTTGAAAATGATACCCCACACGCCTAGGTTACAGAAATCTCGAAAACACACATTCAAAATGGGTAGATAGGTACCCATTCTGACCCATGACATCCATAGAGGCGCCAATCGTTCCAGGACCCGTCTTTTTGGATTTAGAGTCCCAAACTTGGTAAAAAATGATACCCCACACACCCAGGTATCAGAAATCTCGAAAACACATATTCAAAATGAACAGATAGATCAACATGGGTAATAGAGGGGGGTGGCGGGCCCCGGACCCATTACAATCGATTCTGGGTCCAAAATTTAGTTGAAAATGATACCCCTAGGTACCAGAAATCTCGAAAACACATATTCAAAAAGAGTAGATAGATACCCATGTAAGCCTCTCTCGAATTAAAATGTGTTTGAATTTACTATAATTTAATTCGGGTTTCTTCGGAGAATTTGGAAGGGACCTAGCGAGATACGGGATGTACCTAAGTCCTAGACTTACGACTGAGCAACTAGGGATACCAAGGATGGGCATAAAATACATTGATACAAAATGAATTATAATTGAAAACAAGGACACTTTGCAAAGGAGAATAGGCCTCAACCTGGGCTAGAATTGATACAAGACAAAGTAATTCGACAAAGTAAATTAGGCAACATGTGGAGCATAAAATACAATTAATACAAGACACATGAAATTATGATATACATGAAATACAATTTAATGAGCAAGTGCAACGATACCGGCTGACAAAAACGGCCTCGACGTCAAAGGAAAAACAGGAGGGGGCACGCTGTCCTGCAGGTACACAGCGAGGCTTATTAACTTGAGTCCTTTATCATCTCATGGCATGGGGAACACAATATTACAGCTTTGGTCGACTTCAGCACGGTAGCAGAGTTCACTTCAGAGCGAGCACAGGACAAAGCCAGGATGGACTGAGTGAGATGCACTTGTTCGACAGGATTACAAAAATATATGACTCCAACATGTTGGGCGCCCCAGCAACAATGGGCACCTCGACAATGACCGCCCAGTTGGGCACCTTAGCAACGAGTGAGTGCTGGGCCTCTCTCCAAAATGTGACGTCGGGGCAGGAGCTGCGCGCACATCCTGGCGCATGCTCCCTCCCTTCTGGCCTTCTGGAGGCAGCAAGCCTGGGGGCTTACATCCATTTTGACCCATGACCTCATCTAGGGAGCGCCAATCGTTCCTGGACCCATTTTAATGGCCTGTCACAATTGTGGAATCAATCCCCTTTATGGGCAAATGGCCATGGCAGGGGATGAGCAGTCACTATAACTCCCACGAGATGAACCTAACTTCTACGATTACATTACAATACAATAGTACAAGTAATATCAAGATTCGCCAAATATTATTCAATAAATATAAATAATTATAAAACAGGTATTGAATATACCTAAATAATAATAGAAAAAAATATGTACTTAAATTTCTTTTCTAATGAGTTATAAATAGACAGCAAATAAAGGAACAATATTATGCACATAAAATAAATTAAAAAATAATAAATAAATGAAAAAGTTACAAAATTATTGTCATAAAGTTGATGGGCCTACATAGTATGATTTTAGTTTTTCTGAAACCTGCTTAAATGTATTATCACCAGAATAAACAAATGGTGATAATACATAATTTGTAAATACGTGAAAGGTGTTCCGTCGCCAGGATCGTCCTCCACTAAGATCTAATGAGCTGCTCACCACAAGAAAGTTCCAAAAAGTTGACTTATAAACAGCTGCTTGAGCCCGAAGGAGCCACATCCTCTACCCGTTGATCACAACTCCTTCTAAATTGCTTTGTTACTGCCCTCGATTTCAGCCTTCCGTGACTTTATGCGATCGGACATTTTCGGGATATTTATCGTACCCCGTGTAAATTTCTTCGGAAACTTGTTAACCCATCAACAAGTGCTGACCTAATCAAGAGGCTCGTAAACAAGTTAGTTCACGGCTTTTAATGAGTTTCAGCCCTCACTCTTCTCCGTTCTCCAGAGAGCCTTTGCCAACCCCCTTTCCCTTCATTTATCCCAACACCGTGAAGATATTAAAACAATAAGGCCTCCTTTCACGTTAATTTATTCAAGATTAAAGGTTTAACTCCTTGGAAGTGTATTGGAGAAGAGTTTTTCTTAGACAAATCGAGCGAGAAACCTCTGTGTCAAATATTTATTTAGTTATTGGTTGGTTATTCCTTGAATTATGTACGTATGTTTTCATGCAAAAAGTCAATCTCTCTGATTCGGCCCAAAAATTGTTTCTGGGCGTTTCAAAGTGTCTAGATCAAAAAAGTCAAATGTCCGTCCGCCGTACGCCGTCCATAGTCCACGCCGACAATGGTGGGTCTTGGAAAATTTTCTAAAAACGCTGCAAATTCTTACACACGAGCTGGTTATTCCTCGGACCAGGCGCAAGGAGACTCATTTCTTCAACATGGGGGAAACAGTGGGTGTGGCGAGTCCCGGACCCATTTCAATCGATCCAGGGTCCAGAATTTAGTGGAAAATGATACCCCAGATTGCAAAAAAATCTCAAAAATCCATTTTTCAAAATTCACATTTTGACCCCTACCCCACCCAAATTTGGTCCTATCGGTTTGAAAAGCTTCGAGGACCAACCAGAGCCATGAACGGACCCCTGACCGAAATTTCAGATTTTTTGAATAATTTCTACTATTTTCTAGACGTTCCAAGGTGTCTGGATCAAAAAAGGTCAATGCCCGTCCGCCGTCCGCCGTACGCCGTCCACGCCGTTTTTGGTAGTAGAAAATTTTCTAAAAATCTGAAATTTGGGTCAGGGGTCTGTTCCCGGCCTAGGACGGTCCTCCGAACTCTTCAGCCCGATCGGACCAAATTTGGGCGGGGTAGGGGTCAAAATGTGTTTTTTGAAAAATGGATTTTGGGCGATCTAGGCAAGTGGTGTATCAATTCCCACCAAATCTTGGACGCTGAATTCAATGAAGTGGGTCCCGGAACGATTGGCACCCACTGGAAGAAGTTATGGGTCAAATTGGGTATATATTACCCATTTTGAATATGTGTGTTTTCAAGATTTCTGGAATCTGGGCGTGTGGGGTATCATTTTCCACTAAATTTTGGATCCTGAATCGATTGGAATGGGTCTGATACCCGCCCACCCACTGCAAAACCCATTTTCCCCATGTTGAAGAAATGAGTCTCCATGCACCTGGTCCAAGGAATAACCAACCCGTGTGAAAGAATTCGCAGCGTTTTTTGATGAGTACGCACTGCTTAAATCATGAATAATTTTGATGTGATCAGCATTAGAGTCATCAGCATTTATATTCCATAAGAGAAATCTAAATATCGTGGGTACTCGTAAAAAGAAGGGGAAAAAGGTTGACAGTGAACGAGTTCACTCAACCCCTCCCTTTCTCGAAAATGATCCGAGTAGCACTTTCTAGGACAAACAGCCAGTATTTATCGCGTCTTCTCGGCAAACTGGCTTCTCGTCTCGCGTTAATCCTCATATCAGCCTCACCTCAACCCCGGGCAGGAGAGTTTGCCATTGTCAAGTTCTCTCAAGTGAGAATGACGGATGAGAAGGCAATGAATTTCGCTGTAAAACACTCCTTCTCCTTAGTTTCTAAGGTAATAGGAAGGGATGTGTATCTACGGATTTTTCTCTCTCTAGAAATCTCCGCTTATTTTATAAAAATGTAAGCGAGGAGGCAATTTCCAGCGAGAAGTGCAGTAGGCAGAAAATAATAAATTGTATACAGAGACGGTCTACTGCTTCACGGCGAAACAAATATAATCGGAAAGATAACAAAGGACGTTTCCGCATTACACATTACGATCTCGATTAGCGTATTTTCCTTTCCCAGGAGTTAGTCATTCCTCGGACCAGGAGCATGTAGAAAACAGGGGGAGTGTCACGGACACATTCCAATCGAATCAGGGTTCAAAATTCAGTGGAAAATGATGCCTCACACGCATAGGTACCAGAAATTTTGAATACACACAATCGAAATAGGTGAATAGATACCTATTTTGACCCGAAATTGATTCCGGTGAGTACCAATCGTTACGGGGCTCATCTTATTGGATTCAGCGCCCTAAAATTAGCCGAAAACGATACCCCACACGCCTGGATCGCCGAAAATCATGGAAATACCTTTTGACCCCCCTCCACTCCTCAAATTTGAACCAATCGGGATGAAAAATTTTGAGGAATAATTAAAGCCGGAAACGAGTTTTAAAAGAATTTCTGCTACCAAGAACGGCGTGGACGGACATTTGCTTATTTTGATCAAGACAACTTGAAACACAGAGGGTGACTTCTTGTATGAAAACATAGGTCGATTATTCAAATATCCAACCCAAAAAGCGCTGTCGAGTTGCTTCAAAACGACGTGCATCACCAAGTAAGCGTAAAAGTATTGTGATTGGTTCATTGGGAAGTATATCCTTCATTCTACGTTGACGAGACAAAGAAATGAGAAGAATCCATAACATTCTAAACTCATTATCGATGAGAAAATATCGAAACCCAACTCTCGAATTGAGAACGGATAAGTAAAGGAATTGGACGAATAGTAATTTAAAAACGCTAAAAATTCGTGCAAAACTGTTCAATATTGGGTAAATCTCCAGTTTAGGTGGTCACCTCCTTATCAGAACCGTACTATCGAAAACGGTCAGTAATCGATATGCCCCGACCTACCTACTTGACCCCGACCGGGTCAAGTATATCACATTCATATTACGTTAATTTAAATAAATAAATAATATCGGGGGTCCTCGAAACTTTTCAACCCGATCGGACCAATTTGGGCGGGGCAGGGGTCAAAATGTGTATTTCGAAAAATAGATTTTTGAGATTTTTTGCAACCTAGGTGTGTGGGGTATCATTTTCCACTAAATTGTGGATCCTGAATCGATTGGAATAGGTTCGGGACCCACCACTCCCACCTTTTCCCGCCATTTTCCCCATGTTGAAGAAATGAGTTTCCATGCGCCTGGTCCAAAGAGTAACCAACCTGTGAGCAAGAATTTGCAGCATTTTTGAATCTCCATAGTAAAAATCTTAGAAAAAAGATTTTTTCCTGTCCCTCGCGCGGGAGATCGGTCAATTGCACATTTTGGTCAGGTTTGCAGTCTATCAGGTCGCTGTGGCATGTTTAATTGAGTCAACCTTACAATCGATTCAGAGCTTGTTGTTTGGCCCCAGGCCTCCCTGAAATTGAAATACTCCAAGGAGCAGCCAGTTCAAATTACCCGCCATTTGGGTCGACCAGGGTAGGACCTTTTTGCTCGCACTAGATGACCCGACATCAGCGAACTAAGGGGGTAACTGTCTGCCGTCAAGGAAACCTATCACTTCTGTTACTGTTCGGTTCTTCAACGTGTTCGTATCGCTGTGTTCATAAATTCTGTATCCATTTACATCTGTTCGATCAGTTATTAAAAGTTCAATTAACTGTTACAAGTTCTTGAGTTCAAACCTAGGTCTCACACTTGTTTTAGTTAAAGGATTCTCCGTACATTGATTACTCATTTTATTGGCTGTCCATCCCTAACTCGCTCACAGAAAATTGAAATTCGCTCAATTTTTTTAAAAGATAAAATAATACTACAAACATGGGACATATCATTTTTCACATGTTTTAGGGACCTAGAGGTGGCCTCTTTCTCCCGATAAATCGTCTCCATCCGCCTGTTTTTGGGAAAATGATGAGCCATAGCGAGCGTTCCTTTATGGACTGATAAGCGACTTTGTTCTCAAAATTTATCTCTTTTTCTTGTATAGTATCATAGGCTGTAAGGAGAGAATATGAGAGGGAGTTTTTATTCTTCTTCAAGAATGTTTTCTTGTGAATTCTCTATTAAAGCCTTCTAGAGGACAATGAGGGCCAGTTTTCGTCTAGATCAGCGGTTGGTGTTTACCACTCATCTTTCCTCCGTTACCGACGCTCTGTTAGGCTAAAACAGGAGATTGCGGCGTGATTATAACCTTGTATTGGTGACCGCTTGTGAATTTTGCAAAAATGAAATGCAAGGAGTGATGAAATCTCCCCAGCAGGATCGCAAACCCGACGAATCAGACCAATGAGGCAAATGATTAGTTAATTCAATCAGAAATAAAGTGATATCGCTGTGAAGATGCGAAAGGGAGGGCATTACCTGGAACGACAGAAGCTGTTTGCGGCTGTGATAGCTCTCCAAGCCTGAACTCCTCAACAAACACGAAAATCTTGAAACAGACAAGCGAAGAACGCTTGCTTTCTACATGAAACACTGGTTGATAAATAATTAAACAACTGCCATCTTACAGCAGGGGTGGCTTTAGGATTTTAGTGGCCCCAGGCGACGCCCCAACTGACCTAGGCCGGGAACAGACCCCTTGCAATTGTCCTGGCCCAGGCTTGTACCTTGATAAGTCTCTGTCAAATTTATCAAATGATTTATCCTTGTTGAGCATTTCCGTAATCCTATAAGCATTTCCTAAAGCAAATACTCCACAATTACAGCCATCTTTTTGATGATCAACCGCAGAAATCTCTATGCTATCATTCCGTATCTCTAAGGTTTTCTGTAATATGACCCAAATTTCAGATTTTTAGAAATTTTTTACTACCAAAAAAAAGCCCGGACGATGGACGGCGTACAGCATATGGCGGACGGTGAACGGACATTTGACTTCTTTGATCTAGACCAGTGGTTCCCAACCTGGGGGCGATCGCCCCCAAGTGGGCGATTTGGGATATCAGAGGGGCAATAAATATGTGAGGGGCGATGAGTATTCATCAGTTTCTCGACACGTCTGATCCTGTTTTAAGTGAGAATTTGAAGCAACTTGCGTATCTTACAGATATTTTTGAAAAAATGAACGAAGTCAATATAAGTCTTCAAGGAAATAAGATGAATCTTATCAAGGCCAAAGGAATTATTTTACATTCATTGCCAAGTTTGATATTTACAAGGTAAATATTGGCCGTAAAGAGCTGATTCAATTTCCGACCCATAATAAGTTTTCAGTCTCAGATAACGAGACTCCTGAACTCCCTGAAGACAAAATCCTAATTTTTACTGATCACCTTGACCAGTTAAAAACTAACATGGAATCAAGATTTGAAGATTTGACCAAGTTGAAAATTCCGGAATGGATTCTAGATACATTTTCGTTAGATATGAATAAGCTTGATAAGTCTTTGCAGACAGAGTTTCTAGATCTGAAGTATGATTGTGGGGCGGAAATCATTTTCAAGCAGAGAGGTTACGAGTTAGCTTGGGTGAAGCTTATGGACACTTATCCACAAATATGGGGAAAAGTTGAACCACTTTTAATCTCGTTCCCGTCAACATATTTAATATTTAGTTGAAAAAGGTTTTAGTTCTGTTGTCCAGCTCCTCACAAAACAAAGAAATAAGTTTGCCTCAAAGGAGACTTGCGCCTGAACTGACTTGACCAACATATAGCCTGATATTCAGGCTTTAATTGAAATCCACCAAGCACAAGGCAGCCATTGAAAAAGTGGAATAAAACAATAAAAAATTTACAAACTTTTATTTACTTTTTCGAATTTTAAATGTCGACATTCAAAATTTTCCAGATTCCAATTTCGAATCGGAAAGGTTGACCATTTGCATGAAAACATGTTGGTTATTCAAGGAATAACCTACCAAAACGCCCAGAAATGGGTAGATAGATACCCATTTTGATCCATAAGCCATAACCTCATTCATAGGGCGCCTACCGTTCTGGGACCCATTTCATCAAATTTAATGTCCAAAATTTAGTGGAAAATGATACCCCACACGCCTAAATCGCCAAAAATCTCGAAAATCTATTTTTCGAAAAACATATTTTGATCCCTAGTTCACTGTGGGAAATATAATGTACTTAGGATTTTGTAATTTTTGTTTTTGTATTAAAGATTTAGATTTATTTGATGGGGTGACACAACTGTCTATGATAAATCAAACAACATAATGTAGGTTAAGCATGAAGGCAGCCCCTCCCCCTCTGCACGAAGAGCACAGGACTCGCCTCCGTTAAATTGAGTAACAATGAACATGTTATGTACTGTTTCTTTTCTGGAATGAAATATATATTCATTCATTCACAGTAATGAAGGGAATGATAAACATGACAACGAATCTGCTGAAGGGTTTCGTAAATCGTCCTTCTATGCTGCCAGTTTCCTTCAAAATACATCAATGGCAGAACTCACTCCTTCTCACTTCATCGCGAGTTTCAACCCCCGTCTGCCGAGGAGTTGAACATTGGCTGACGTATATTTTTCCTCCGATATTTCCTCCTCATCAATCCATTCAGCATGACAGGAAATCCAATATTTTATTCATTGCGTTTGAATTGCTTACACTTGAAAGTACGGCTCGCTGTTCCGCATCAGCATTTCTGGGCTTTTTCTGGATTTTTGGTTGGTTATTCCATGAATAACCAACCCATGTTTTCATGCAAAAGGTAAATCTCTCCGATTCGGCCCAAAAATTTTTTTCGGCCCTCGATACCTACGCAGATAAAGGTTGGTCTGACATTGCGTTCGCGTATAATTTTAGATTCACAAAAGGGTCATTAACAGAATACGCAGTAAAAAAATTACACTTACTGGTCGAAGCAGATCCTGATCTCACGGAAAAGTCTAGAGTTATGCTCATAGCAGTAGGCTTAAACGCGAGAAACTGAACAAACGAGAAATTGTAACTCAAAGTAAATTGATGATCGAGCTAAATCAGTTAGAATCCTTTGCGAATAAGGCATTTACATCTACATATTCGGAGAGTTCGACAAACACTAATAAATCATACTCGAACAAAAATCAGGAACACGGAAAAACCCCGTGCACAATCTGCGAAAAATTAGGTACCCAAAACGCTATCATCCAACAAAATTTTGTAGAAATAAAAAATCATCCGATGGGTATATTAAGGTAGCCAACAACACAGAATTAGAGGACGCCCTAAACGATAACATTCCGAATCAAAAAAAATCTGCAAATTATTACACACGGGTTGGTTATTCCTCGAATGGGAGAAACAGTGGGTATGGCGGTTCCCAGACCCATTCCAATCGATTCAGGGTCCAAAATTTAGTGAAATATGATACCCCACACGCCTAGGTAGCAGAAATCCTGACACATACAAAATGGGTGGATACATACCCAATTTGACCCAAAACTTCTTCCAGTGGGTGCCAATCGTTCTGGGACCCGTTTCATTGGATTCAGCGTCCAAAATTTAGTGGAAAATGACACCCTACTCGCCTAGATCGCCCAAAATCTCGAAAATCCATTTTTCAAAAAACACATTTTGACCCCTACCCCGCCCAAATTTGGTCCGATCGGGCTGAAAAGTTTCGAGGACCCGTCTCGGCCGGGAACAGACCCCTAACCCAAATTTCAGATTTTTAAACAATTTTCTACTACCGAAAACGGCGCGGACGGCGGACGGCGTATGGTGGACGGCGGACGGCGTACGGCGGACGGACATTGACATTTTTTGATCTAGACACCTTGAAACGTCCAGAAAAAAAATTTGAGCCGAATCGGAGAGGTTGACCTTTTGCATGAAAACATAGGTTGATTATTCAAGGAATAACCAACCAAAATGAGATTTTTCGTAACGGACAATACTGAATTCAAATATGATGTTCTTTTAGGCCTCGACAGTATTCGAGATTATAAATTACGTCAGAATGAGAACCTTCAAGTCACACAGGCACCCACAGCAAGCGAGAATAAAGAACCGACCTGTGAGAGGGACATACATTTAAATTGGAATGAGTTCATACCCGTAACAGATTTCGAGATTAAAACAACACTTTGATTGGAGTTGGATGATCAAAAAAGAAAGGCGATATACGACCTAATAGATAAATATCAATCGATCTTTGCAAAAAATAAATATGACACAGGAAAGTCATATATATATTAATGGGTATTGTCTATATTTTTGAACAATGGTCGTGAATCATTATGTCGTCATCAATAACAACTGATCGTTTGCACATGATATCTGTGCTGCCGTTATCACTGCGCCCCCTATACTAGGGATTTACTGTGAAATGCTTGGTCAAAATGAAAAGCTTTCCAAGCTCACTGGTTGAGTTCATGAATTGGTTGGGGATCTGCTTGCATGATGTTCTGTGGAACAATACAAATGGGTGATAAAAACTCCTCTGTTCAACTTCCTATGTGAGTCTATCAGGTATCTATTTCAAAAGGACAGAATATATTAATGTCTTACCAGAGAAGGTGATCAATCTTCCTCATTGGATGACCACAACTGAAGGCACACTGTTCACTTACACTAACTCGGGCACTGGACTAGAACGGCACTCTAGAACCTATATTCTCATAGTTTATGCCCAACACGCACTAAAATTTGCCGATCGCGAATAAAGAAAAAATACAAAACAAGGTAAATTTATTTGGAATTAAAACTAGAGCACAGCCACAACCACAAGGGTAGACGAACGGAAAGAGACTGAACTGGAGTTTGGAAGATTCCAATCTACCTGTGCCCTCCCTTTGGGTTGTGGTGGGGGTAGTTTCACACGGGAATGACATCAGTTCTCAGAAGGACATGCAATTTGAGGAGAGGACACCTTTTGTGAGATAATTGAAAACCGGTGCTCACATCTGTCCTCATTTGAGAAAGGATGAAGACCTCTGTACTTGCTTGTCACTTTCATGGAATTTCGTCTGGCCTCATTTTCTCTTTATTGTTAGTTTGTTGTCCTCATTGAGATAACACATCTGTGGATTCTGTGAAGCACCTAAGTTGGACACAGTTAAAAGTGATTTCTCGTATGGGTATGGGAACAGTTCTCAGAAGGACATTCAATTTGAGGAGAACAGCTGGAAGCACAGTAATCCTATTTACCCAGCTCCTTGTAGGAAGTTGTCTTCGTCAAGAATCTTCTGTGACCTATTGTTAACCTAGGGCTGGGATAATTGAAAAAACCCTGCTCACATCACTCCTGTTTCCAGGAGAGACAAAAACTTCTGTACTCACTCATTTATTTATTTATTTATTTATTTATTACACATCAACGGGACAAGCCCAATTGCAAAAAATACAGAAAAAAAATGCATTCGCACGCAGACCATGAGTAATGAGATAAAGGTTCAACACAGTAAATGCACCAAAGATAGTCAGGGGAGTGAGAAGACTTCGGCGAGACAGGATCGAAGAGAGCGAAGGGAGATTGAGAGCAGGTCGATGTCATGCTCAGCCGACAGCAGGTTAGCCATTCTGGGAAGTCGGCAGAGAGGACGAGAACACATGTAGTTGGTAGGCGAGAATGGCACAGCAAAGAGATCGCAGGAGCGCAGGCCAAACTGGGCTAGCAAAGATTGGGCATCAATGCGCCCAGAGAAGATGCCGTGCGTGAAGGACATATCCGCGAGAGCCCGGCGGGCAGAGGGGCTGGATCAGATAAAACTGCCGGCCCAGAGCACTGTAGTCCACGTGCTCCCGACGAACCCCAAGCTTGAAGGCCAGGTAACGTAGGAACGCACGGCACACCCTGTTGAGCTGATCCACATGGCACTCGTATGAGGGACTCCAGACGACGGAAGCATACTCCAGGTGAGGCTGGACAATAGCCCGATAGAGAGCAACGAGGGCAGTGGTACTGGTGAACTCCCTGGTGTTTTGCTTTACAGGCCCAAGGGCACGCATAGCTCGAGAAGAAGCCTGTGCAATGTGTTCGTTGAAGGTCAACTGCCTGTCCATGAGAACACCAAGATCGGAGACCACAAAGGGACGTCTAAGGGCAACGCCATTGATGGTATATGAGTGCATATGAGGGGTTAGCAGGCGGTGATACCGCCTTCATAACTGAACATTTGTCTGGGTTTGTCTCACTTGTCACTTTCATGGAATTTGGTCTGGTCATATTATCTCTTCATTGAGTTTGTTGTCCTTATTGACATATAAGACATCTGTGGATTCTGTGAAGCACTTGAGTGTGACGCGTGAAAAATGATTTTTCACACGGGAATAGCATCAGTTCTCAGAAGGACATGAATTTACGGGGAGGCACCTGGAGGCTCAGTATTCATATTTACCGTTCCTTCTTGGAGCATTGCTCATGTCAAGACTCTTCTGTCACCTATTGCGATAATAATAAGATAGATTAATAATTGATAATTGAAAAAAAATGCAAATTCATATACAGGGGTTGGTTATTCGTCAGACCAGGGGCATGGAAACTAATTAAAAAACATGGGGGAAATGGGGAAAACGGTGGGTGCGGTCAAATCACGTGCGGTGGGTTCAAAATGTTTTTTTTGGAAAATGGATTTTTGAGATTTTGGGTGATCTAGGCGAGTAGGGTATCATTTTCCACTAAATTTTGGACGCTGAATCCAATGAAACGGGTCGCATAACGATTGGCACCCACTGGGAGAAGTAATGGGTCAAATTGGGTATGTCTTACCCATTTTGAATATGTGTTTTCGGGATTTCTGCTACCTAGGCGTGTAGGGTATAGTTTTCCACTAAATTTTGGACGCTGAATCCAATTAAATGGGTCCCAGAACGATTGGCACCCACTGGAAGAAGTTATGGGTCAAATTGGGTATTTATTACCCATTTTGAATATGTGTTTTCGAGATTTCTGTAACCTAGGTGTGTGGGGTATCATTTTCCACTAAATCATGGACCCTGAATCGATTGGAATGGGTCCGGGACTCGCTACACCCAATGTTTTCCCTTTTCGAGGAATAACCAACCCGTGTGTAAGAATTTGCAGATTTTTTTTTCCTTTGATTCGCGACAGCCTGATTATCAATTAGAGTGGACGAAAAATGGAAACACCGTCGAAACCAACCAACTGAAAACCGCCCAGGTGATTGGGCCAAATCAGCGAAGTTATTTTTGCCCGCGGTGTTTCACTCTCGTCACCGCGTAATCAATTCAATAACGTTGATGAGCCGGAATTCCACCCCTTCCCACCCCCGTGACGCGTAATCGTGTGAAAATGTATTCCTTTTCTGCCTTCGAGCTGGACTTGATGCGGAGAAGCGTCCGAAACAATTTGCCTTAATGAGAATGTTAACGAGCCAAGAGGCACGATGTTAATGAGGGGCGAGGAGGATGAGGTTTTCCCCAATACTGGGATTTACATAGGGAACGTGACTTGACTCACATGTAGGGATAACACTCAGCAAACACTTGGATGAGATGACCAGGGTAGGCGAATCGGAACCCATTCTTAATCAAGTGAGTTACGGCCCAGCTGAGGACTGGCTAATGTAGATGGGTCAATACAAGCGTGAAATCACGCTTTCTACGTGAGACATGTGGTGCGAGAACCGACCATTCAGCATGCAGGTTTTTGCTGCGGACGAGTCATAATTGTGGCGTCGTCCTTTCGGAAATATTATGTATGTGATCCCTTCCCGAGAGGAAACCCTTTTCAAACTCCCGGTCATAAATTTTTAGGTATCGCTTAACCCGAAGAGGTCGACGAGTCTCTTGTGAGAAGCAACCAGCAAGTCGACTTCGTTCACTCACTGGGATGGATGTCAATTCATGCGACGAAAATACATACTTTTTTGAGAAGGGTAGTTGTTCTATTCTGAGCGAATTATTTTTCTACCCAAAACGATATATTGATAGTGATAAATAGAGGTTTTATAGTTAGTTTTTCACAAGAGTTCGCAATATGATATACAAATTGAAAAAAAAAAAATTAATTAATTAAGGTACATCGTCTAACTCTACATAACGCAGCATCCTTCCAGGAGTTGGCTATCTCTCGACCGAAGATAGAGACTTGTAAGCCTTCTCGAATTAAATGTGTTTGAATTACTATAATTATTCGGGGTTTTCGGAGAATTGGAAGGACCTAGTGAGAAATACGGGATGTAGTCCAAGACTTAACTGAGCAACTAGGATACCAAGGATGAGCATAAATACATTGATACAAATGAATTAAATTAAAACAAGACACGTATGCAAAGGAATATATAATTAAATACATAATACAGATACATGAAATATATATACATAATACAATTTAATGAGCAATGGCAACATACCAGCGACAAAACGGGTCGCTCGAGAAAAACAGGAGGGGGCACGCCAGCGGGCTTAACTTGGTCCTTTATCATTCATGGATGAGGACACATATACGCTATCAGCACGTAGCAATCACTCAGACGAGCTGGACTGCACTGCACGAGACAAAATATATACTCCAATTTGGGCGCCTGCCACAGGAGCGCCTTACAATGACAGCCTGGGGAGTTCAAGACAGACTCATTTTTTCAATAATTCAGTTCCATGTTTTGGGAAAATGATACCCCACACGCCTAGGTACCAGAAATCTCGAAAACACACATTCGAAATGAGTAGATGGGTACCCATTTTGAGCCATAACCTCATCCAGAGGACGCCAATCGTTGCGGAATCCATCTCATTGGATTTAGCGTCCAAAATTCAGCGGAAAATGATACCCCACAGGCCTAGATAGCCAAAAATCGCAAAAATTCATTATTCTAAATGCACATTTTGACCCCTACCCCGCCCGAATTTGGTCCGATCGGGCTGAAATGTTTTGAGGACCAACTAGAGCCGGGAACGGACCCCTGACCAAAATTTCATATTTTCAGAAAATTGTCTACTACCAAAATCGGAGTGGACGGCGGACGGACATTTGCTAATTTTGATCTAGGACCCTGAAATGTCCAGAAAAAATTTTTGGGCCGAATCGGAGAGATTGACATTTTGCTTGAAAACATAGGTTGATTATTCAGGGAATAACCAACCAAAATCGAAAGAGCCGATTGGTGTTCAGCTATTTTATCGTTGAATTGATTTCGAAAATATGAGAGAAAACGTTATAGCTCGAGGGCTTCCATGAATCCCTCTTTTGAAGGGGGTCTGAGGGTTCGCTCCCTAGTTCATTACTTTTTTCAATAGTGAACAAACATTTGGCGGGGACTCTCATACGTAGTATAATTTCATTTTGCATACGAACTCCTTTATTAAAATTTACCGCTGGTAGGAGTTTCGAGGCCTGATTATGTATTCAAATTAGCTCGAACTCTGGGTTAGATAGAGGCTGGGGACCTATTTATTTTTGCCCGTATGTTTTGCGTGGATGTGAAGCCAAAGCGGGGAGAAGGGGTTTGGGAGATAGAGAAAAACAATATTGAAACAAGACGCTGCCACGCGGGACCCAGGTAACCTGATAAATAGGCTCATTTTCCCCTCAACCTTTCGAACGTGGGAAGAGCGTAGAAATAACAGCCCCTTCCCCCAGCTGAAGTTTTGCCTGAAGAGAAAAATTGCAACGTTGAATAAGTGGTTTTCTTTGTTGCCATCGCTCATCACGTCAATCTACGTTCGTGTTAACGTGGCACCGATGTAATTGATGGAGTCTGTGCTGAAACTACTCGAAAACTGATTCAAACACTTCACCTGACTCAGTACAAGAAAGTTTCCCCTTAGTTATTACCGCAGTAGAATGAATTATTGAGGTGAAAACAACTGGCAGAGCTGGACGATAGCCATCTCCCTTTCATGATACATCACACTTTTATTCGTTATTCGTGAATAATCAACCTATGTTTTCATGCAATCTCTCCGCAAATTCTCAAACACGGGTTGGTTGTTCCTTGGACCAGGCGCATAGAAACTCATTACTTCAACATGGGGAAAATTGGGAAAACAATGGGTGCGGCGGGTACCGGACCAGGGATTCAGGGTTCCAAATTTAGTAGAAAATGATACCCCACATGCCTAGGTACCAGAAACCTCGATGACACACATTCAAAGTGGGTAA
This sequence comes from Cyrtorhinus lividipennis, assembly GCA_019603395.1. Classification (NCBI taxonomy): domain Eukaryota; kingdom Metazoa; phylum Arthropoda; class Insecta; order Hemiptera; family Miridae; genus Cyrtorhinus; species Cyrtorhinus lividipennis. The sequence continues at coordinate 11,756,179 of CM034001.1, forward strand.
ATATGCACCCATTTTGACCCATAGCCTCATCCAGAGAACGCCAATCGTACCGGGACCCGTCTCATTGGATTCATTGGAGAGATTGACTTTTTGCATGAAAACTAAGGTTGATTATTCAAGGAATAACCAACCATAAGTCAAATGTCCGTCAGCCGTCCACGACGACTTTGGTAGTAGCAAATTTTCTAAATATCTGTAATTTCAGGATCAGTGGAAACTATTCTATAAATCTGAAATTTGGGTGAGCGGTCCCTTCCCTGCTCTCGTTGGTCCTCGAAACATTTCAGCCTGTTCGGATCAAATTTGGGCGGGGTAGGGGTCAAAATGTGTATTTCAAAAAATGGATGTTCAAGGTTGTGGGCGATCGAGGCGTGTGGGATATCATTTTTGACTAAATTTTGGACGCTGAATTCTATGAAATGGGTCCTGGAACAATTGGCGCCCACCGGAAGAGGTTATCGGTCAAAATGGGTATCTATTTACCTCTGTCTGAACCTCGCTATGTCGAAGATCCCAATATTTCAGAACGGTGGCCGCAGGAGGAGGACTAAGAAAAGGAAGTTTAGGGTGGAGGATATGGAGATTGTCAGTAGGTATACGTATCTTGGTGTTACTCTTACTCCAAGGCGGTCCTTTGTGCTACATCTAAATGCCAAGTCCGCTGCAGCATGATTTGCCATGAATGACTTCTGGAACTCCCTGTTGCCAGTGCCTGCGCACCTGCAGTCCAAGCTATTGTCCTAGCTATACTGTGCTACGTGTCACCATGCTGGGGGTTCCATGAGTATGCAACTGTCGAGAGGGTCCAGATGATCTGGCTGAGGAGGCTCTTCCGTATTCCCAGTTACGCACCTAACTACCTGCTGCATCTTGAGACCGAGCTGGACTCCATTGCGGCATACACTCTTGGATCCCACTTGAAGTACCTGGTAAAGATTGCCGCTATGCCTGAACGTCGATTACCAAGGATTGTTGCCAGAAAGGTGATAAGGATGAGAATCTTCTGGGCAGAGGAATTCGGGCTCATGGCCTCGAAGTACGATGTGTCAAACTCTCTACACTCCTTCGATGAAAGCTCTCTCAGAAGTAAGGCGGTACAGATTTTGGAGGGATTTCGTCGTGAAAAGAAAGAGCGTTGGTGGGCCAGGGCCGTCGTCTCGGAAAACTTCACCCTGCACAGAGAGCTCAACCGCCAGTTCAAATGTGCCAGCTTCAATACAAACCTTGGACTCGATTTTCAAACAGTGGGCTGTTCAAGGTTCGTGGAGAACTAGTTAATTTGAAATGGAAGCCCTACTCGGTGGACACGGGGGATGAATCGTGCCCCTTGTGCAGTCTCAGTGTTCCCAAGGACCTGTACCATTTCCTCTGCGTCTGCCTGAGACTTCAAGAACCTTGCTTGACGACTTTTGCTTCCTACAACCTCTCAAGGGACGACGTCGTGAGGCTCTTGGAAGATGGTAGGAAATGTGCAAAAGTCGCAAAATTCTGTGATCTGGCTTGGCGGTTCAGGCAGACCCACATCCATAACTAGCCTGCTGGAGGGTCTCGTTTCTTTTCGCCCTCCCAATTGAGTTCCATTCCTCTCAAATTTCAATTCACCCCTATAGTGATGTTGATTTCAGTGTCAAATTCTTTTATTTTACTCCTACATGTCTCGCACCATATTTAAGACCCGTACTTGCGGCAGACGCTTACACCAAACCGTATGGCTTATTGAAATGACTTATTTATTTAATACTTTCTTGTGACTTGTTTATAATAAACTTATTTTCTTTTTCTACCCACTTCGAATTGTTTTCGAGATTTTTGGTACATAAGCGTGTGCGATATCATTTTCCATTAAATTTTAGACGCTGAATCGATTGGAATGAGTCTTCATGCTGCTGGTCCAAGGAACACCAACCCCTGTGAATGAATTTCCAGCGTTTTTCAATTTCTTGAAAATGTTCCCGCTTATAAATTTAGTTTGTATTGAAGCGAGAAACCCGAGCAGGCCGATTGAGAAATTTGTGTTTGATTACGCCGTAGTTTCAATTACAAACTAAAGGGGTTGAAGGAATTACATAACCGAGGGCAACGTGATTTGCCTGTAGAATATTTTAGTGAGAGCAGACGCAATAAAGTGCCCCCCTCCTCACTTCCTGCTGCCCTCTCCCCCCCACTTGCTATTTTCCCGCCGTCCCAGCGGGCCTAATATCAGGGTGTCCCGTAAAGCAACTCTCAATCAACACCCAACACGCCGGTAGAGCTCTTCCATTCGGTCGTGGTGTTGCTGGGGACGGTTTCATTAGTCGGGATCCTGCATCAACAACGCAGAAGCCCGAGATATTGAAGTCCATGGCCGAGCTCTTTGAGCGAGGCCCTTCAATATTCATCGACAGCCGGTGCCCTATTTTGAAGTGTTCACGATTCAAGTAGGAGCGTAATTGTTGTTTCCTGGCAGAAGGTCCAAGTGATCATTAACTTCCAAGTTGTTCAATAAATTAGAGTCGTCAATCAATGCTACATAGTGAACATGATGAAAAATATCAACAAGTTTCGCAACTGTTTGGTTCAACTTGACGTTAAACTACTGAACTGAAACAGAGCTTCTGTTCTGGCAGAGTAAAATTCACGAATATTTTGTCTTTACAGCATTAATTTTTCGACATCATCATCACTCAGTGGGAGGGGATTTGGTTTATCATTCCTTGATGATCATAATTTCTAAATCAAAACTCCGCAGGCCACAAATAATGCAGGCCAGCAGGAAGAACTGGACTCATAATCCGCGGCAGGGATGCCACAGAAAATAAGAAGCCGGAAAGCATATTCAAGGCACAGGGTTTTGAAGTCCATGAGGCCACTCATGATGCGAGTACATCATGTGGATCGGGAGGTTATAAAAGAAGATCTCCCTTCTAAAGTCTACCAACAGAACAGATGGCTCAATGGAACCTTCTCAGAAGAACAGTGGGGGCATTTTTTGGCAATTTGTTCCCTCTTTCATAAAAAGAGACAGGGAAAGATGACCAGACAATAGCATCTGGGTCTGCTAAGTCACAGTCAGAGTCAGAAATCTACTAAAAGGTGACAAACCTCTCTATATTGGTGTCAACCAATGTTATGTCACTGACTTTATTGATGCGAGCAGATGCTACAAATGTCAGGCATACGGACACTCTGCCAAAACATGCAGGGGAGTTCAAGTCAAGAAAGTGTACAAACCTCCCCAGAACGGGAAGTTTGTGCACTGTCAGCGCACAGGACTATCCCCTGATCACCCAGTTGAATGTGAGAAGTGTCCAGTCTTTCAAAACAACTGGGAACAATAGCTGAGAAAAATAAACCCAGCAGCATGAGAATGAAAATACTCTAGGATAATCTCCACCACAGCGTAGTGGCGCAAATATTGCCACAGCTGCAATGTGAGAGGGGCGCAGATATATTCTTGATCAGTGAACAGCACCAAAACCAAGACAACCACACATTGTTTGTCGAGGAAAGGGCCGTTTCCGGCTCAAAACTTATCAGCCTGGTTGGACCAAATTTGGGTGGTAGGAGGGGGGAGGTCAAAATGTGGAGTTTCGGCGATCTAGGCGTGTGGGGTAACATTTGGGTATCAATTTCTCCACGAAACATTGGACGCTGAGTTTCCCTGCGCCTGATCCGAGGAATAACCAATCCCTGTGAAAGAGTGTGCAGCTATTTTAGAAAATGTTCTACCACCAAAAACGGCCTGGAAGGTGGACGATGCATGGCTGGGATCGGAGATGATCGAACCCCTACGACCTAGAGCATGATATTATTATTATATTAACAGTAATTATTGTGTCATCAGAAAGTTACCCGCGATTTTTGACAAATTGACTGTACTTTCGCTCGTTCATTCCGACTGGGACAATATAGATAGGTAAACCAGGACGTATGGCAACCTTATTCCTCAAATACATTGGCAGTAGATTTTATATTTGTCAATATTATCACTCTCCGGCTCCACCTCAATATGATAATTCACACTCTGAGATATTCATGTAGAACACATCGTCATTATTTGAATTATTAATGAGGGAAGGGAGGAGAAGGTCCAGTAGGGTCGGTAGCCGCGAAATTTCATCCCCTAAGAGAGCCGTTGAGACTTTCTGAACAAGAATGCTAACCACTCGCTCATGCATAATGCAACGCTTAAGTGCGTGGCTCGCGGTGCTATTAAAACAAACTCGAAACTAGATGGGGGCCTTGTGAAGCGATTACACGTCGGCCGAGCAACCCCTCCTCAAGGACCGATGGTACTTCGGAAAAATTTCGGAGTGGGATGACCCAACTTGAGTGTCAAAATGGAAATCGTACCTTCCAAGAGTTCCGACGTCTGTCCATCATTTTCCTCGGTTAGTGCATTTTACACGGATTTGTGTAAAATATTTCGGGTTATATTTGGCTATTTTAGGTGTTTTAGGCTATGTTTTCATGCAAAAAGTGCGGGGCTGATCCACTGTGACAAATCTGCTTTCCTGTCAGGAGTAAACCCTCCAAGCGTTTGATGCTGGTGCTCAGGTTGACATGATTGCCACGGATTTCACCAGAGCATTTGACAGGCTGCCCCACTGCATCATCTTGTCTATGCTTGAGTCATTGGACGTTTTTGGTAGTTTTCTGCAGTGGGTTTCACTGCCTTTCACTGCCACATCTGGTGTTCCTCAGGGCTCTCATCTGAGCCCTCTACTGTTTCTTTTTGTGATGAAAGGAGTCACAGCGGTTCTCTCGCAGGTCAACTTCCTGGTATTTGCTGATGACCTGAAGCTCTTTCGTCGTATTGAATCCCCATCTGACTGCCAACTCTTTCAGGAGAGTCTTGTTGGCTTGGTGTGCTGGGAGTGGTCTACAGGTGAATCCATCCAAGTGCTCCATCATCACATTCACTCGTTCCCTGCTGCCATAATCTGGATTGGGGGTGTTCCACTGGCTAGGTTGGAGTAAGTACGCGATCTTGGTGTTCTCCTGGATTCTTGGCTCACCTTCAGCGACTACATGGTGACGGCCCCTGGGTCCCAGGCTCTTGGATTTGTGAGGCGCTGCGCCCATGAGTTTGACAGTGTCCCTGCCTTGACAACCCTCTATAAAGGGCTGGTCCTACCTGTTATGGAGTGCTCGGCAGTGGTGTGGAGCCCGGAATGTTGCCTACACCAAGGATATAAAAACTCGAGAGAACTCCATCATTTCTATGAGAACTCAATGCGCGTTCCCATGGAAATACGCATTTTCAATAAATTGTCTGCACCGAAATGGCCTTCCTGACGGATGGTCGTCTCGAACGTCCTGCAGGAGCAAAAACTTGTGGCAGCTTCAGGCAGCACCGACAGTTAGATAGATACCCTTTTCGACCATCACCTCATCCGGTGGATAACCCTAATTAGGTTCAGCGTCCAAATTTCAGCCAAAATTTCGGGTGTCTGGGGGTCATAATGGGTGTTTCGAAAAACGAATTTTCGACAATTTTGGCGATCATGGCGAGTGGGGTATTATTTTCGACTAAATTTACGACGGCGAATCCAATGAGACGGGGCCCGAAACGATTGGCGTTCACCGGAAGAGGTTATGGGTCAAAATGGTTATCCATGTATCCATTTTGAATGTGGGTTTTCGAGATTTTTGGTACTTAGGCGTGTGGGGTATCATTTTCCACTAAATTCTGGATCCCGAATCGATTGGAATGGGTCTGATACCTGCCACACCCATTGTTTTCCCCCCATTTTCCCCATGTTGAAGAAATGTGTCTCCATACGCCTGATCCGAGGAATAACCAACCCATGTGAAAGAATTTGCAGCGTTTTTCCAAACATTTCTTCCACTCGTTCAGCGCCATTTATACAATGGAACATATTCATTTCCACAAACTCTCCAACATCGCAATTTTGTGTTTGTTTCAGGTGTGAATCGGAATGGGTCCTCAATCGTCGCTTTCGCTCGCCCACTGTAAATGATCTTCCTCGAGGCCAACGCGATATCAACTTGGTAACCCCTTGTAGATTTTATCCTTTCATCGTTGTTCCGGAAAACCTTGAATTAAGCATATTTATGAAAAATTGGTCAGTATTTTTAGTTTTGCTGAACAAAATTTATAAATTCGTGATTGAGTTTTGTTGTTTGTTGAACATGTGTGGAGAAGAAAAAATGATAGCTGAACCGTTTTCTGCGGTTTTGCAGGCCTGGAATTTCCTATTTCCTCCATCAATTGAATCTTTGTATTAGGAGAATTATAATTTTCATATGTTTAGGCAGCACTCTGGTTCGGAAGAGGACTCTATGAGCCATAAACTTATTTGCCAAGTGCTGTATGTTGACCCCGGAAAACACGCCAAGTACGATTTCGTAGTTTTCCATAAATATCCCCGACCCGAACGAATATAAATTCGAAGGGGAAATGTAATTAAATGGGCGTAACGAACGACGAAGTGGGAAATGGAGCGGAATACTCGGCCATTGCCAAATGTACTGTGAGAACAATTTAATGGATATTAAATGGGGGGAATTCTCTTCATTACAAAGGTGTTGGTTGAAGAATCTCCTCGGATACTGGAAATCGGAAAATATGATTTAAACTTGAGAGGCGAGAAACTGAGCTCCGAAGAGGAAAATTGAATTGCCCGGGCCAAGTAATCTGATTATATCTGAACCGGACCTTCGTAATATGCCCTTTTTTCCTCTATTTTCTTTCCATGTTACGAGCCTCGTACGACTGATAGAGTGAATATATCCAGACCTTCGGCCAGGGAGTCGATTTAATAGGTTGAAACCAGTTTGAGGTCGTAGGGTTTTTTTTTTTTTTTTTTTTTTTTTTCTTTTTTGAACGAAGCTAATCCAGTTGGTTCTGTCCCATGAATAACAAGTGTTGTTTAATTTTCTCTCGGTTTTCTCTTTTCTTTTCCACCGAGTTGGTAGGTACATTTTTTCCCCCCTCAATGGGGGTTTTTATCTGAATCTCGGGCCTTCTTTCGTCTCGACTCTGGTGAAAATGCGTTGAAAGATAGAAAAAAAAAACGGTGGATAAAATCTTTTTTTATTCAAATTGAAAACGTTCCTACCGTTGCGAGAAGTTAACGATATTATCATTTGAATCAGGTTTAATTTTTTTTCTCGGAGGCGGATGACCGTGGTCGACTTAGTACAACCTAGAGGAATCCTTCGTTGACTTTCCACCTTATGAACAGATGTCATCCTGTTCGCTGAATCAGTTGAACTAATCGTTTTCCAAATCCTTCATTTCCATAATAAATTGCTGACTCTGTAACGTCCCCGTTTCTACGCTCCTAGCGACTAATAAAAGAACAGATTTTTTTACTATTCCAGTTTCGATCTTCTAACAGAAAACGCATCAGATACTTTCACGAGGGTGTTATTCCTTGGATCAAGAGCATGGAGACACATTCCAATCGATTCAGGGTTCAAAATTTAGTGGAGAATGATACCCCACACGCCTAGGCACCAGAAATCTTGACACATACAAAATGGGTGGACACATACCCATTTTGACCCATATCTTCTTCCAGTGGGCCCCAATTGTTCTGAGACCCATTTCATTGGATTCAGCTTCCAATATTTAGTGAAAAACGATACCCCACAAGCCTAGTCCCCAATAAGTGCCAAAAATCAAGTTTTCAAAAACACATTTTGATCCCCCCTTACCACCAGATTTTGTCCGACGGGGCTGAAAAGTTCCTCACTTCACGCCACCTTTTCTCGTCACTCCCTTCAAGGGGGTCTGTCGACGCAACACGATCTAGCGGCTGACGGCCAAACTGTCGCCGCTGACCGCCCTACCCCGCTAGACCCATGCCTGCACTGCCTGATTTCCCAAAAGTATTCCGAATTTATTGATGCTCCTGTATGAAAATTCAGACTTTATTCTTTTGCAATATCTTTTTAAGACTTGTGAAATTGTCTAGAACTATGATTCAACTGCCAACTTCTCATAACTTCAAAGTTACAAAATTTAACATTTAAAATTTTGAAAATATTTTATTTGTTTATAGGCCCGAGAAATTTCACAAGTCTTACGAGCATATTGCAAAAAGAAAAAGTTTAAATTTCCATACAGGAGCTTCAATAAATTTGGAACACTTTGCAAGGGACTGTCTGACGCCCCCTTAACTCAAACATAACGTGAATGTTAGAAAAATCACGTGAGATCCGAAATTCAAGAACACATTGATCTCATACGTTTCTACGTTTTCATTCTATCACATTCTCCCACTTTGTCACCTCTTTTCTCGGATCTTATGGACCTGCGTCTTCTCCGTTGGCTTCCATGGACGAGGTTCAATCCTTGTATATTTTGGATGGATAAGGTGTAAAGCTGGAAAAGCCATCGGAAATTGAAAAGCTCTCTCAGTAAGGAGAAAAAGGACGGCATTTCCAGATTTCCTGGTCGTCTTCCTCCCCTGGACGGTTCCCGCTCCTTTTCACCCTCGATCGTCCTCTCACTTTTCATTTTCCGTTGTTTTCCACATGGAGCTTCACAGTCGAGATAAATAAATTTGCAATTCGTATATTTATAACGGATGGATACCTCCAACCGCCGACCTGGAGGGAATTCCTATTGAAATCTAATTCGATTGCTCATTCAACTTGAATTTATCAATTAAATTGGAACTCTTGGTATCTGTACCAAGTATCGCCCACAGCCGAAGTAATTTATGCTCTCAATCACGAATGAACTTTATAGAGCCCAACCACCCCCCGATGGCTGGTATCCACATCGGCATTTTTATCTGTACGAACGACTAATAACCAAAACGCATCGAGTTAACCGGAATAAATTCTCGATCAGAATCAAATAACACATCGTTAAACGTACAATATCTCCATTTATTCTCTGATCCTGCTTCAACATCCTATTACCTACATAGAACACGTATTTTTTTCAAAATCTTGTACATAACCTATGAGTTAAGTCGGTGTTAACGGATATACGTATACCTAAATTTCAGACCTGAGAGTCAAATGTACATAGAACAATAAAATGTTATCGATAGTTCTTTCGAATTTCATAGATGAATGTTTGTTGAAATCAGGGTTTGTTTAATATACCTAGTTGTTGAAAATTTATCAAGTCGTTCGTGAACGTGTTATATGGATTGTATATAGATAATAAGCTGTATTTTGATCGTTGGTACATGTACTACAATTTAAGCTTATAATTTTTGTACAGAAATATATTTTGACTCGTATTTCAAATTTTTTCGAGTCTTGTATTGTAAGTTATCTGCTCAATGCATCTTCCTGGTCGAATTGTTGGTAATTTTCAAGCTTTCGTTGCTTTGCCTCCCAATCGAAAACTGTTTTGAGCCCGCGGTCTTCGATTGGAACTTAGCTATAGCTTGGTAGAGGAACATTTTCCACCGTGTAATCTGGAATATTGTAAATTGAAAACATGTCGTACTCAATTCGGGAAATACATTTGTTTTGTTGTTGTGTTTTAATGAGTGCAATTCCAACCATTTCAAATGTAGTCCAAAGTAGTTAGTTGAGTACAGGTTATGAGTATCTTCTTCTTTACCAATGAGGAGCTTTGGCCGCCTATATTTGAGTTTCAGCATAAAAACGCTGCAAATTCTTACACAGGGGTTTCCTCGATTCAGGCCCATGGAGACTCATTTCTTCAAAATGGGGAAAATGAGGGAAACAGTGGGTGTAGTGGGTCCCGGACCCATTCCATTCGATTCAGGGTACAAAATTTAGTGGAAAATGATACCCCACACGCCTAGGCACCGGAAATAACGAAAACACACATTCAAATGGGTAGATAGATACCCATTTTGACCCATAACCTCATCCGGTGAGTGCCAACCGTCCCGGGAGACATTTAATTTGGATGTGATTTCTGGTACCTAGGCGTGTGGGGTGTCATTTTCCACTATATTTTGGACCCTGAATCGATTGGAATGGGTCCGGTACACCCACTGTTTTCCCCATTTTCTCCATGTTGAAATAAGTCTCCATGCGCCTGGACCGAGGAATAACCAACCTGTGTGTAAGATTTTGCAGCGTTTATATTGAGGATTCATTTTGTTCCATAGAACCTCACGTTTTTATATTTCGGAAATAAATGTTTCCATTTCAATCGCCAAAACAACACGACACTCGACAAAATGGTGGACAATTCTTCAAGCGACTTGTAATTTGAACAAACGAAACTACGTGATTGTTGTATGTTTACAAAGGTATTATCAGCAGTATTTATTTTCACATTGGTGACTTCTCAAGCTGTTCCTCTCGTTTCACAATAAACAATGTACATAACGAATCAGTGGTAATATACACGTGGGGAGTCAGTACTACAGCATGGCAAGGCCATAATTAACTAACAAGTCCTCTAAAGTGGGTTTAACCATTTGTGGTACTGCGCCTCAAGTTGCAGGTCTCAGTTGCAGTGACGAATGTGTCTCCCCAGAATGATGGTTTTGTGTGAGTGTGTGTGTGAAGTAGAAGCTGTCTGGTGATGGTCCAGTGGGCGAGCCACTGCAGGGTTTGTGCTGTTTCGATCAGTGGTGTTAAGTTAACTTCACAATAGAGAAATGTGCTGAGGAGAACATGAGGAGGGCCTACCGAGGTAGGCGGATCCACATCTTCTCTGACAGCCAAGCAGCACTCAAGGCCCTACTGGGATCGAGCTCTGACTTGTCTCTTGGTTGTCCTTGCCACTCAGGGGTTGAGGGTAATGACCGAGCTGATGCTCTGGCTAGGCATGGGTCGGGGACTGTTTTTACGGGACCTGAACCATACCTAGGAATCTCCCGCACCCTACTATCGGGGTGGGTGGGAAACTGGCTTCGCCCCCAGCACCAGAGGAGCTGGGAGCGGACGCAGCGGCAAGAACACAGTCACATCATGATGACTGGTCCCAACAAAGGAAGGGCCACAAGATGCCTTAACCTTAACAGAGCTTCCCTGAGACTCTGCATGATTGGGGTGCGCAATGGTACCCCTGACTGCAGATTCTGTGGCGAAGACGAGGAGACAGCGCCTCACATCGTCTTCAATTGTCCTGCCCTGGAACACAGGCGTTTCAGAACCTTCGGGACTTCGGACCAAGGGGACATCCTCAACCAGGAGAACCTGGCCGGAGCTCTGCTGGACCTAGTCGGGAACATGGAGCTTCGGCCAAGATGAGCTCCAGGGGTTAGCAAAATGGGCCACTAGGTCTAAGTGCGGAGGGCGGGCACGGTGATGGACGCCCCCTTTACCCCTGTGTAACTAATCTAATCTAATCTAAGTTAACTTATATCCGTTAGAGCTCAAGGGTTTTACGATTAAGCCCTCCTACGATTGTTTCATTTTTACAAAGGTATTATCAGCTGTATTTATTTTCACATTGGTGACTTCTCGAGCTGTTCTTCTCGTTTCACGATAAACAATGTAACAAATCAGTGGTAATATATACGTGGAGAGTTAGTACTACAGCAAGGCAAGGCCATAATTGACTAACAAGTCCTATAAAGTGGATGAGGTAACTAAATACGATTATCACCTAAAATCAAATGTTCTGTAAGACATAATTTTAAATCGTGCAAACGTCTAGGGGTTCGGACGAGCGCTTGTGGTGAAGGAGGAGTTGTCTAAGTGACTGCGCTTCTTCTCGCAAGGTGAGCACTTGAGCGCGCAGGACGGCGTTTTCGTGTTCCAACATGCTCGCGCGGAGAGCGATCTGTAAGTACGAAATTTTAACGAATCAGAGAATTTCGGACGAAAATGGAGACATTTCATGAGTCGAAAGAGTCCGTAGGACACCTGGTTGAACCTGAGGCCTGCTGAAATTGTTTTCCTATTTGGTTCACTACATCAAGTTTGTTATAGTGGTCTTTGACTCAGAGGATTCTTGTGTATCCATAAGACACATATTGCAGACTAAAGGTAGCCAATAGACTATAGACTAGGTAGCCTACGGAGTGGGGTTTTTCCAATTGCATCAGGCAAGGCCAAGTTCAGAGGCCATAATATCCTGCAGCTTTTTCACTAAGAGGATTAGTTTTTATGATGGAAAACTCCTCTTTCTTCTTGATCAGCGTTATTTTAGCGAATTTCACCATTCATTTTGACCCCATAACGTCTTCGGTGGATGCCTATTGTTCTGGGACCATTTCATTGAGTTCAACATCCAAAATTTAATGGCAAATGATACCCCCACGCGCCTAAGCACCAGAAATCTGGAAAACACACATTCGAAATGGGTATATAGGCACCCATTTTGACCCATGACCTCTTCCACTGGACGCCAATCGTCCCGGGGCCATTTTCATTGGATTCAGCGTTCGAAATGTAGTGGAAAACGATACCCCACACGCCCTGGGTATCAAAATTCTCGAAAATCCATTCCATGCAGGTAGATACACATTTTTATCTATAACTTCGTCCGGTGGGTGCCAACCGTTTTGGGACCCATTTCATTGGAATCAGCGTCCACAATTTAGTGGAAAACGATACCCCACATGCCAACATTGCCAAAAATCTTGAAAATCCAATTTTCGGTTCCATCATGCTACTGCTCTGCTTACTTTTCTCTTCCTTCCTAGGGTTGTATTTGCGGCTTCTGCTGTAACTGTGTTTAGCGGGCCCAGGTCTGCCTCCTGGTCAGCACCAGATGATTCAGAGAAGAGGTAGGCAGCTAGGTTGTTGTCCAGGTCAGCCCGGAACCCCCTCCAGTTTGCCATTCTAGTTCTCCATCTGGCTGGGCCCTCAGTAGTCAGTGCACATCGGCAGTCCACAGTATATGTCACCTATCCATGGTCGCTTGTTGTGGAGAATTCAATACCCCAGTTGAGGAGCCTGACAGATGCGGTAGTGGCGGTAGTTTGTGGAGGCAGAGCAAATGGCCGTCCACCGTCCACATCAATTTTGGTAGTAGAAAAATTTTTAAAAATCTAAAATTGGGTTCACGAACCCGATCCCGTCTCTAGTTGGTCCTTGAAACTTTTCAACCCGATTATATCAAATTTGGGCGGGGTGGGGGACAAAATGAGTATTTCCAAAAATGGATTTTCAAGATATTTGCCGGTCCTTGGCGTGTGGGACATCATTTTCCTCTAAATGTTGGACCCTGAATCAATTGGAATGGGTCTGGGACCGCCACACTCATTGTTTTCCCCATTTTCCCAATGTTGAAGAAACGAATATCCATGCACCTGTCCGACGAATAACCAACCCCTGTGAACGAATTTGCTGCGTTTCAGAAAATGTTCCAAACGCCCCGAAAAAAATTGGGGCTGAATTGGATTGAAACATAGGTTGATTATTCACGGAATGTTTTGACACGCCTCTGATCTCGGCAGCAAACTTAGGGAGATTGCAACTCATGAGTTAAGTGTGGTGTCTCAATCCAGTCAGAAAAGTGGTTATTTCCACCAGTCGGCTCTGTCCATGTTCATCGCGCTTTGGGTAATTATGTTGTGAGCTTGTTTTTTGTCCTCTATGAAAAGGCAGGTTCCATCAGGTCCCTCGTTCTTGAAAGAAAGTCCATTATCGAACACCACACAAGCCCCCCCCCCCCCCCCCATTCAACTAAAGCCAGAAATGTCGAGCTGTCTCGCTCTTGAGCCCGCTGTTCCAAGTCAGGGAGATTTATTTTTCTCTTTCGCTGCGGAAGTAATTAATTGGCCGCGTCAACCTTGTTTTCTCACCCACCTGATCCTCCCTCATTCGTCGGGCGTCTCGAGACTTTTTAGCCGCCTGGTTGTTCCTTTTTCTCCGTTCGAAGTATTTGTCGTCCTTTTGGTCGTCCGGTATTGGTTTCTTTTCGCTTCTCGGTCTCCTCAGGGAGCTGACACCCTTCAAGATGGGAAAGTTTGGCACAGGACCTGTGAAAACGTTTTCATAATCGTTATTGAAATGGAGAAGGTGCACGAAATATTCATGGCACATTCACTAGTAGATATACTAACTTTATACTATGTTTTCAAGCAAAAGGTCAACCTCTCCGATTCGGCCCAGAATTTCTTTCTGGACGTTTCAAGGTGTCGAGATCAAAATTAGCAAATGTCCGTCCGTCGTCCACGCCATTTTTGGTATTAGAACATTTTCTAAAAATCTGAAATTATGGTCAGGGACTCGTTTTCATTTAGATTGAGAGGGGGGGGGGGGGGGGTCAAAATGTGTTTTTTGAAAAATGGAGATTTTTGGCAAACTAGGCGAGTGAAGTATCATTTTCCACTAAATTTTGGACGCTGAATCCAATGAAATGGGTCCCGGAACGATTGGCGCCCTCTGGATGAGGTAATGGGTCAAAATGGGTACCTGTCTACCCATTTCGAATGTGTGTTTCTGGTAACTAGGCGTATGGGGTATCGTTTTCCACTAAATTTTGGACTCTGAATCCAATGAGACGGGACCCAGAACGATTGGCGCCCACCGGATGAGGATATGGACGCTGAATCTATTTTTTACAGCATGGAGACATTTCAATTGATTCAGGGTTCAAAAATTAATGGAAAATGATACCCCACACGCCTATGTACCAGAAATCTCAAAAGCGCACATTCGAAATGGAAAGATTGATACCCATTTTGACCCATAACCTCTCTCAGAGGGCACCAATCGTCCCGGGACCCTTTTCATTGGATTCAGCGCCAAAAGTTAGTGGAAAATAATACCCCACACGCCTAGGTACCAGAAATCTTGAAAACCATTTTTCGAACAACACATTTTCACCTCTACACCACCCAAATTTGGTCCGATCGGACTGAAAAGTTTTGAGAACCAACTAGATCCGGTAAGGGGTTCCAGACCATAATTTCAGATTTTTAGAAAATTGTCTACCACCAAAGTCGGCCTGGACGGCGGACGGACATTTGAGTATTTTCATCTAGTCACCTTGAAACGTCCAGAAAAAATTTTGGGTCGACTCGGAGAATTGACTTTTTGCATGAAGGAATAACAAGAAAATAAGTTTCCAGTCCAGCAGTTGACACACAGAACCCCTAAAGCTCAATTCATAATAGAAAGGAAAACCAATTGATAAAATGGCTACATTTTGATGACGGGAATCCTAAAGTACGTATAAGCCTGCGTTCGGAATAAAATCCTTTTTGGACCCACAATGTTAATTTCAAAGGTCTCAGCAGCAGCTCCCTTTTGAACAGCGTGACGATCGAACAAGTTCATCAAAATGAACCATACTGGGGCACTTAGGGTTCATTTCAACGATAGATCAGTTCGTTATATCGACCTTGATACTTCCAAGTTTTAGCTCACAGGTTATCACTAGTAAAGAACTATTATAACTACTTCTGCGATCAGCCCCAATAAGGGAGCGAAAAAACATACCCTCGAACAGGACACCATTTAGATCCGTCCATTAGTCCATTATTACGCGGCGCAGATACCGCATAATTTCTGAACTTTGTCAGCAGGGATGAGCCCATCGACCGAAAAACCTTGTGGGTAATGGGAGGTTGTTATAAACTTTGAGTCGGATGGAAAATCGGTGGCGTTTAAGACTTTTTCGTGAGTTCATAACCTAACGGGCAAAATCTATTCGTGGGACGTCGTAAGCGCTTCGGATAATTGCGCTGGATACCTATAATAGCTCGAAGGAAACCGACGAGACTCGCGTTAATGTTTTAATCTCAGAAGATTGTAGAAGGCAGTATGAATAATAGAGGGACGACGCGATAATTCCTCGAAGGTAGGGGAGACTAGGGGACTTTCTTGAGCTTCAAATGACGCGTTGTCTTGACGACAAAACGACGAGTTTCGAAAACTAGAAACATTCGAAACTTACTTTCCAAAATGTTCAGTACCCACTTTTAACTAGTAGGTAATTTTTCTTGATAATTAAACCCTCATCATCATTAAACGAGTAAATAATGTTTGTTGCTGTTAAGGAGATGCAAAATCCTTCACAAGGGTAGGTTCTTCCCAGGCGGATCTAGAAATTTTTTTTGAAGGGGGTCACAGGGTACAATCAAAAGTTAAAAAAAAAAAAAAAAAAACCGAACTAACAAAATGAACTAAATTTTCTCACTTTTTCAATCTCTTAACAATAAAGTCTTTTCAATTGCTCTAGTCAATTTCTTCATTTTGTTAGATTTTTGGTTTGAAGAAATTTAGTTCATCTCAAAATTTCAAAAATTTTCAAAATTCTACCTGGTTTGAAGAGGGGGGGGGTCATGACCCTCCGACCCTCCCCCCCCCCCCTTGAATCCGCGCCTGGTTCTTCCTCAGATCAGGGGCATGTGGACTCACTCCAATCAACTCAGGGTCCAAAATTTAGTGGAAAATGATAGCCCAAACGCCTAGGCACCAGAAATCTGGAAAACACACATTCGAATGGGTATACCCCACACCTAGGGCACCCCAGACATCAAATTTAGTGAAAATATACCAAACAGGTTCGAAATGGCATATTTAAAAGGCATATTTTTGACCCATTACCTCTTCCGGTGGGCGCTAATCGGCCCGGGTCCCATTTCATTGGATTCAGCGTCCAAAATTTTAGTGGAAAATGATACCCACACGCCTAGGTTCCAAGAAATCCCAAAAAACACTATATTTCAAAATGGGAATGAAATATACCCATTTTGACCCATATTCGTCTACGGTGGTTGCAATTGCCAACAGTTCTAGGGACCCATTTCATTGGATTCAGCGTCTTAAATTTAGTGGAAAATGATTACCCCCACACGCTTTTAGATCGCCAAGAGTCTGCCAAAATTGTTTTTTTCAAAAAAACACATTTTGACCCCTACCCCTCCAAATTTGGTCCGATCGGGTTGAAAAGTTTCGAGGACCAACAAGAGCCAGAAACGGGTCGCTGACCAAAATCGCAGATTTCAAGGAATAACCAACTAAAACAGAAAATAAGATAAATTTGACCGACGGTCACCGAAATCTCACCATTCTTGACGTCAGGCGGCGGAAACTGAAGAACCGGCGGCGTGTACGGGTACGGCGGCGGCGGCAAGAAGAGCGGTGACGTCACAAGCGGAGACGCGGACACGTCGCTGGAACCGAGAGTTCTGCTTACGTCAGGCTCACCTGAAACTGAAGATACGGTCTTAATGAGAGAGTTGAAGAAAAATATGAACTTCGGTTAATCTTTTGGCTTCTATATTTTCACAGTACCTACAACTACTGTACCTAACAGATTCGAATCTCGTTCTGGACATTCCTCGGACTATGAGCATGAAGAAAATAAGGGAAAACAGTGCGTGTGGGGTGTCCCGGACTTATTCCTATCGATTCAGCCTTCAACATTTAGTGGAAAATGATCGAAATTGGTGGAATGACAGGAAATATTGAAAACCCAATTTTGAAACAGGTAGGTAGGTACCTATTTTACCCAAACCGGCTTCCGGTGGGCACTAATCTGTTCAGGGCCCATCTCAATGGGTTCAGCATCCATGATTTAGTTGTAAATGATACCCCACACGCCTAGATCGCCGAAATCTCCATCGATATCTTGAAACATTTTCCACTAAATTTTTGACACTGAATCGATTGAATGAGTTTCCATGCGCCTGGTCTTAGCACGTTGGGTGCCCATGACGCACACGTGTGCGTCATCAACGGTCTGGCCAACAGTGCCCGTAACGCACAGTGTGAGTAAAATATTCTGCATATTTCAATGAGAGTTTGCAACGAAGGGCAAGGCAGGCAGGGTTTTTCAAGGAATGAAACGTGGTTGGGAACAAACCTCTGGTAAGGAGAAATAGGAATGGTTCAAAGTTCACTTATTGTTTATAAACCAAGCACTCTCTCAAGCCCTGCTTCAAAGCATTCCATCAAAATTTATTGTAAAAACGTTTTTCAATATTTTCATTATCCTGTAACCATGTATTTTTGAAACAAAAATGTTGTTGTTCAAAATGGTGTTGCTCCCGCCTGTTTTTCACCTATTCCGTCATTACAATCCTATTCACAGTCTGAAGGAAAATATATCCTTCGTGCAACTTTTTCTATCATGCCCTGATACATGAAATTAAATTGTCTCGGCCAAAATTTGTTGAAGCAGGAAGTCCTCGCATTATACGTGATAGACTGCTTGCTGTTTCTGATAGAGAGGTGGCTGGGGTTAATTTTCTGGGGAGGAGAGCTACGGCCCCCAATCCTGTGTTGGTGTCTTTCTCACCAGACTGTCATCGTTTTGATTTCCTTGTATGTACCTTGTACCAGGACAGCCGACCTATGGGCCTGTTTGGGCACCTGTTGGGGTCCCTTACAAGTGGCTAAGCATATTGAGAAAGATTTTCATTCACCAAATGCATATGAATAGTCATCCCCAAAGACATGAAAATTCGGCTGAAATTGATTATTTGTTAGACCAAATATTGAAGAGAAATGGCGTAGTTTATTAAATTTAAGAATATTACTGCTTAGAACCGTGTATGCTTGTTATTAGGGTGCACAGGGTGCGAAGCTGTAGAATGGTGTTCCTACCACTTTTCGTTTCCTTCGTCATTGGCAAGCGACAGGCTGGCTAGCAATCTAGCCACATCTCTCTCACATCTTCTGTTTTCATTGGTTTTTCCTTGCATAATCTTCGAAAATTGTTTCTGGGCGTTTCAAGATGTCTAGATCAAAAAAATGAGGAAACAGTGGGTGTGGTGGGTCTTAGACCAATTCCAATCGATTCAGAGTCCAAAATTCAATGGAAAATGATACCCCACACGCCCAGGTACTAGAAATCTCGAAAACACACATTCGAAATGGGTAAATTGGCACCCATTTTGACCCATAGCCTCATCCAGAGGGCACTAATCGTTCCGGGACCCGTCTCATTGGATTTAGTCCAAAAGTTTGTGGAAAATTATACCCCACACACCATAATTACAAAAAAATCCCAAAAATCCATTTTTCGAAATACACATTTTGACCCCTACCCCACCCAAATTTGGTTCGATCGGGTTTAAAAGTTTCGAGGACCAACTAGAGCCATGAACAGACCCCTGACTGAAATTTCAGATTTTTAGAAAATCTTCTACTACCAAAGTCGGCGTGGACGGCGGACGGACATCTGCTAATTTTGATCTAGGCACCATGAAACGTCCAGATTGTTGGCGCGGAGAGATTGACTTTTTGCATGAAAAAGGGAACAACCAACCAATAAGCAAATGTCCGTCCGTCATCCACACCAACTTTGGTAGTGGAATGTTTTCTAAAAATCTGAAATTTTGGTCAGGGACCAAACCTAATAGTTTTTGAGTCTAGTTGGTCGAAACTAATCAGCCTAATCGGACCAAATTTGAGGTGGTTAGGGGTCAAAATATGTTTTCAAAAATTTGACAATCTAGGCGTGTGGGATATTATTTTTAACCAAATTTAGGACGCTGAATCTAATTTAATGGGACCCGGAACAATTGGCGCCCATCGGAAGAGGTTAAGGGTCGAAATGGGTACCTATCTACCTATTTTGAATGTGTTTTCGATATTTCTGGTGCATAGGCGTGTGGGGTATCATTCACTACTGAACTACGAACAATGAATCGATCAAAACGAGTCTCCATGCTGCTTTTCCGAGGAATAACCAACCCCTGTGAAAGAATTCGCAGCGGTTTTGGAAAATGGATTGTCGACATTTTTGGCGATTTAGACACGTAGGGTATTTTTTCCACTACAATTTGGACCCTGAATCGATTGTTATGAGTCCAAACTAACTGTTTTCTTCATAATCTTCCTCTTAGAAGAAATCAACCTCTGCGGAAGATAGAAAGGACAGATCTAGTGGAGGTAGATAGATGTCTCCTTGTGAACACTGTGGTAATGACTAATGACCCTCCTGGGCAAAGCACACTCATATCGTTGCAAGGTACGTGACAATTTGGAGGTGCTCAGTAATGCGTAGAGTAGTGTAGTGAAGTGTAGCAATAAATATTTTGGTAAGCTATGAAATGGAAGTAATTCCAAAACGTGCTGACGTGCCGTCGATTGTATTTCCATTGCCGTACACCGTGTTCAAGTAAATACTGTGGGCTCTACCTTGGACGGGACCAAGGTATTGGTTATAGCTCCTCAGCAGATGAATTGCCGAGAACATGCTATCGTTGAATTTCAAGCACATCACAAGCACAAGCGTTCAGGTCACCCACCCCCGAATGAGTTGGCCGCCTCACACCCGCCGAGGTTTCTGGTCGTCAAAAGCCACGAAACGAAGCGCGTTCATTTTCCAACCAATCGCGTGTCAGTTGGCTGCAGGCCACGCCCCCTCTTCTGCCAGACGGCTTGTCATGAGTGAAACAGAGATTTTATGCTCACCTGTGTTCACCTTGCTGGTAATTTTTTTTTTTTTTTTTCATTTTATTTTATGATTTATTGTAATACTCGGCGTGTTTTCATTAATAAAAATAATGTCCCTCAAATCATTCTGAGTACCCGTGGCACAGTACGCCTGTACATCTGCACTACAGTTTTCTCAACTGAGGTGAATCCGCACGGAGACGAAAATGTTGATGATCCATTTAAGAACAACCAGGTACTTTAATCAAAACCCAGAAAAACCGGGTCAGTGAGAGGTCAAACATTAATGAATAACCTTTTGGAAATCTGATTTTGGTTGGTCATTCCTTGAATAATCAACCTATGTTATCAATGCAAAGATTTAATCTCTCCGATTCAGCCCAAAATTTATTTCTGGTCATTTCAAGGTGTCTGGATCAAAATAAGCAAATTTCCATCCGCCATTAGGTAGTAGAAGGTTTTTAAAAATCTGAAATTGTGGTTAGGGACCAGGGGCCTATTCCTAGAAACTCTTCACTCCTCACTCTCCACTCTGAATGTGCAAACTCTCCACTCTACGAAAACTTTTCGTTCCTAGAAAGTGCAGAGCATTATGAAGATGTAGAGTGAAATGAAGAATCAAGGTTTGCTGAGTTTTTGGTGTTCTACTCGGGTTCTGTTCCAAGAAACTCTTCAGTCCTATGAAGAACCAATACTGTGGGTTTCAAACGAAGATTCGTCCATTTTTTTGTAAAGTAACCGATGACTTTGCCAAATAGTTGAGTACTCTCCAAATATCATTTAGGAGATAATTTATACTCAAAATATATATGCAATAGAAGTCTTGAGTTTTTCTCGTTTAGGTGTCCTAAGGGTGAGGAAGGTTACAACAAAATAGATACACAACAACAATTCCCTCTACATTTCGAGTAGAACAAGAAAGTTGGAGTGAAAGGTTTCTAGGAACAGGAAGTTCTCCAACTCTTCCTAATTTCAATGTGAAGAGTATGAGATGAAGAGTCGCAAAGCGTGGAGTGAAGAGTTTCTAGGAATAGGCCCCAGTTGCCGTTTCTACATGGTCCTCAAAACTTTTCAGCCCGATCGGACCAAATTTGAGGCGGTGGGGGTCAAAATGTGTTTTTCAAAAAATGGATATCCGAAATTTTTGGCGAACAAGGTGTATGGGGGTATTATTTTTGACTAAATTTTGGACGCTAACCCCAATGAAACGGGTCCCGGGACGATTGGTGCTCACCGGAAGAGGTTATGGATCAAAATGGCGTCTTGTAGGTACCCAATTTGACCCATAACATCTTCAAGTGAGTGCCAATCGTTCTGGGACCCAGTTCATTGGATTCAGCGTCCAAAATTTCACACTTGAAATAGGTAGATAGATACCCATTTTGACCCATAACCTCTTCCGGTGGGCTCTAATCGTTCCGGGACCCGTCTCATTGGATTTAGCGTCCAAAATTTAATCAAAAATGATACCCCACACACCTACGTTGCCAAAAATGTTGAGAATGCATTTCCAGAATACACATTTTTAAACCCCTCATCCACCCGATAGACAAAATGTGTTTTTAATAAATGGATTTTTGTGATTTTTGGCGATTTAGGCGTGTGGGGTATCATTTTCAACTAAATTTAGGACCCTGAGGCAATTGAGAAGGGTCCCAGAATGATTGGGAACCCATTGGAAGAGGTTTCGGGTCAAAATGGGTATCTGTCTACCTACATTGAATGTGGAGCTTTGAGAATTTTAGTACCTAGGCGTGTTGGGTATCATTTTCAACTAAATTTCGGACGCTGAATCCAATGAAATGTGTCCCGGGACGGTTGGCTTTGGATGAGGTTATGGGTCAAAATGCGTACCTATTTACCCTTTTCGAATGTGTGTTTTCGAGATTTCGGGTACCTAGGCGTGTGGGGTATCATTTTCCACTAAATTTTGGACGCTGAATCGTTTGGAATGTGTCCGACGTCATATCCACTGTTTCCCCAATTTTCGATATTTTTGGCAATTGTGGGGCATGGTTCTCCACTCATTTTCGGACACTGAATCGATTCCCAACCCCTGTGAATGAATTTGCAGAGTTTTTATTAATCAAAAAGAGGACGCCACAAGTGTTTAAGTAATTTATACGTGTAATGGTCGGTATACATAATACTTTCCAGAAAGGTAGGTAGGATGAATATGTCATGTTTTTTATGCTAGTTGGGAACGAACTTTACTCTCAATCTCCAGCCAATTTTGGACCGTAATCCCATTCGAAACCCTGAATTTGGGTAGAGTCTTTACAAATTTGAGAGTTTATCAATAATTTCAAAGCTTCCCCACCCTTAACATCGTAGTTGTCACTGGCAAGCTAACCTAAAAGTTTTTTCCCCGTCATCAACAGATGTCCTTTCCCTAAAGTGACTCACGTGATCCCTGATCCGAAGGGTGGCCTCCGTTAATGATTCAACGACTCGGAGGACTTGAGAAAACAACCACGTAACACGATACCTAACGTTTAAAGGTGATACACAATTTACGTTGAGGACGAAATGGATGAGCCAACTGTGCCGTCAGCCTGTTATGAATTAAGAAGTATTCTCTATTTTGGCGTTTTCATGACGTTCGAGACTACCCTTTACTCCCTTTACCCCCTTTTCGAGCTTGTCGCCCACGATTATTCGTGAACATGATTGCCTTGTTCCATTTCTGCACCTGGTCAGTAGCATCGAACGTGGTGGTAGGTGAAGAAAGGGCTTACCTGCTAAAAGTTGCAATTTCAAGAGGACAATGACGCAATGACGGAGGGGTTATTATGGACCCAAGCCACCAGTCCGGCACATTTGCATGCTATTCATGAGTCAAGTAGGGTTGTTGGTAGGTTATTCCCTGAATAACCAACCTGTTTTCTTGCAAAAAGCCGTCCGCCGTACGCCGCCGCGCCGTTTTTGGTAGTAGACATTTTTCTAAAAATCTGAAATTTTGGTGGAGGACCCGTTTCTGGCTCTGGTTGGTCCTCGAAACTTTTCAAGCCGATCGGACCAAATTTGGGTGGGGTAGAGGTCAAAATGTGTTTTTCGAAAAATGGATTTTCGAGATTTTTGGCGATGAAGGCATGTGAGGTACCATTTTCGACTGAATTTTGAACTCTGAATCCAATGAGGCGGGTTCCAGAACGATTTGCACCCACTGGAAGAGGTTATGGGTCCAAATGAGTATCTATCTACCCATTTTGGTTGGTTATTCCTTGAATAATCAACATATGTTTTCATGCAAAAGGTCAACCTCTCCGATTCGGCTCAAAAAAATTTTTTTGGACGTTTCATGGTGTCTAGATCAAATAAAGTCAATGTCCGTCCGCCGCCCGCGCCGTTTTTGGTAGTAGGAAATTTTCTAAAAACTTGAAATTTGGTTCAGGGGTCTGTTCCCGGCCTAGGACGGTCCTCGAAACTTTTCAGCCTAATCGGACCAAATAGGGGCGGGGTAGGGGTCAAAATGTGTTTTTTGAAAAATGGATTTTCGAGATTTTGGGCGATCTATGGCGAGTGGGGTATCATTTTCCGCTAAATTTTGGACGCTAAATCCAATGAAATGGGTCCCAGAACGATTTGCACCCACTGTTATGGGTCAAATTGGGTACCCATTGCCCATTTTGAATATGGGTTTTCGAGATTTCTGGTACCTAGGCGTGTGGGGTATCATTTTCCACTAAATTTCGGACGCTGAATCGATTGAAATGAGTCTCCATGCAGCTTTGCCGAGGAATAACCAACCTCTGTGATGGAATTTGCAGCGTTTTCCACTTGTTATCAGCGCATGCGTCACTTTTGGAGCTCCCACAACCAAAAAACCGCTTCAAACTCCAAATTCAAAAATGCTGGCATTCTCTGAAGGAACCATGCTTCATGATAAGTAGAAACGACGACAACCATCTCTTGATTCATCTCCTCGGCCACTCTAAACCGAGGGTCCTTTCAATAGTTACGAGGTATCTAACGAATCATCGAGAAGAGCTGTCTACAAATAATGAAGGACCTTCCCTCATAAATCCCCTCACAAATTGTTCCCGAACTAACAAAAGCCTTATTGTTTCCGATCGCTGAGATTTTCATCAATACCCCGTTGTTTTCAACACAAGGTGCGGACAAAACAAAAATAAAAACTTTCTTTCAAGATCGGATACGGTTTTCAAAGAAAATCGACAGGGAACATTTGCCCTGAGACGTTCCTTTGAAAGTGAGTGACTTGAAAGAACAATAATGAGACTACCGGGGACAGGGGATATGAAAAGAGAGAAAAATTAGATCGCACTAGGAGTGGCAAGAAGGTTGACAAATAATCCCCGTTTCAACTTTTTTCCGTGTAAAAGCCTTTGGTTATGATATTTTACAAGTTGCTTTTTTGAAAAGGGAAATGATAGCAGGGTAATAATTATTCTTTGTGCTCGAGGAAATTGCTTCCTCTGAAATAAGACTCTTTTTTGTCCTGAGCTGTAAGCTTTTTTTTCTTTCTTTTGAGGATTGACGCGTTTCGACGCGTCTGCTTCGCCCTTCGGGGAACAGGATGATTGATGTAGAGAGAAGCATAAGAATCAAATGGAGAGCTCGACAAGCTCAACAGTCTAGTTTTTCCACGATTTAACAGCCAAATAAGCAGTCTACCAACCTCAGCCAGAACCTAATTGATGATTTGCGAAGAGTATGAAACACAATAAAGTGCAATGAAATTCCAACTTTAAGGTGAATTGGGCTTTCCACTGTAAATGAAAATATCTTCAAAATTTTCCCACCTTTACTTACACATTAATAAATCGCAGAATGTGATTTCTTCCTGATCAGAGGGTGTTTTTGGGAAGGAAAATTGAGTCGAGGAAACCAGCATGATTTATTTACAATTTTTCTTAATCAACACGAGTGTAAACATACACATTTTGGTTGGTATATTCTTAAAATAATCAACCCTTTTTTACCAAAAATGTTTTCTGGGCGTTTCAAGGTGTCTTGATCAAAACAAATAGTGGAAAATGATACCCCACGCACATCTAAACGAAAATTTCAAAAATCCATTTTTTGAAATAGACATTTTAGGTAGGGGTCACCCCACCCAAATTTGGTCGGATCGAGTTGAAAAGTTTCGAGGACCAACTAGAGCCATGAATGACGCCCCTGACTCAAATTTCAGAATTTTAGAGAATTTTCTTTTACCAATGTCAGCGTGGACGGCGGACGGACATTTGCTAATTTTGATCTAGACACCTTGAAAGGTCCGGAATAGAATGTTGGGCAAATCGGAGAGTTTGACTTTATTGCATAAAAACATAGTTTGATTATTCAAGGAATAACCAACCAAAAAGGCAAATGTCCGTCTGCCGTACGCCGTCCACGATAACTTCAGTAGTAGAAAATTTTATAAAAATCTGACATTTTGGTTAAGGACCCATTTCCGGTTCTAGTTGGTCCTCAAAACATGTTAGCTCGATCAGACCAAATTCGGCGAGAGGGGTAGGGGTCAAAATGTGTATTTCGAAAAATGGATTTTCAAGATCTTCGGCGATCTAGGCTGTGAGGTATTCATTTTCCACTAAATTTTGGACGCTGAATCCAATGAAATGGGTCCCGGAAATATTGGCACCCACCGGAAGAGGTTATAGGTCAAAATGAGTATCTATCCACCCATTTTGAATGTGTGTTTTTGAAATTTCTGGTACCCAAGCGTGTGTAGTACCATTTCCCACTAAATTTTGAACGCTGAATCGATTCAAATGAGTCCCCATGGTCCGAGGAATAACCAACCCCTGTGAAAGAATTTGCAGCGTTTTTCTCAGAGAGGCCGAGGATGTTGTCGGCTTCAATCGATGGGCAAAACAGAGCTAAAATACTCTATTGTGGGGTAAAATTCGACCGACGAGCACCGTCGTGCTTCGTCTAAAAGAAAAAAAAATGTTACCTACGTCGAGATTACATTGTCTGTGCTCCTATGAAAAGGGCAAATACTGGAAAACCAGATCGTCGAAGCAGATAGAGAAAGAAAAAGAAAGTTCGTGTTCTCATTGCTTCGTTCAATTTATTAGGAAAAAAAAGTCGTTCCACCTAAGAGAAGGTTTTTTCGCGTGTTTCGTATAAATTCTAGCGTCGTCCCTTCTGCCTAAATGTCCTTGTAATGTTGCCATCCTAATAGTCTCGAGTTACGAGGACACGGAAGTATCATTACCTCGGGTTATGAGGGGTGGGGTCTCAGGGAGCACCTGAATCAGTTCGATACGTTCCCACGGTCTCATTAGCGGGGGTAGCCTTTCACCGCATCACACCTTGTTTCTGACGATCGGATGTCAATGGGGGAAAAGATGTAACTTGATAGGTACGAATGGCAAGTGGAGGGGGATGAAATGACGACTCGAGGGTTTTTATTTGGTTCGGAGTGTAAATGTGAGTTGGTGGGAAGGTTGCAGATAATATTGTAACAATGTATGTTCTTTGTAAATAATTTATTACAATTGTTCACTCAAATACACTGTCCTCATTCACACACTTACACAATCACAAGGCACAATACATGGTTGTAATGCAGTTGTCGCACTAATTTATAACAGGGCACAATTTATAACATGAAGCATCTATATTTGGACTCTGAACTGAACTGAACTCTGCAGGCGTTCCTCAGTCCCTTTTATGCTCGCTCCCTTGGCCAAGAACCTTCTCGAGTCTTCCCTGGTTCTGGGAACTCGACCTGTTGTCTCGAGCAAATGGGAAGGTTCCAGCCAATTTGATATGACGCACGAATGTTCAAGAGTGACCCTTAGCCCTCCACGTGTTGTTGACCTTGTACTGCTGGTGGTCCAAGAGACTGGTGCAGGTGTAATCTCGCATCACTATGAGTTAGGTTAATTCAAGCAACAGACCACAGGGAACCTTGAATATACACTTTTCTTGTAACCGTTTCAGTAACGATGTCGTAGCAGTATCACCTAAACCGCCCAGTCCTATGATGCTGCTCTAAGACATTTATCTCATCCAATTTACGTCTGCCAATCCGCAGCCAACAATAAAACTTGTTAGCAAGGTGCTGTAGAGTTGTGGACAGGAGGCGTTGACTAGGAAGATACACAGAATTCTTCACAGCTATTGGGAATACCTGTATAGCTTGGGAGGGAAGCACATGTTTAGAAGTAAGTACCCTTCTTTAAGATGCAATACCCCTATTGACGTGAGTAGTGATGGGTCAAGAAACGAAAAACGCTGAAAATTCTTACGCAGGGGTTGGTTTCTTTAACATGAGAAAAATGTGGAAAACAATGGGTTTGACAAGTCCCGGACCCATTCCAATCGATTCAGGGTCCAAAATTTAGTGGAAAATGATACCCAACACTCCTAGGTACCAGACATCTTGAAACACACATTCGAAATGGGTAGATAGATACCCATTTTGACCCATAACTTCTTCCAGTGGTTGCCAATCGTTCCGGGACCCATTTCATTGGATTCAGCGTC
The DNA here is from genome assembly GCA_019603395.1 of Cyrtorhinus lividipennis. Classification (NCBI taxonomy): domain Eukaryota; kingdom Metazoa; phylum Arthropoda; class Insecta; order Hemiptera; family Miridae; genus Cyrtorhinus; species Cyrtorhinus lividipennis. The sequence goes on from CM034001.1 coordinate 11,783,851, forward strand.
CAAAATTTAGTGGAGAACGATACCCTACACGCCTAGATCGCCAAAGATATCGATAATCCATTATGACCCCTACCCCGCCCAAATTAGGTCCGATCGTGCTGAATGGGCGTTTCGGGGACCAACGAAAGCCGGGAACGGACCCCTAACCCAAATTTCAGATTTTTGGAAAATTTTCAACTACCAGAATCGGCGTGGACGGCGTACGGCGGACGGACATTTGACATTTTGGTTGGTTATTCAACCTATGTTTCATCCAAAACATCAATCTCCCCGATTCGGCCCAAAAATTTTTTTCTGGACATTTCAAGGTGTCCAGAAAAGTCAAATGTCCGTCCGCCGTCCACACACCGTTTTTGGTAGTAGAACATTTTCTAAACATCTAAAATTTTTGTGCGTTTCCTTATCTAGTCTACTCGATCAATCTCTGTACCATCTCTTCGACTGTTTGCCGTTATTGTAAGTTTTTCATTCATTCTCCTTCTTTGTCATTCTTCCAAATAAAATAGGAAAATACAAAGCATAATCAACTACCGCACTTGAATTTAATCTCGGTTTCCCGTGTACCTAGGTAAGTAACTTTTGCATTGAATTATTTATCTCTTAATTCATTTTTATCACTCATGTATTTTTTCAGGGAAATTTGGCATATATACTGCATCAGAACAAAAAAGTTAAGGGTTTCAGGTTAATAGTTCTACTACTAGCATGCTGAGGCCTAAAAATTGGTGTCGTTATACCTAATCGTCGTTTTCTTTTCTGAATTTTTAGACGATATTTGAGTGATATTGGGGCGTTCTTCACCTCCTCCATGTCTTAAAAAGGAATGATGCCCCCTCTTAAAAAGGCCCCAATGATACTGGTACCACCAATGAATTTCGCACCAATTTGCCATTGCTAACTTGAAAGCTGATCATAAAAGGACGCATATTGATAGGGAGCCTCACGAACACCACTCCAAGACTCCACTCAAGTTAAATTTTCTATCAAATAAATGAATACCTGTTTTCTCACGTTTGATCGGTTCCTGTTACTTTCTACTTCTACCCATTTGCTGAATTGTTCTCCAAGACTTTATGGCATGCAAAGAACCGAGAACACAAAAATGTCAACACCTAGTTTTCTCTAATCATTTTGGTTGTTTTCTTGGAGTTCCGTTCATTGAAAACGTTTTCCTAGCTAATTCGGAAAAAAAAAAAACTATCTTCAAATGTGTCGGCGGGAGTTATCATCTGTCCTCTTATCAGTTGATGGCATATTGTCTTCTCTGTAACTACCAAGAACATAGAACAGCGGTTTTGTTACACCCCTTTTCTTGTAGAAGGAAAGAAACTAGTTTTTTGACAGTTCTCATATAATGAGCGTTATTTTACGTTCTCATATATAACCATTATGCACATCCCTAGTGGAGACACCGGCACCCGAATGGCGCGAATGCAGCATGAATGAGCAAAATCTTCTTACCGAGAATCTTCCTTATGTCAAGGCTGAAAGCATTCCCACGCCAAAAGAAAGAAGAGAAAACCTTTTAAAAGCCTGTGAATCTTCAAGACCTCAACAACTAACTTCCAAGACATTTGACATGAACCAACATTCTTTCTGTTCCTACTTCCAGCATCTTCGTGCCCCGAAAAAACATTCTGTTCTGCGGTATGGGTCGAAATGGGTAGGATCTATCTAACCTGAATCCGAATTTTGGGCGCTAAATTGATTGGAATGAGTCTCTATGTTCATGGACCGAAGGATACAACCAAAAACGGCGCGGACGGCGGACGGCGTACTACCAACCACTGATCGAACCAAATTTTGGGGGAGTAGGGGTCACAATGTCTTTTTCGAAAAATGGATTTTCGAGATTTTTGTCAATCTAGGGATGTGAGGTACCATTTTCCTCTAAATTGTATACGCTGAATCCAATAAAATGGGTCCCGGAAAGATTAACGACCATCGGAAGAGGTTATGGGTCAAAATGGGTATCTGTCTACCCATTTCGAAAGTGGGTTTTTGAGATTTTTGGTACCTAGGCATGTGGGGTATCATTTTCCACTATATTTTGGACCCTGAATCGATTGGAATGGGTCCGGGCCCCGCCACACTCTCTGTTTCCATCCTCCCCATGTTGAAGAAATGAGTCTTCATGCGTCTGATCCGACGATTTTCTATTGATTTGAATACAGGTTAATTCAAATGAGAGTATTAATCCAAAATGGAGCTGTCCGTTTCTTCAGCGGTCGAAAAATAATGAACAACCAATTTACAATAAGTACACCTGTTCGAACAAGGTCATTTTTTGATGACATGACGATTGACAATAAAGCCAAAAAGCCTCACCAGATTTTATCGCTTCAGGAAGAACCATAACCCAACACTCCCCTCTTGTCATCAGTCAATTCTTCACGCAAGCGGAGTTACGTGAGAAGTGATGGATCCCATTTGGAAACGATAACATCAACACCTGTACGATAATTCGGGTTCACTCGTATTAAATCGCCATTTGTCAAAAAGATGTGGAAATTTTGTGTACGAGCGGCCAAATTGGGTCTACATTTACCTCGTTACTAACCTGTGTAGCCGTTATTTAGAGATATGTTTGCCAGGAAATTAGACTAATTTGTCAAACTTCATTTTATTTATTTATTCTGTTTAGTAAATCCGTTCAATAATCAACCTATGTTTTCATGAAAAAATTGAATCTCTCCGATTTGGCCCAAACTTTTAACGCCGTCTGCCGTCCAAGCTGATTTTGGTAGTAGACAATTTTTTTAAAAGCTGAAATTTTGGTCGGTGACTCGTTCAAGTCTCTAGTTGGTCCTCGAAATTTTTCAGCCCGATCGGACTAAATTAGGGGAGAGCAGGGGTCGAAATGTGCTTTTAAAAAATGGATTTTCGAGATTTTAGCGATCTCGGCGTGAGGGGTATCATTTTCCACGAAATTTTGGACCCCGAATCCAATAAAACGGGTCCCGGAACGATTGGCACCCACCGGAAGAGGTAATGGGTCAATATGGGTATCTATCTACTGACTTTGAACGTGTTTTTTTAGATTTCTGGCACCTAGGCGTGTGTGGTATCATTTTCCACTGGACCTTGGACGCTGAATTGATTGAAATGAGTCTTCGTGCGCCTGGTCCGAGGAATAACCAACATGTCTGTGAAGGAATTTGCAGCGTTTTTTATGTAGGTCCTGCTGTAAATTATTCTAGGTTAGATGTACCTGGACTGTTTGCGGCAATTGTTCCAAGACCCTTCTCCATCGATTCGGCGTCTATAATCTAGCTGGACATTATAATCCACTCGCCTAGATCCTAAAAATACCGAAAACTCATTTTACCAGCCTTTGTTTGAAGCGATGGGACCGAAAATGAATTAGACGCAACAAAAATGAGGTCTTTCATTCTTCTATGGGTGACATTTAGCCCAATAATTAGGAGCTCAGAAATGGCTCTTTGAAAAAAAAAAAAAAAAAAAATAGGGTGGAAGGGGATTCTTATGTTTTTCGGTATACGGAATCATGAGTTTGACAACAAAAACATTACAGGTTCATATCAATAATCGCAAGAAACCTAAAAATGTCAGACTTTTTTTTCACAAAATGGCGTATAAGTTGAAAAACGCTGCAAATTTTTTCACACAGGTTGATTATTCCATGGACCAGGCGCATGGAGACTCATTTCTTCAACACGGGGAAAATGGGGGGGAAACAGTGGGTGTGGCGTGACCCGGACCCATTTTATTGGATTCAGCGTCCAAAATTTTGTGGAAAATGATACCCCACACGCCTAGGTCGCCAAAAACCTCGATAATCCATTTGACCCCTACCCCACCCAAATTTTGTCCGATCGGGATAAAAAGTTTCGAGGACCAACTAGAGCCAGAAACGGGTCCCTGCCCAAAATTTCAGATTTTTAGAAAATTTTCTACCATCAAAATCGGCGTGAACGGCGGACGGCCAATCGGAGAGATTGACTTTTTGCATGAAAACAGGTTGATTATTCAAGTAATAACCAACCAAAATTGAAAGTAACCAGCGCATTTTGAAGGAAATTGCGTCTACTCTAGTTCTGTATATGATGAAACATTCAGTAGGTTGAATATTTTCTAACTTATGAGCAGTTTTGAGAAAAAAGTCCAAAATTTTCAGGGTTTTTTGCAATTTTTATTGTGAAGCCGTCTTATTTTTGTTGGCAAACTTCAGATTTGGATTCAGCACACCAAAAAACATATGAATCAGTCGAGAAACCTTCTACTCTAATTATTTATTGTACAAACTACCATTTGACTGGGTTAATTCCAGATTTTCCAAAGCAGGAGACAGTGGAGTCCTCCATTTTGGGCCGACTGGAATGCATTTGTGTATCATTCTAATAAGAATCGCTTCAAAACTTCCTAACTGCCAACCACCAGCCAACCTGCCTGGCTACCACATTCGCCAACCAATTCTGCCAGGTATCTATTAGGTATTCGAATTTGCAAAGATTTGTAAAAACCAAGTTTGACCTCGAAAGACAAGGGTTAGCGTGTCAGTGAAAAGTAATCGTGACAGGGTGATGGCGTGACTCGGGGTGGCAAACATCACGAGGATTCATTGTGTGGTTTAATGGATTTCCCAAGATACCTTTTACAGTACAATAACCAACCCGAGTTACTCACCTTTTACACGATGTTTCATTATTGTGTCAAGAAAAAAATGAAAACGCGAAGGCTCTTTTCAACGACACAAACGATTTTCCTTTACTCTCGAACTCTATTTTGACACCAAAGAACAAGAATAAGCCCCCCAAGCGTGAGAAGGCTTTCGGCGGTGATGTTAACATCTTCTTGACCCAGATAGCGTGGATATTGATAATACACAGCTAAGTTTTAGGTCTATGGGCGTAGTTCTGTCTACAGTACATAACTTATTTTATTCTGAAATATCGTCATTATTGATAGAGTGTAAAGGACACTCTGCTCCCTTGAGACACTTATCACTGTGCCAGCTCATGGGACTTGTTCCTTTTCAGTCTTTTCAAGAGGTGGTCAACGTCCAGTATCTTGGTGGCTTCCTCTTTGTCGTGTCCTGTTAGCGCTCTATGTGGGCGACAACATATTCAATTATGTTTTCTTCTACAGTCTTGGGGTCGTGGTGAAGCCTGTTATTACGAACGTACCAGGGCGCGTTAACTGCGTACCTCAGCACGGTATTAGGGAAGCGTTGCATGATCGCTAATTCATTCACAGGGGTTGGTTATTCCTCGGGCCAGGCGCGTGGAGAGTAATTTAAATCGATTCAGAGTCCTTAACCTCTCTGGGACCCGTTTCATTGGATTCAGCGTCCAAAATTTAGTGGAAAATGATACCCCACACGCCTAGGTACCAGAAATCTCAAAACCACACATTCAAAATGGGTAGGTAGATACCCATAACCTCTTCCGGTGGATGCCAATCGTTCCAAGAACCGTCTCATTGGATTCAGCATCCAAAATTCAGTAGAAAATGATACCCCACATGCTTTGATCGCCTCGAAAATCCATTTTTCGAAATACACCATCATGACCCCTACCCCGCCCAAATTTGGTTCGATCGGGTTGAAGAATTTCGAATCAACTAAATCCGGAAACGGGACCTTGCCCAAAATGTCAGATTTTTAGTAAATTTTCTACTACCAATGTCGGCGGCGGACGGACATTTGCTTATTTTGATCCAGACACCTTGAAACGCCCAGAAAGGAATTTTGAACCGAATTCGAGACATTTTGCATGAAAATAACCAACCAAAATCCATCAAAAAACTGCAATATCTTAGTTCCCGTAATTTTGATTGAGATATAAATATTGTAACGATTTATATTCTTCGTAAATAATTTATTAACAATTGTTCACTTGAGTACATACACTGTTCACATTTGCGCACTCACACAGTCACAAAACACAATTCGCGGTTGTCGCACTATTTATCACAAGGCACGATTTATAACCTGAAGTGTCTATATTCGGACTCCGAATTGAACTGCACTGTGCGGCGTTCCAGGGTCCGTTTTATACCTGCTGCCTCTCAGTCGAATACCTTCCAGAACAGTCCCTGGTTCTGGGAACTCGACGTGTTGTCTGGAGCGAAGGGGAAGGTTCTGGCCAATTCCATATGACGGACAATTCCTCGAAATGACTCCCTTAGCCCTCCACAGGTCGTTGACCCGTTTGACAGGTGCAGGTGCTTGCTCACAACAATATGTACTTATATTTTCACCTTTAATATACTTTCCATGACCTCCCTATCATCAACATAGCCTTTCTGTAATTTATTTTATATATTTTGTTTGTTCTATACATCTGATATTTACATTTGCGTCAACTCCTCCCCGAAGAGGTCCATACATGGGGAAGTAGCATTCCAATGTCATGTACATCTTGTAATCTCAATAAACAATTAATTATGGATAATATTGTTTGAAATGTAATGAAATATGAAATTAATGTTGATTTCGCTTCAAAAATGATATATGATATTGTGATAAATTGTGATATTATAATATAATGACATATATCTAGTTTTGTTTTTGCTATTGATACCTATGTGTTGTGAAGGAATGAATTTTTTTGAATTTTGTTGTCTTGAATAGCTGCCTACCGCAAACGGACGACATGCTAGATGCTCACCCATGTTTTTAAAAATATTTTTATTAAATAGATAACTGATCTTTTCCACAATAACCACACTAATTTGGCGATTATGCTGGACTTAAATCGTCAAAAAACCTTATTTCCAAAAAACCTCCATTTCCTCATCTTCACAGGCAAACGTGTATTGTATGGTAGATGATAACCTGTACAAGAACAGTTAATAAGCGGATTCTCTAAGAAATCATTTGAAGGTCTTCTATCAATGCAGTTTGGTACTCACACGAACGGTTCCGCGTAGGCAACGGTTCCTCACGCTTGACATGAAAAATTGAAATTCCCGGTTCCAGCTTCTAGTTTGCAGTGCTCTGAGAACCGAGTTTAGAATCGATAGAGAACTGTTCTCAGAATGTGTATTTCGAAAAATGGATTTTCGAGATTTTCGGCGATCTAGGCGTGTGTGGTGTCATTTTCGACTGAATTTGGGACGCTAAATCCAATGAGACGGGTCCCTGAACGATTAGAACCCACTGGAAGAGATTAGGGGTCAAAATCTGTATCTATCTACCCATTTTGGAAATATGTGTTTTTGAGATTTTTGGCGATTTAGGCGTGTAGGGTATCATTTTCCACCAAACTTTGGACGCTGAATCGATTGAAATGTGTCTCCATGCGCCTAATTCGAGGAATAACCAACCCCTGTGAATGAATTTGCAGCGTTTTTTGTCTCAAAAAAGTGTCATATAGTAGCACCTAGAATAATATAGTAATCGATTCTCAAACCGTTCGTCGTTCCATTTACTCTTTAGAACAAGAGGTGGGGTTTTGAAACGTCATTCAATTTCTGCCAGAGTTCAATCTAGCCTATTATTCATTTAAAATACGATTTGAATAATACTTGCAAACTGTTGAAATCATCAGGGTTAATTTAGAACAACAAAGGTTTTTTTTTCGTAGCAAAATGTACTATTTCAAAGGCCCAATCAACTTTTCGGAAGTATATTTTTTTTCTTCAACAATTCTTACGATCTGAATATGGTACAATACTTAAATCGAAGCCAGAATATTATATAAATATTATATAACAATTCTGAACGAAAAGCTTACTTTAATTAAATAACACTTCTAATAATGATGAATACATTCTACACAACAACAACAACAAAAACTTTCTTATTATTACAATGTTAACACCGTTAAGGCCAATTATAATCACATTGTTTTAACATCGTTGATACTCAACTTAGCTCATGCGATTGGTATTTACGTAACGTTTTAATTTTCTCTCGAATATATATTTTTCAGTTGGTATTGACATTTCTTGGGATCACCGCATGTTTTCACGATCGAAATTTTCATCAATTGACGATACTTTTTAGCCACTAATTGAGAATAGTGACCTTAAATTATATTACTTTATAGACGTAGTTAACGGTGAGAATACTTTTGAAATTCGAATGAACACATTAAACGCGAAAGGGTTGTTGGTAATGTTATAAATTAATAAATGAGGGCGGATAGGGCAAAACTCTAATTTGCCGTACACTATGTAGTAAATAAGGAAACAAAGTAGTTTGCAAAATCAAATTTTTCCTCAAATCACCGAGGTAAATAAGAAATTAAGTTGAAAAAGTGCCTTCTGAGAGACAAAAACGAATTACATTCGATCAGGGCCAACAATATTCGTTAGAAATGGCTGTAACGATCTACAACATCGAAATTACCTACGACGGGAAGAGGCCTACGCCTTAATGTACAAAACTATTTAATACGTAACAAATAAATCAATTGAAAGAAAAGAAAATAATAAAAACACGTACTTAATGAGTAGTTTCGCCGAACAAAACTAGATTGCACCGATTCATTTGAAAAGAGTGCAGGCGACTTCGGCACTCATCTGCTGTCACCGGTTACAATTTTTTTTAAATTTTACAAATTATTCCTATTCAAAAGGAATCCAATGTGAAAAGATGTGTAAGGGTGACACTATTTTGGTTTACAGGTTCATTTTTCACGTTCCGTGTGTCGGCAATTTTTTTTTTTTTTTTTTCAATATATCAAGAAGCAAGATATTAACTCTGAACAAAATATTTAATATTCAATAATATCACGTCCTACACCGCATATGAACGGAAAGGGGGATGAAAATACGGGAAGAGGAAATTACAGGGGCATGAGTTATGAATGGGTTTTGAAGGGAAATAGAAAGAAAACAAGTCAATTTAGAAAAATGAAACTACAATTTATTTGAGTCAGAAAGTAATCCCCCTTTGGTTGGTTATTCCTTGAATAATCAATCATCAATAATCAATTTTTTTCTGGACGTTTCAAGGTGTCTGGATCAAAAAAGTCAAATGTCCGTCCGCCGTCCATTGTCCACGCCGTTTTCGGTAGAATATAATTTTCTGAAAATATGAAATTTTGGTCAGGGGTCTGTTCCTGGCCTAGGTCGGTCCTCAAAACTTTTCAGACCGATTGGACCAAATTTGGGCGGGGTAGGGGTCAAAATGTGTTTTTTTGAAAAATGGATTTTCGAGATTTTGGGCGATCTAGGCGTGTGGGGTATCATTTTCCACTAAATTTTGGATCCTGAATCGATTGGAATGTGTCTCCCAGCGCCTGGTCAGAGGATTTACTTTAGTAGTCAAAATTATTTCAAATTTAGTCTACAAATTGGACAACAGAAAACGGAATAAAACCTACATTACATCACCAAACTTCTCCCATTGTTCAGCAATGCAACATGAACATGACTGCGTTAGCACATGAAATGGTTCTGTCCTAGGGGGGGATGAATACGCGCCTTCACCCTTGTGGAAATACGGAATTGCAGCGTACCGGCGAAGCAGTTATCAGTTCGATTTAGTTGGTGGAGGGAGCAGCACGTTGCGAATTGTTACTGTCGTTGATAAATAGAAAAACCCCGAAGAAAAGGGATTCAAATGTTGTTTTCTTTTGTTTAACAGGTGAGTGAACGTTGTAGATTGATAAGCTATAGTAGATTCGTTAGTGTACTTTAATAATTGTTACGTTTTGTTATCAATAAAATCTTTTGTTTTACAGAGAAAGGCAAATATCGTCCTTGAACCACCCTTTGGGAAGTGAAAACCCTTTATATGAATTTATAACATCAAAATTTGAAAATTACATCACCAAGATGGCGACCTTGAGCAGCAATACACTGATGAAGGTCATTTTGAGAAGCTTCCTCTGCTTTTTCTGCTGATTTCCTCCCTGTTTCTCACCTCTACCTTATCCAGAGTGTGATGGATGTTTATGTGGTTTGTTTAAAAACATTTTACTTTAGTTAGCACTCCAGAAAAACGTCATAATTGCTCAGAAGGGGTTGAGCTTGCTGGCCACCCCGAAGAGAGTGACTATTTGGGAACATTTGCCTCAGTTTGTCCAATAAAACACCCCAGTTTGGGCTCAAAAAGAGTTTCCAGCATTGAAACAGCCGCATTCACTGTTTCTGTTCGGTGTCCTCTTCCTTAAGGCCCCAAAGATACCAAATTGGGAATTTGACGCCACATAGTCACTTTGGGAGAGTGCTGAGGTGTTCAGGTTGACTTGTCTTGGCCAAATAGCTGAAATTCCGTTGGTTTGTGGCTCCAGAAAGATGAACTGGGCCTCGTTGGTGAGTTTCCTTAAACGCCTTCATCAGTGTACTGCTGCTGAAGGCCGCCATCTTGGTGATGTAATTTTCAAAACATGATACGAAAAACGGGATCACATACTGATTCAAATTAACTATGGTCCATTTTTCTTTGCTGAGTAGTTTTCTTTCTATCGCCTTTAAAAACCGGTTCACATTTTTTGCCTCACCGTTGCATGAGCAATTTGAATGTGAATATCACGATTCACCAAAGAAAAAAGATTTTACAAGGTCGTCATGAGCCGGCGAATCAGAATACATTCGAACTATATACATCGGATTTCATTTTATAAGCTATCTTGGAACAAAGTATGGTAATAGAGAGAGGTTATCCCGACACGTCTACGAAATGCCACTGCAACAAATAGCTGAATAAACACAAAAATGAGTCGACAAAACACATAACATTACTCCGAACCTGAGCTATATTTAAATTAATGAATAAGGTTGTGAATTAAGAATCATACTTTGCTCATTTGTAAACGTAATTCGAAATTAGCGAAATTGAAATTGTGAGTAACATGCAAATACAAAGTCGCATTTACGACAAATTTGAATATAATTCACAAATTGAAGAAATAATTACAATTATAATTATAATTAATAATAATTTATTATATAATAACACCTGAGAACTTTTACGTAATTTTTCCTGAATATTCCTTTATTTACAATTTAATGTTTCTTTTTTAAATTCCAAAGTAATATATGTAATGAAAAAACCTCCTGATGGAGGCCATAATAATGAACGCCGACTCGGAGACTATTTCTGACAAATTTCCCAATGATGGGCTTTGATGTGGGCCCAAACGATGACTAAATATTATAAGAAAAATTTCATTTACCACAGTTTATTCACAATTTTTTTGTAAATTTGTTTTAGTTCACATTCACGCACAAATGGGTAAGTGAAGTATATATGGATTAATTAAAATTCACGAGTAAAAGCATAATATGAATTAATTCACAACCTTACTCATATAATAGAAATTCTATAGGTTGTTGGTAATGAAAAGAATACATAGGAGTCGCTGTCTGGCGGAGAAGAAGCATGATAAAGTAGAGCACTCGGAAAAAGAGGAAATTGTTGTTGTTGAGTTGGCAACACTGGTTCGCCGTTTGTTAACTATCGAGCATCCAGATTTTCGTCATGCATCCCAGTGTTTAGGTATTCTAGGAGATTTTTCTATAAGTTTTGTTGTTTAATTTTGAGGTTATGGAACCACCAGTTGGTTACCCCTGGGGACTTATCATAGATAATCATGTTGACAATTTCATCATATGTTTGGCTGGGAGCTCATCTGACAGATTTATGGACAAGAGTGATTTTTTTCTCATTAGAATAGAACTGATTAGGCAATATTGTTAATTAATTAATAATAATACCTAGCGTAATTTTGTGAAATGGCTGTCAATTTCCTACTCCTTTTCATTCTCGCTCATCCCTTTATGCCCTTGTCCCTAACAACCTTCACTGTTTAATCCAAGGTAAATAGGTGTTTATGTTTGCATTTGTTTTGAAATAGGAGTTATACAAGAGAGAATTAATCTACTATCAGAGCGGTGCTTATCAATTTTTGCGAGTCAATTCAGTGCTGACGTTCGTAGGGGAGAAAAATCGTACAAAGGGGAAATTTCCCCCCGGCTTTTTGTTTCGCTTCTTCTCCGCCAGGCAGCGACTCCTACATATTCTTTTCATTGCCAGAATCCTTTCATTACTGGAATACTATTTGTGTTACGATACGTTGTGACAGGTTGGAAGGCTCCAAAACAGGCTACCGGCTCACCTTCAGGCTAAGCTCAAACAGGGGTGGGTTTAGGATTTTGGTGGGCCCAGGCAACTCCTCACATGGGGGCCCTTTGACAGCAAAGGCAATGCATGGAGCAAAAGGGCGACAGATTTTCCGAGTGATTCGCCATTTGGTCATATAATTATAAAATAATGAATGTTGCTGCATTAGCCGGCGTCACTGTATCCACCAGGCACCATGAAAAGTAGCAGCATTGCCCAGAATTTTTTTCACCAATTACCTGGCGGGACATGTGCGTGCATATTTACAAGGTACAAGTGCATATAAAAAACCAGCATCAACACAATCAACTCAAAAAGTCGACTTTGCGCGTTTTCAGAGTTGCAAATTCATTTACAAAATTTGAGTAGTCCAAAGTCTTTCAATTGATATCAAAGCCAAATTGTTTAATCTTTCTTGTGCCATGGAGGTCCTGAGGTAATTTTTGATTAGCTTCAACTTGGAAAAGCTGCGTTTTCCCGATGCCACAGTGACTGGAATTGTTAATGCAATGTGCAAGGCTATTGCAAGATTTGGCACTGCTGAATTCAAGCAGCTTCCATGAATGAATTGCAAGCTTTGCAGTGTCATTTGGCACCAAACTGGAAGTCAGGCGTAATTCAGTTGCTAGATCAACAAGATCTATGTCAGAGCCTGATGGATCTGTGAGTATGGTGTTCACATTTTGGACTTTTTGGACGCTCATAGACTCATGCACTAGTCTTGGCCTCCTTTCTACGCGTTTTCTAATGCCATCTTCACATTAGCATTAGATTTATTTACAGGCTTATTGTAGATGAGGCGACTGCCTGTGTCGCCTGTGCCTAAAGCCACCCCTGGCTCAAACGTCTCGAAAATTCCGCGATTTCTCATAATGTGCCGCCACAAGATTGCAGAAGAATCTTAGTAACTTAATGTTCTTGTTTACACGGCTTGATTTCACGATTTATGAAGGAAATTGTTGCCACAGTGGTCCAGCTTTCCTGACTTGGGCCTTTATTAGCACAACGCCCTCCTAGAACCGCCATTGTTTTTAACAGAATCACCAAATTTCTAAAAATTTTAATTTAATTTAAATATTGTTTTTGACTTAAGATTGACAGTGTAGCATTACTTGAATGATTTGTTACCCTTACTTAATTTATTTCAAGAAAAACTATTATCCAAGCCTCTACTTGAACTGCTATGTACTCGATCATCACAAGATGATAAAAATAAACGGCAATAATTCACACATCCTGCTCATCTGCAAAACACCTTGGTTTCCTTTTCTTGTTATTGCACCCTCGTACTTGATTAGGACACAAACTAGAACTAAAACTAGCGGCTCTAAAAGAAATCCCATCCAGTAACGCTACATAAAACAATTTGATCCAAACACGGCGAGTAATCTACAACTATAACATTAGTATATCCACTTTGCCATCGTTTTAAGAGGTGATGTATTTGCGTGAGGTTATTTTGCCATCTTTTGACGGTTATGGGTGTAACAATTCGGAAATAATTTACAGCCACGTATTAATTCACAACAAAATAATTCGGAATCAAACCGACTCAAGCAAATACTCCACTTCAACGCGGATTTTATTTTTTCTTTGGAAATCACGTTTCAAGTTCACACGCGCAATTCGTAAATCCCGGATTTGTTGAGTAAAAGGTGACGTCACCAGTTCGGCCAGTCCAAACAATGTCCGCGAAACGTCTTATTTTCATTTCTTTTCATGACAAATTCTAACGGTAAGTAACAATATCAGGTACTTCGTTTTAGGAAATCAACTGATAAATTTATAAATAAAATTAATAAACTTACTTGCTATGAAACGTAATCAGGACGATGCACCGCTATAAATTCAATGAGGAACAGGCCTAGAGTATTGGTGACTGTCGTAATATTATCTTATTTAACTTTTGTATCGCCTATAAAAATAAATTACGCTAAAATGCTAATGGACAAAGACCGGTTTTATAATGGCCGGTTGCACCAACTAAACTACTGTTTTAAAGCCGTCGGTCGGGCTGAATTAAGACGAATATGATTAGATATGGTTACTTCAAGTGTTTCGGATTTGAAGAGACAGATCAGTAGCGGAGAGAGGAAAAGTAGGTTGAAGTTGAAGTCTTCGAGAAGAAGGCGATTTTTGATGCAACCAAGGAAGGAAGTTAGGCGACGTTGAGGAGTTTGGCCGTTTCGTCAGGATGTCTTTCGCCGTCCGAAACTCGAACAGCGAGCAGAGGCTCCGAACTGGTCAATGGCCCATTCGAAAGAGGCTGGGGGCTCGTTTTACCGGACTGATGCTGCAAAAAAATACAACAGAAAACAATAATGAACAAGTAATTGGACAGAAATGCTTACAGTAGATAACAACGCCCTGGACTGCTCACCAGTGGACGGAACAAAGCAAGAAGAACTATTTATTAAGGAAATTATTTATTATTATTACTATTATTATTAAGGAAATACTTTAGGAAGAGAGTCCTTATCTAGCTTGTTTGGTAGGGTGGGCAAGCGCTTTTGACGTGAAGACATCATTGTCAAGCCAAATATGGAGGAAACGGGAGCAGGTACTGGGGTTTATAAAGGTGATTAAGAGGGGTGGTAGAAGGGGGTCATGGGAGTGAAGGGTGGTGAGGGGGTCAGTTGATGGGATGGATGAGAAGGGGGGTCTGTGATGATGGGTAGAGGGGGTCTGATATGGGAGTGTATAGAAGTGGGATGAATTGGGCTGGTGTGTGCTTTACATTAGAACTTCGTTGTAATTTATAATTTATGTATCATACCTGGGTATTGGTTATAATGGACAGGACTAAGTGTATTGTAAGATAACACATTATTAATGACTTTTAACAACATTATGGCAAGAAAGGTTATGGACAAATGGGATTGGTACTGTTGTGGCTATCATTACTAGGGTTATTTTACAGTTGTATTGTGAATATCTGTAAACTGTAAATTGTTATACTAAGGCTGTGTAATTATATAGATTCGCTTATATTCCTGTGTGTGTATGTGTTAAGGTGCAGTTATATTTGTGGTGGTTGTATGTGTTCTTCTGTTTGATTGGTTAAGTAGTTTGAGTGGTGTGAATATGGTGTCAGAGCGGTTGTTCAATTGTTCGTTGATGATGCGTCTCTTGAAGTGTTTCAGTTTGTAAATTTCCATGTTTTCTAGTGTTCAGTTTGCGTCCTTTTTGTTGTGGGTGGATTAGTTTCATGTCTCAACAATACCAATCCCATTCTTCCATTACCTTTCTTGCCATAATGTAGTTGAAAGTCATTATTAATATGTTATCTTACAACATACTTAGTCCTATTCATTATAACCAATACCCAGGTATGATACATCAATTACAAATTACAACTTAGTTCTAATGTGAAGCACACACCAGCCCACATCATCCCACATTCTAACCTCTATCCACTCCCATCAACCAGACCCCCTCTACCACCCTCATCAACTTTAACCACACGCCTTCTACCTGTCCTTTATAAACCCCAGTACCTGCTCCCGTTTCCTCCATAGTTGGCTTGACACTGATGTCTTCATGTTGAAAGCGCTCACCCACCATACCAAACAAGTCAGGTAAGGACTCTCTTCCTAATACAAGAAACAACCTGTTGCAAATAGCTGACCTGACAGCTTACAGTGCCAATCAAGTTCTAATCATAGTTGTATCACTTGAATTCTACGTCCCAAAAAACTTGTCAAAATCCATAAAGAACAAGAGGGCGTCCCTACAGCATGCTTACAACTTTTCCTGTTCTTCAATAAACACTTGATTCGAGCCCTAATAGAAGAAAGGCGTCCAGTGAACATGCCCAATCATGCTTGGCTTTTTGTTCCAGTGCAGCGTTAAAAACAAGCTTATTATTTTGTTAGAAAGCTCCCGCTGAACCTAAATCAACGTGGTACTGTCAGTTTCTGTTTCAACCGTTTAATATCGTCACTTATGACCCGAAACCTGCGGCGTGATTCTACTGAAAGTCAGCGTCCCTATAAAAAAATGCTGCAAATTCTTTCATGAAGACTCATTATTTCAACAAGGGGAAAATAGGGGAAACAGTGGGAGTGGCGAGTCCCGGACCCATTCCAATCGATTCAGCGTCCAAAATTTAGGGGAAAATGATACCCCACACGCCTAGCTACCAGAAATCTGGAAAACACACATTCGAAATGGGTAAATAGGCACCCATTTTGACCCATAGTCTCATCCAGAGGGCACCAATCGTTCCGGGACCAGTCTCATTGGATTCAGCGTCCAAAAGTTAGTGGAAAATCATACCCCACACGCCTAGGTACCAAAAATCTCGAAAACACACATTCGAAATGGGTAAATAAGTACCCATTTTTACCCATAAACTCATCCAGAGGGCGCAAATCGTTCCGGGACCCATTTTATTCGAATCAACGTCCAAAATTTAGTGGAAAATGATACCCCACACGCCATGATCGCCGAAAATCTCAAAAATTCATTTTTCACCAAACACATTTTGAGATTACAAGACACGTATATGATGGGCAATCGGTTTCCCCGCTCCCAATAGGGATGAAACTCCGATGTTCGCAAAACATCGATGTTTTCCGCTTGATATTCGATGTTAAACATCGAGGTGAGAAGGGTCGATAACATTGGCTATCGATGTTACTCTCATCGATGTGATCGATATTATCGATGTTGCCTCCCCAACATCAATGCTACCTCACCTACCTAGAGATGTTTTGGGCTTTCAACCATCGACATCAAAAACATCGATGGTTGAATGGGCTATGTATCACAACATCGATGTCATGCTACCGATGTTGACATCGATGTTTTTGTTTCGATGTCCTATATGACCTACCCTATATGACCTAATGACCTATATGTCCTAACCTATATGACCAACCGACTCAGCTGGGCCCAACGTGGCCTTATCAAAATGATAACAAGACAGTGTTGCCAGCCTTGCCTCTGAATTGGCAAATACTACACTTTCTACGGCCTATATGACTATGGCCCTTCCTTAAAGACTACATAAATGCATTTTCAAAATACCCAGGACCTGATTCAGCGTCAAATGTTCAACCCCACTGCGCCAAATCTCCTAAATTTCCAAAATTCAAATTTTCTAAGACCCATTTTCTTCCAAATCTACCACGCAGCGGGCTGCTAAAACGAAAAATGTGCTGTTCCCAGTTAAATACAATAATTATAAAATCAAATAAACTAATACATTTAAAAGAAATTGAAAAACACAAATGTATGCATTATAGGTGGCATTCTGCTCCATTTTCAGCCTATTTATAACCACATTTTTCTGATACACCAAGATGTAAACATCCCATCAGTATTGAAATGAGAAAATATTACCTAGGTACCTATGGTACGTACGGTCCTATTGATCAAAAAGAGCTAATACAAAATGTGACTAGTGCATTCACAGTACTGTGATTACGAAATGCAAAAGTTACAAAGAAATCTACTTCGCTTAACACCATCAAAACCCACTTAAAAAATTGAAAAAGAAAATATTTTGGGTATTAAAGAACTGATGACTTCCGAGAAATGAATCACAATGTCCTAACGTTCATGTTTAATGCTTCTGGTTACTAAATGTTGACTAAAAGTGTATTCTCTTTACATGCTGTCATTTTTGTCGTGTTAGAAATACTGTACCGTGTATGCGCTCCTGGTTGACCACTAAAAATCAAATCGGGTC